>JAGTXR010000138.1:600000-1156320 GCA_022606575.1 Glossosoma conforme
ATACACATTTGGATACAAAAATATAATTACTTCACATGCGCAGGTAAATTTCAGTAGAAATCTCTATTGCCTCAGTAGACAACATTATAAATTCCATTCAACCCTCCTATAACGCACGCTTATATTGATTTATAACAGAGATTTTTTCTATAGCGTTTAAATAACGATCCTTTTCTGTTTTTATTTTTTTATTTTTTTTATTTTTTGGGTGGACCTTTGACTAAACTTCCTAGACATAGATTATTAAGATTTTAAAATAGTTTTTATCTTCTCTGAGTATATTGAAACAAAATATATAAAACACTTTAAGCCGCCACCTTGTTCTAGGCCAGGGGTCGTCAACCTTTTTATGCCTAGCGCCCACTTTTGCCTATTTTTCATTGTAAGATTTCTCTACCGCCCACCAACCTTGCTATATTTCAATTCAGTATATGGATGAAAAAAATTCTAGAGGGAATGTAGAAGATTTGAAAATCTACCAAAATTGCCCACCATGGAAGCCCGTATCGCCCACTAGTGGGCGGTACGGACCAGGTTGACGACCCGTGTTCTAGGCTATATCTACATCTGAAGGTCCACTTGGAAATATATTTGATTCCTGACAACCTTTAGAGCAGAAATCTGAGTGCTTGAAGAAGGGGCTACTGTTGTATCTTATGCTGTGTTGGATTTTAAAGTAAATCTTACATTTAACCCGACGCTTCCGACGCCTTGACCATTTTGTGCTAAGTGACAGCTCAAAACGAAGCTAATTAGAAGAAACAAATTAAATAGCATTTCTTACCTCAGATTAGCGTTTTATTGATTTATTTTTAATATAGTATATCTTTTTTTCATCTTTTAGTCCCTTAGTTCGTTTCTGCACTAAGGATTTGCGGACCTTTCAGCCGCCCAGCCTCTTCCGCCCTAAAACTGGTCCAGGAGTGTGGGCGGGTATGTACATAAGAGCTCCATCAGCATCTAATGTTTTGTATGAAAATAAAAAATGTCCCCCGCCCAGGGCGGAAAGGTGAAACCATCAATTTTTGAGCCGCCTACCGAATCCCTAGACGACAGGGCGGGGCCGGAAAAATAAATATTCCCCGAGTTGATTTTCCGAATGTTAAAAAACTCCCTTTTTTCACGAATACTGAGGGGTGTAGCTGTGACATAAACGCGCTCAACTTTAACCCAAATTATCATCGGTACAATTCCCGGCGAGACTCGATATAAAATTATTTCTTAAATAATTTATAATCATTTCAAATTACAGTGAGAATATAATTTAATATTATTTTAACTTAATGTACGTTCGGATTTATATTCGTTATATCAAATTGAGCTTTAAATAATTATTTTTTGACTCAAGAATTTTCGTTTTTTTATTGAACGCTAGCCTTGCTTGATGTATGCGTCTGTTGACTTCTCTTTTTGTTATACCATCCCAGGTGATTGTACTTCCAAAGTATACAAACTCTTTTGCAAGCAACTTGCCAAAACATTTGTTTGGAGCATCTTGATGTACCGTGCTTATCTGAAAGTGATACAAAAATACTATAGGCCTTTGAGATGTGGTCATACAGAAGAATTCTCGGAATTTCCTGGAGAGATTTAAGAAACTATATATCTTCCTAGGTGGATTTCTGAGTGCAGAGATGTTTACGACAAGACGTCAACAATGGCAATTGACTCTTTATATGGAACGGATCAGTGGATGAATAACATGTTCTATATGATGAATGAGATATTACACATTAAATCACAATATTTTGCGGTTTTTTCTTGCATGCGTTTCTACAATAAAATACGTTTTTTTTTGCTATCGTTCTTTCGTTTTTGCCAAGGGTGGAATCTTGAAAAAATACACGTTAAAGTAACCGCGACCCTAAAACAAATAAAATTACTGTAAACTACGTCAATCTTCTTGGGGACTTTTATGTATGACGGGTATTACTTCACTCGAGGGTATTTCGCACAATTACTTTAAAGTAACAAAATTACGCATAAATATATTTATATTCAATGCTACTTTATACATTCCATATTTAAAATAGTATCAAATACTGCGTGAAATAAATCGATCTTTTTCACAAGCAAGCCTTATTAAAAATATTATAAATAAGCGGCTTAAAGTGTGAAGTTTGCTGTGGAAAAATAAAATCCTATGTTTGTAAAGACGTAAATACTTAGTGATATTGTTTATCGTTTTTAATATATCAAAATTATTGTTATGATAGTTTTGAAGGTAGTATTACTATTTAAGAGTATTTGTAGATAATAGGGCAGTACTTAATTGAAAGTATGAAACTTTTCAGTCTAGTTACTAGTAAGTCGTTTAAATTTAGAATATAACTCTTTAAAAGATAAATTTACAGCATTTTAGTTTTCATACGGAATAAGTGCGGAGAATTAAGTCGTTTTCTTACGGATCAATTAAGGGAGCGGCAGAAAAGATCTGACGGTTTAATTACTTGAGATTAAAGAAAATCGTCAGATCTTTTTGCCGCACCCTGTATTATAACTTGCTATACAAGGAAAGTTTGTAAAATATTTTATTTCTCTAAAAAAACACACAATGCTCATTCTAGCAAAATTTAGATAAATATATTATCTAGTGATGGGGTGAGATAATGTAGCCCTCCAAGTGTTTCTATCTTCATCCCTTTTGCTCGCAGCGGGACTCCGCAGCGGGGGGGCGAGATGGCTATTGTGCTCCTCAACACCGCACCACACTCATCCCATACAAATAAAACACGAATATAAAACGTATCTATTATGATAAAAATTATTTCAATTATTGGTAATTGTGGAAAAGTAAATATATGGGGTAAAATCGTTTGATCCGTTCTGAAATTAAATTAAATTACAAACAATCTTAACCAAGTTATAAAAATGCGTGCTTTCTTATTCCGAATTTCAGTATTTGACCTGTCTCTTATCAACACTACCTTAGGCATCTTATAATACTAAGATGAAATGTGTTCATAAGGGTCTGGCAATATATTTATATATAAATTATATTTCTCACAAGAATTTGCATATATAATCGTGTCGTAAACATCAGGGTCAGATCCTGTCTGCCCAGAAGTGGGCGACGTCGATGGCGTTACTCCCTGCCAAAAATGTATATAAAAACAATCAATAATTTTAATTAAGTAATTATTTCATAACTTTTATTGTTAAAATATTTGTTTTTAAGCACGGTAGTTAAGTAATGTTAAAAAACCCATTTAAAAAAATTATATTGTTAGCATAATTTTTCGGATACAACTCTCTTGGTGAAAACCCTCCCTGTCACGTCCTGTTTTTTCGGAGACCCAGATGGGGACCCGTTAATGGTCGCACGCAAAAAGCTACTTGTACGAGCGGCTGGAATGCTGATTCTAGGTGCATCATTAGATGTCAAATAGACCTCAGTCTAAGGCTGCGAAGTTAGTTTACTACAGCGAGTCTCAAATTGCCTTCTTTGGTAACACGTTACTAACCACGAAATACGTGGGTATTTTGGAGACAGATCTTAAAAGGCAATTTGCATATTAAAATTATATACAAAAAATAAGTAAATATAAATGTCTGTGTAAATAAGATGAATGGATGACTAGATGAATGACTATTCAAATTAAAAGAACATTATTGTGTTATAAAGTACAATGTTTGCAAAAACAACTGGAATGGTTACAACTACAAGCTATGTGTTTGAACTTTTTTATGTGACCCTTAACCTTAAGGGTTCAACGAAAGGATAACGAGCTCGTAGGACGTAGAACGTACATTTGTAATGGATAACGTTGGCGATTTGCGTAAGTTTTACGATTCATCAGCAATCAGGGAGGACGCATGCATTGGGACATCCAACCTTTTTAAAGCCTTTAGACAAAAGTCAGTATACCTTTATTTTTTATATTATCTAAAAGAAGAATTTTTCTTTCAGTAAACGCATTTAGGATATTTAATCAGGTTATAGAGTCATTAAAAATGCTGTATAACAAATACTTGAATATGTCTCGGACTAATAATAAGTCGAATAACGAATAAGTCCCTGGGATCTCGTGCTGCGGGTGCAGGTATGTCATGAGACCAGTCATGGATAGTGGCAGCTGATATAACATTGTAACGGGTATTTGTGACTAAGGAGTAGATGTGGAATGATGTGTTGTGATCAGACTATGCCAATAAACTCATGAATATGTATTACGAGCTGATTTCACGATACCATCTCAACAATTTGGTGCATTTTAAAATGTAATTACTATATTTTATTAATTGACAATGAATATGTTACATTATAAATTTATTTAATGGCGGGTATCTCAATGGTCAAAGCGTTTTCTTTGCAAGCCAAGGATCGTGGGTTCAATCCCCGATGGAGATAAAAAAAAGTATAATAATATGGATGATACGCGAATCTCCACATGCAGCGCTTGGTAAGAGTCATATAATTCCACAGATGACACTTCAGATTTACTATCACCATTTGTCGGTATTCTCCTGTATGTGTTTACGTAAAAAAAAGTTTTGTGGAGGAGCTCGATGTTTGGGCAAGAGAATAAAATTAACAAACTAAAACATTGGATAGAGGCGGGTTGCTTTTTCTAAAAATTAATCAATTAAATTGATATTTTTTCTTAAATTTAATGTTTAAATGGTTTATTAATATTTTTTCATTTACTAAGCAAAACATAAGTTGTCGTGTTTTGGTCCGATGCAGTGTTCATGGGCCGGCGGCAGGGCTTGGGCGATAAAGTTTCGAAATTCCGTCCACTTAGTAGCGGAGTCCAGAGAGGGATGGGTAATAAAACTTGCGCGCAATAATATATAGTGTCCCCGAGGGAGTACGCCCTCGGCCCCCTTGCCGCCCTTGCCGCCCCCGTCCTCCGCCCCGATTTGCTATTCCGCCTACTTATGAAAATACAAAGCCTGTTGTGGCATTTTCTTCTCTTCCCAATATGCTGGAGCTTTCGTACGAAGAGTTACTGAGTGATGTATAGGACATGTGATTTTAAAAATTTCATATTTATCGTCACCAGCTTGAGCTGCGATATTACTTTATAAGTGGTCAAACCCTTCTCAAAACCGCAGCTCAGTTATCTCTTAAAAAGTGATGGATTGAAAAAGGCTACGAGTTAGTCGAAACTGCAGTCTTCTAATAGAGTACTTATCTTTACGTGATCCATGTAAAATCAAGGTAAATAAATATTTATAAAAATTACAATCTTCTTATGAACATTTTACTGCATTGTAGGTGTAAAAAATGCTAAAATAATTTAAAAGAAACCATTGCAGGACACATTTTTGGTATATATCAAATAAGGTGATTATATGTTCCAAAAATTGATTAGTGTCACAAGAAAACACAAGCGAAAAATACAATACATCTTCTATGAATTATAAATCATAAATATTCAATTATATTTTGTCTTGCCCGCTTTTTCATCACAATGAATTTGTGGCTAGGAATTCGTAACGATTTTTCTCGTATAGTAGATGAACCAAGCGTTCATTTTTCTTGCACATTTTCGCAGTTTAACATTGTATGGTTGCACTTGTATTTCGTATGTTAATGCAATCGCACGCAGCTAGTGATGGAGGACTGCACTGTGGTGGCGTGGCTTGGTCCAGCCACCCTACAAACAGATACATTTGTATAAACAAGAGATCGCCAACTGAAACCATTCGAAATATTCTTTTTTTTTTCAGGTAAAATTGTACAAAACCTTTGTCTCATTTTAGTATTATTGAAATACGTTAGTATTATTCGACAGGCGTATACAACTGGGATGGGACGCATTTGGAAAACTAAAGTACATTTTTAATGCGAAAATTCCGCAATGTCTTAAAACTAAGGCGCTCAACCAATGCATCTTCCCTGTATTAACTTATGGCGCAGAGACGTGGAATCTGACAGCTGTCTTACCCGTAAAATAAAGGTCACCCAGCGTGCTATGGAGAGATCCATGAGAGGAGTGTCTCTAAAATATAGAATCCGAAATGAGGAAATACGCAGAAGAACTCAAGTAGTGGATGCTACCTAACGAATAGGCACACTCAAGTGGCAATGGGCAGGACATATCTGTCGAAGACGCGACGGTCGATGGGGAAGAAAAGTATTGGAATGGCGCCCAAGAACTGGCAAACGAAGCATTGGCCGACCCCCTGCAAGATGGACTGACGACATAAGAAGAATAGTGGGAGTGACCTGGATGCGGAAGGCGGAGGATCGAAGAGGATGGAGACTTATGCGGGAGGATTACGTTTAACGTTGGACGGATACAGGCTGATGATGATGAAGATAGTATTACCGCTTTAGCACTGATAATTCCATCGAAACAAACACTATTACTTTTTCATTAAATTGAAGCAAACATTAGGCGCTTAGATGTGTAGTATTTCGAAGCAATAACTTAATTATCTACCCACTTTGTAAATAATTTGACATCAGCTTGATGTAGTCCTTGCTGACTGGTACCGAAAAACTTGATATAATACACAATCTTTCGTCTCTTATTTCTGGTCGCTTGTCGTGCATTTATGTGCGCCATGTTGTCATTTTGGACGGGTCCGCTAACGGGTGTGTTAGTTATAGTATTATAAACGCCACCGCGTTTAAAGTTTTAACGTAAATATAATCAATGTGCTTCTAAAAGAAAGTCTTTGTTTGCTGACCTGCTCCTCATACTGCCCTCACGTGACGGAGTAACACCCTTTTGAGAGAGAGGAGAATGTTAAATTATATTATTATTTTTCCATGTCTGGAGCATATAAGTAAAAAAGTATACAATGTTAAAATTATTTATCTATTTAATAATTGAATGGGACTCCATGCATCGATACGCATCTCATGGAGAAATGGTACCAGTCAGCAAGGGCTATATCATGTTGATATCAGAATATTTATCTGTTTCTTGAAGATATTAGTATTGTATAAGGGAGGAAACAGACACTGGAAGAGCATTCTAGAGCTCATAAGTGGCATTTAGGAAAGAACTTTGGAAACTGTCAGTTTTGATTGTTTTTGAGATATTGTGGTGAAGTCAGTTGACGATCTCTACTATAAAGCTCGGTCTTGAGAGGCTGCTAGCAGCGGTCGCGATCAATACTAGAGGCATACATATTCATGCAGACGGTACGCTCGCCAGATATGAGGCATTACCCACACATTATGTCTCTCCATACACCCTGAGTGACTCACACATCTCACGGGATCTTAACGACACTAGCGCCGGGAGATACGAGTATGAGAACAGGGAAGATGCAATGCTTATGATATGATTACATGAATGCTTAATATTTAGATTAGTAGAATTGCTTTATCATACTTTATCAGACGTTACAAAATCTCCTATATTTTTCTTATTTTCTCAACGATGTCACATTAATTCAGCAACCAAATATTTCGCCATATCGATTACCTATCTGTTCTTATTTCTTATTATCTATATTCTTCGGCAGGGAGAGCCACTATTGTGCGACTGTGGAGACCTATAGACTTCCTCACCCCTAAGATCCTGCTCCATGTGCCCAAAAATATGCACACCTCAAGACCTGATGCAAGGCAACACACGGGCTATAGATGTTTTCAGATACTGGCCACAAATAATTTGACGTCGCTGATACGAAGAAGAAGAATACCCAACTTAAGGTCCTAGGAGGAGCAGTTAGTCTGGCAAACTGGACATAATTTTTAATGTAATACGTTTTGCAAGTCTTCACATTCGCGTGGTCACCTTTGCAAGTTGTCTCGCATTCTTCCGACTTCATCCAAAATAATTATTAAAGCCACTTGTTGTTCTTCTTCATCAAAATGCACTCTAGAGGCATATGGTCGCCACGAAATGTTGCCATACAGTTTGATCAGATAAAATGATTCTTTCCTAATCACAAGTCGTATTTGCACCAGAAATTCTTTCCAATAACACGATCAAGTGATTCATTTGGACACAAAAATCTGTTGAATTCTTTATTATTGATGTATCCTTCAGTTTCACAAAAAATCTTCAAAATACTATTGATCAAAGTAATCGATTCTAAGCTAATGCATATATATGGGGAATATGAGGGAACCAACGTGTATGATGAATGCGTGTGCCCATACTTATGGAAACATGCGAGTGCAATATAGTCAAGTCTTATGTAATAACATCCTCTTCTCTCTCAAAAGGGGTGTTATTACGTCGTGTGAGGGCAGGATGAGGAGCAGGTCAGCAAACAAAGACTTTCTTTTAGAAGCACATTGATTATATTAACGTTAAAACTTTACAAGCTTCCGGCCAAGCGGGATGACATGCCGCTGTGGCCGCAATGCCACCTTCTCGATCGTCAACACATAACTGACTCATCGTCGGCGCTTAGGCTGTCGCCCAGCGCTCAAGTGGTCATGTCTATAACTAACACACACGTGAGCGGACAAGCGAACAGAAAGAAACGAAAGATTGCATATCGAGGTTTTCGGTACCAGTTGGTAAGGGCTACATCGTGCTGATGTCAGTAATAACCCGTGCTTTTTTTATTTGTAATGGATTTTTTTATTATAATGTTAACAGCGATCTTTCATACTCGTATTAGGGTCTTTCTTTGAATTTATTTTGCGTTAAGCCGCCTTTCAGGACTAAATGGTCCACACCTCAAAGGCATCGGGCTAGTCATTTAATCTTAAGAAAACGTCACAATAGAGTTGAGTGTATTTCGCTTGGACACATTAAAGATAAGTCGTTGTATGATCACGCATCATCTTAACATTAATTACAGCCACAATTCAAATTGTAATAAATGGTCGAAAAATGATGCGATTATTCGAAATTAAGTGAGGCGGCCATCTGTTGGTCGGGCCGGTAGTTTATTGCGGTTTTGGGTGATCCAGCACCTATTAAAATGGCGATCAGAAACGGAAATACGGCGGATGTGCATGCGCAGTAAACATAAACGCGCGTACCGGGTCCGTTAGAGTCGCCATTAACTTTGACCGTTCGACTGAATGTTATTTATCTGGCGCTTTTTAAATTATGTGAGTATTCCATTAGGCTCGCGTGCCGGGCGGAGGTTCTTGATAACAGAACACCTCAATGTCACAGGCGGAACGAATAACACACAAAGAAAAAAAGAGGTATTTTTACAATATTTCCAAAAACAGTTACAAAATTGACAGACGTTTAATCAATTACTGGAACAACCAAAATATATTGTTAATATTCAATTTGATGCCTTCTTCTTATTTATTATTTATCCTCTAAAATACTAATATAACACTGGAATACTTAGAAGTAGTAGGCCTCCAAGTATGTTTCTGAAGCAGCTCTAAGAAATAAAAGTCCTACGATCAACTTCAAATGGAGATCAATGTATTGTTAGTTATTTCCCTTTATCTTTTTATATATCTTAAAGTTTTACTCTATTTATGTAAATCTAGATTAAATAGCAATATGAAGTTAGCATGTATATCTCTACTGTGTCAATGTTTAATCCTAAGTAGGAGCATATGGACAAAACAGAAACAAACCCTGAAACCACGGCACGACGTTTTGGCTACAACCCAACCTTTACTGAAAGGCTACATGTATTCTGTAGTCGATTTGTCATGGTAACTAGGCACATGTGTATGTAAGAAGTAAAAGAGTTTTATATTATTTCAAATGTAGTTTATCATTACATAAATTAGTGATTCTTAAACTTTGTGATGCCATGGATAATTTGTGATTAATAAGGTTATTCATATTTAGTTTTGGGAATAAGTAAGCAATATACCGCAAGCATAAAAAATAAAAAAATGTATGGGAGAACACTTTGAATCGGCAAAACATTACTGACCTTAAAGCAATACAAGGTTTCAGAAAAAAAAGTATTTTTAGTTGCTGAAAAAAAACATGTTTTGCATGATGTAAGATTTTTTACAATTTTAATATCATTATCATCATCAGCTTGTGATACTGCCTTCTATATACATAAGTCTCCATCCTTCTTGATGCACCATATTCTGCACACATACACTTCCTGCTCACTTTTGTTGTAGTCGGTACATATTGTATTATTGAATTACGAGGGTTATCCATAAAATAAGGTTCCCATTGATTTTTCACAGTGTACAACATGTTTAATTCCATGAATGCGTACATTTTTAGAAAGTTCATACTTTTACCTATTTTTGAACATAGTCGCCACTAAGGTCAATACATTTTTGATTGCGATATACGAGCTTTTGAATGCCAGAGTCAAAAAAATCTGCCGCCAAGTCACGCAGATACCTGAGAACCGCTTCTTCCAGCTCTTCTCTATCGCCGAAATGCGTTCCGTCCAGGTGTTTCTTCGTGTCGGGGAAGAGATATGACTCTAATATTTATAACTGATAAGAGGTATGACCCCCCCCGTACCCGGAAAGGTAATTGTGTGGCACGGTTACGCCACTGCTTGGCGCTTTCCAATTATTTATCAACGGCCACCAATTGCATCGGAAATGCTCTTACAAAGTTCGCTAAACCGCACAAAGCCAAGCGATGATCCAATAAAATAAATTTCATCGACCACAGTGTGTTAACTCAAGACACGGCATGGGTAATATTGGATACCAAAAGCTCGTTAGACTAAAAATATAAACATATCAATCAGATTATTAGCAGTTTATAGAACAGTAAATATATATATTAACATCCTCCTCTTTCTCAAAAAAAATATGTTATTCCGTCGCGTGATGGCAGGATTAGGAGCAGATTGATAACACAGACTTTTTCAGAACCACATTGACATATATCTACGATAAAACTTAACAAATTTATGGCTCGACCTAGCATTCGGCCGAGCTACAATACAATATGCTTCTCTCGCCCGCGCCACAAGCGGCGGTTTATATAACTATGATCGGACTTGTCCAAAATTCCAATATAACGGACACATTCATGTCTGACAGGCGAACAGCAATAAGAGACGAAAGATTGTATATCGAGGCTTTCGATATCAGTCAACAAGGGCTATATTATGCTGATGTCAATATATATATTATTGAAAGAAATTTGTGGATAGTAAATTTATGTCACATTTTTTTTTTGCTTGTTTCATTATACTCAATAATGATATCTTATTTTAGACATAAATCACCCTTAGATAAAAAAAGGTATGTCAAAATGAGTGTGTGGATATGAATACGTGGATGCTATCCAACGAATAGGCACACTCATGTGGCAATGGGCAGGACATATCTGTCGAAGAGACGTCGGTCGATGGGGATGAAAAGTATTGGAATGGCGCCCAATAACTGGCAAACGAAGCATTGGCCGACCCCCTGCAAGATGGACTGACGACATAAGAAGAATAGCGGGAGTGACCTGGATGCGGAAGACGAAGGATCAGATGTGGATGGAGACTTATGCGGGAGGCTTACTTTCAACATTAGACGGATACAGGTTGATGATGACATTGTTATATCACTCGCCATATTTAGGTAATTTAAAACAATTAATAAGTTCACTATCAGCTTACTAGAGCGAGGCATTTCTTCCATACTCGTACTATTAGTGTCGTCGGAAAAAAAAAATAATATTACACTTAATAAATAAGTAAACAAACAAATATTACACATGCCATTAAACTTGTATCCTACATGTATCCACTAATTATGTTGATGTCGATGAGAAGTATCATATAAATTGTTGAAATTCTGCCTTGAAGCGAGTCGTATTACAAGAAATTACATTACATACTTGCATATTAAATTATTATTTCATCTGCCCACCTTAATATTGCATATACATGAATCATTATTGTATATTCAATAGTTTTTTTACAGCGTGGAAAATAAAGAACAACAAGTGTATTAACTGAAGGCTACTTTGTTATGGGCAATGCACTTTTATAAAGTAACCATGTGTGAAATATGAACGAGCAGAATTACATATGTGCATACATGTGCTGTATGTAATCAGATGTAAAAATACGGTTTTTGACCTAAGAAATGCTTTTTAAATTAAAATTGCAACATCTTTCCAAAGTTCATCTTTCTAATGACACAATTTAACAGTTTTTTTTTTATTTCTTTCTATATAACAATCGATTGAAACACTTTTTTCAAATATCTGTTCCATTTTTGGCACACATTGTCACCACAAATTGCCCCCACTCAGTTCTGACACAATATATTCCTTGACTTAAATACAAAAGCATATTTTCCATACGGTTTTACTTACCCTTAAGTTCATGCATGGAGAGCGTAAGACTAATCCTCCGAATCACCTTAAAAATATTTCAAAATCACCTTAAATATGCCTCTGATATTACCAAGCTTTAGTCTATTCATGTTTTTTGGTATCCTGCATTAATGATCGTCTGGAACCTTATAAGTTCCCACGACAAAAATACCAGAAATGGTTGTTTAATAAGCGCTCGGATACTATTGTGCATTTTCTTCAAATATATTCATATTATGTACTCGATGAAAACTTGGGAACAGAACGAAGCAAGAAATATCCAAATTTTAACGTCTGAACTAGGAACTTTTACACCCACGTTTGGTGTCGCTCTCCAAAACCCGTTACTTGTGTAACGAGATAGTGATCTGAAAACAATGCCTTTGCAAGTGCTCCCAATGATCGCAGGTACAAGGCGACCGGTCCAAAGGGCCTTACGCCCCAAAACAAAAAGCTAGAAATATAAGCCCTTAGACTAACTGTATGGTAGCAATTTCAAGCAATAATACGCCCAGTCTAGGAAGCGGATATGGAAGAAAAATTAATAATCAATATACTCTAAAATAATTTAATATGCCTTAAATTTAAATATCTAATACCAGGAGTGCATAAAGTTCAATATATATCACTAAAAGTCTTTTTCTTCTTAGCGGCATAATTGGTGCGGTTGTATGCACCGCACGCTATTTGGAATTTGCGCGCGCAGCGGGGGACGCCGGATGCAGTTCCCCCCCACTGCCAGGTCCCCTCATTTGCCAAATTACTAGCTTCAGTGTTGCCAAAATTATGTGAAATAATTATCAACGAACTATACAAAAACATAACTGGTTATTTTGATACGACCAAAACACGTACAAAAGAATACCAACAGATGGAATAGAGATGCGAAAATCTCATATGGTGGATTCTATGATGCCTATCATATTATATAGGGTCCGCCATCTAACGTTTTTTTTTTCAACTAGTGCTTATTTCGTGAATGGTAACAGTTAACTCATGTCAGATTTGACAGATAATTAGTTTTATTCTTCCGCCAAACGAATATGGTTCTGTATACGCTTGAACAATGCTGGGAAATATTACGACATTACTTTGAAAAACATGGTAATGTTGCAGAATGTGTGCGAAAATTGCATACGGATTTTGGAAGAAGAGAATCACCGTCAGCTCCGTATGTTCGTTATCTCGTGAAAAAAGTGAAAGAAACTGGCATCCTCATCGATAAACCAAAGCGTGAAAAGCCAAAAACAGTGCGTAGACCCGAGAATATAGCTGCTGTGGCAGAAAGTGTGCGTGAAGCGCCATCAATGGCGCTTCCATGCGGCGCGGCCATGTTGAACGAATTTTTGTTCACAGAAATTGAAGAGGAGGATATTGGCAACATTTGACTTCAACAGGACGGCGCCACGTGCCACACAGCCGAAGCTACACTCGATGTTTTGCGCCCTGTTTTAAAAAAAAAAGTTATTTGGCGGACCCTTTACATGGCTTAGGCGTTGCATGTGTTGTGTTTATCCCCCAACGTCATAGAGTACATCACATCGACATTCACAAACCATCCATTTATTATAGGAATTCACTATGAATGTGTAGTGTTCATGGAATGACTTTTTTCTACCACTAATTTTAATTAATAGGCTATGACTGACATTTTATAGGTGTAGGATTAAAAGGTCTTGCCGCACATAGTTAATCTTGCGATACATTTAAATAAAATGTTAAAAAGAATCAAATTGGACAGCTTCTTTAAGCTCAGGGTTCTTCTCGTATTGGAAGGCAATCAAGAGTTATATATGTATTGGTACACCTAATGTACTCGGCGGAGCTTAGGAATACACATCTGATGTGTGATGATGCAAGAATCATGATGGCAAAAATCGTTTCATAAATATAATAAATATACGTGACAGAAATTTTCCATGGATAATATGTGTTTTAAATAATTCATATGAAAACGTATTGAATATTATTTAAGTTTCATATTAAATTATTAATTATAATCTTACATCTAATTTGGCACAGTCTTTAAAACACGTATTCAACCTTTATAAATAATTATTGTAATACAGATCTACAAGAAACTCTTTGCAGAATATCTTTTTTAAATATTCAAATCGGATATTCGAATTAAAATCAAATTGTTAGTTGGCAACACTGGCCTCTCTTTGTCGCCCCTGTTCGTGGAATATTAATTGTAAGCTTAGAATTCCGCTCCAATACAATCGATAGTCAGTGCGATTATTCAAATATAAGCAGGCTTCCTCGTTGTCATGGGGTTCTGTTATATTTGGATGCACTTTGCCATTTGTGCTTTGATGAAAATGCAAATTCTGTTGTATGTATTCATGAGATGTCACTAGAGCTTTCGTCGCGTAAAAGTAAATATACGTGAACTATTATATATACGAGTATATAATCTATTGATGTTTGTTTATATCACCCTCAATCATACACAAAGACTCGAGTTGCATATTAAATTTTGTCCTATACAAAAAAAACCTCGAGCGCTTATATATATGTATTGATATCCTCCTCTCTTAGTTTGTTGTTGAATTGCGTGGTGGCAGGATGACGAGAAGATTATCAACACAAAGACTTTTTCTGAAGCACATTCAAAAATATATTTCGATAACTTTACAAACTTCTGGCCGGGACCTAGTCGCAGCATTCAGGCCGGGCCACAATGCGATCTCGCCGCCGTCGGCACAGAACTGCCACAATATATATTATCTACTTTTATGTTTCCGAGTGGATCTTAGAATCCAAGGATGTCTTGAAATAAGTCATTGATAATTACTACGGACATAATTTAGTGGTTTCAATTTGTGGTGACAATATGTTACATATACGAGAATGTTTACGTATTAGTAATAAATAAGAAGATGAGTTTAATAATATCATTGTATGAGTACGAATCTCTTACAATCCTTGATAATTGATATTTTATTCGATAATTTAAAAATATAATATTTCTGAGCATTTTTTCAATTCTCTGCAATAAGAGATACTAACTCTTTAAAACCAGACTGTTCTGGAACCGAGGTCGCGGTCCCGAAATTACATCATCAGCTAAATGGTGATACCGGTATACCAAGGTTCCGGCACTGAGGATAAATCCAAAGACCTGAGTTGAGTTGACACTAATTTATTTGATACAATACCCCTTTTATACCCTATTTTAAAACATGAGTAAGCATTTATAAAAGTAAACATTGAATGTCATACACACGTTGAGGGTAGAAACTGTAGAGGGCGCCCTAGACGGGAGTATTTGCAGCAAGTATTCGAGGACATGAATTGTAGCGCTTATGCTGAGCTGAAAAGGGTTGCGGAGGACCGAAAGAAATGGAGATCGACATGCAAGATTATGTTGCTGCAAACCAATCCACCGGATTGATACTACGAAGAAAGACGAAGTCATACACCGCGCATTCCTCGACACCGTTTTTGGACATTAATCATTTCAATCCACATAGAGTGGCAGATTGTTGGGATGGTCAATGCTCCGTATCGATGCGTAAGCATTCTTTATTAATATTTATAATACATAGAATTTTGTACACCGCAAATTCTTCGATACTTATTACTTAAATATACATATACTATACATAAAATTCTTTTTTTTTTTTTCAACGCGTCAATCCAAGCACAAAAATAACGGCAGAAGCGGGATGCGAACCGCGGACCTTGGAAACCAGCTATGCCCAGGTATTCATACCGCTCGGCGAACTGCGCCATTGCTATGCCTAGACTGACTTGCGTTGAAACTAGTATTTATATAATTGTTATCATCGTACGATAGATGTCGCTATAGTATATATTCAAAGTATGTATATTTTTATTATTATTCTATCAGTCTTCATTTATTCACAAGCTTAATATTATCTTCGATACTTGTTGTTTTGGACCTCGATCCCCTCAATTTACATAGAGTGGCAAAATGCTTTGTGTCGTACCTGACTCTAAGATAAAGAGTTTGATTATAACAGTAACTTTAAATACTTTTGGATGTTTATTACAAAATAATTATGTTTAAAATAACGCTTTGGACACAGGCGTTTTTAGATTTTAAAATAAAAGGTGTGCTATTCCTTTCTGTTCTCTTCGTCTCTTCAAACGTTTTTCAGCGCGATTCGGTAATTACTTAGTTAAATGAGTCGAAACCTGAATTGGTATGGTCATTGTTGTTTCGGAATTGCTCTGGTCTGAAGCAATCCGAGTGGTCTGCATTTCTTCATGCGCGCAGCAACCTTCAGGACGACAAGACACAGCGTTAATTGTCCGGACGAGCAAGAGTGGCTCCTTTCGAGCAGGTGAGTTATGCACGAGGATACTGGAGCACTGGACCGGGGAGGAACATGACAACTAAGGTCATTACCATGCGAATACTATAAAAATAAATAAGCGACCCTAGTGGAGTGCAATAATTTTGATTCAATTAACTTCTTTATTTTTTTCCTTCAATAACATTACAAAATATTTTATATTTTAATTCATTATTGAAGAACTAACATATAAGTGTGGCATTGTAAATGTATTGACACATTTAGTGTCAATGACCTCACACTCAGAACAAGTGTCGGGATACTCAACGCAAATAGTTGGATTTGTAACAACAAAATCCATGTCATAAGTATATCATATTTGACACACAAATAAAACGGCATTATCGTTATAAAATCAAACATACGAAAACATTTCGTATCAGTCAACACCAGCACTGAATCTGAAGCAATATTACACTAAATATGTCAATATCTACACTCAAGTTGGTTTCAAACACTGTTCACTGCGATTCTTTCGTCTTACACGTATCCAGGGTTGAACGATGGTCCTTTCAGGCCACACTTCAGGCTCCATGAGAGATTCCAGCGAAGTTGCGATGAGCCCTACTTTGAAAGATGTTGACAGCGTCCGTCTGCTAACAATCTCCTGATGGTCATCCAAGAGGGATTGAATGCAGCGGTCACTGCCAAGAAGCTCTGCAAATCATCAGCCGATGTTTCTGGGTGAAGACCCATTGGCCTGAAGATACGCCATCTTCACTCCAGCAACCTTCTTTGAAGAAGCTGTAGAACCACGGATCACCAGACGTGCTGATGTACTTTACCTGCCTATAACCTGGCATTTAGGTCTTCTTGATGATGCACTCATTCAGATTATTATTAGTTAGCAACTGATAAGTTCAATGAGAGTGCCTCTCTCATTAATATTACTGGGGAAGTGAAGGATTTTGACTAATGATAATATAACAATATAAGCGTGATTCTCGTACGATCATCGAAGTTGAGCAACATTGATCGCAGACCAAAACTTGGATGTTTCACTGCCCGATGTTTATCGCGTGTCTATGGATTTAGAACCAAATGTCTCGAGAATTTCGGGTTAATAATTCGACTTCCTAAAATATTTCGATTAGCAAATCACCCAAAATATGCCACGGATACTTTAGTTGCTGTGTCTTGAAGTACTCGAATTCTTTATCTGAACGTCGTCAAATATTATATGCTATATATTCAAAGATATATCTTAGGATACAGGGATGTCTTTCATAAAACGATTCATTCTGTAGCGTAAATTTTGGGTTGAACCGCCAATTTTCAATAGCAATATTCCAACGCAATTTCAAATATTCTTTTCTCACTACTGTAAAAATCTACGTGTAACCCTTTCGTTACGACTCGGTGGAATACAAATTATACTGTATCTACGGCGTGAATTTTTCAAACCATTTTTTGCTTAAAACTAGTATTTGAAGCATAAATATACTTATCTGACCTATTTTCATACATTGCATTGGTTCTTCTATTGTTTAGCTATCAGATGATGCATAAAAAACTATTATATTTATCAAACGATCATTATGTAACTCCATACATGTGGTGGCATTGACACATGTGGCTTACAGAAAAATCGCTCCTGTGACGAAACCTACCGATATTTATTAACATGCTTAACAGATTCCTGTAAATAATACATGTAGGTTGATAAAGGGAATGATTGCACTTCCAATTTCTTACCGTAGACGTCACAAAGAGTACAGAGACATACAACATAATCTAATGAACATCTTAATAAATCTCTTATTACTACAGTAGTAAACCAAGTTGAGAATAGGCTTCTTAATTAAGGCTTTGAAGTCAATTACAAAATATAACGTTAATAGCAGTATTTTTTTTTCTGCGTTGAAAATATTTTGAAAAGCAAATTGCGCGTTGTTTTCAGCATGCATAGGCTGCCATTCGCGCGGCGGTCAGCCTTTGAAGTCGCCGCCGTCAGTTTTGACAGCCATCACTCCAACTTTGCAGCATCCCAGCAGCATAACTCGACCAGAAGATATCATCAAGATGACATCGCTAGATGACGAGGTGAGCTCCTCGCAGACTTTAACAACTAGCTTACCAGAGCGTCAAGCTCACCAACTAGCCGTTTTTGCCACTCCATTGTGAAGCGAATTTGCGGTATCTTTCCTAGACGAATCATTTTTTAAATTGAATATTAATAATATGTATACGTCATAGTTTTATGGTCAAAGCGATTGCTTTGCCCGCCAAAGGTCGTGGGTTCGATCCACGACGGAGATTAAAAAAAGGATTTTTAATCGATTTTTGAGCTCTAAAATGGTTGGTGTGAATTTGATCCATCACCCGTAAAATGCCAGTTAATAAAAATTGGTGGTAGACGAAAGTCGTCCCGTGAAGACCACCCATCATAGTAAATTGCTGTAATAATAAGTATGATGCGTGAATCACACATGCAGCGCTTAGCCATATACCGCACCATCGTAAGCGTTATAGAATTCCACAGAAGAGACTTCAGAATCACTATCACCATCTGTCGGTATTCTCCTGAATGTATTTACATATAAAAAAGTTTAATTTACAAATCGAGTTTCAGAATTATTGTTATACGACGTAGCGAGATTTTTTCAGATGCGTGCTGTACCATACTAAAGGGTCCACCAAATAACTTTTTTTTTTAAAACAGGGCGCAAAACATCGAGTGTAGCTTCGGCTGTGTGGCACGTAGCGCCGTCCTGTTGAAACCAAATGTTGCCAATATCCTCCTCTTCAATTTTTGTGAACAAAAATTTGTTCAACATGGCCGCGTCGCATAGAAGCGCCATTAATGGCGCTTCACGCACACTTTCTGCCACAGCACCAATATTCTCGGGTGTATGCACTGTTTTTGGGTTTTTACGCTTTGGTTTATCGATGAGGATGCCAGTTTCTTTCACTTTTTTCACAAGATAACAATATATAACAATATAGAATCAAAAACATTGAGTTTTCGTAATAAATACATGTTCAAGCTTCTAATGCAGTCGGTACGAGATTTATGACCTCATCCGTAAAAGATATTTGGAATCGCTGATAGAATGACCGTCTAAAAATTTCCATGAGATCGACAAAACATTATTCAACAAAGCGTATGGCTCATGCTTCTTTTCGGGACATGAAGTATCATGTGTGCATACTTGATGAAAATTTTAGCAGACGTAAAATAAATTAATATTTGATATTTAGGATTTCATTTATACACACTATGTCCATTTATGATCATGATATAAATGTAATTTATAAAAGAATAACTTTTTGAGAGTAATAATTTTAAAATCGAAGGTATGTTTCGGAAGTATGTGGGTTGGAAGTATTATGGTATTATTTCAGCAGTATTTTGGATATATTTGGATAGTATTATTGTCGTGTTTTAGTTGTATTCTGGTAGTACTTTAGTAATATTTTTGTAGTATTTTGGTGGTATTTTGATGGTATTTTGCTGTATTGGTATTGTTGTGATAATATTTTGGTAGTATTAAAGTACTATTTTTGTATATTTTTTTAAATCTTGGTAATATTTTTGACATATTTTGGTAAATTTAACTGTATTTTGGTCGTATTAAGGATGCACTAAAGTTGTATAAGTGTTAGTTGTTTTTACGTAGAAGGTTGCTAGTAGTACTTTTGTTGTATTTTGGAAGTATTTTGTTTGAATTTTGAAAATATTATAGTAATATATTGGTTACATTTTTAAGGTATTTTGGTATTATGGCTGTACATTGATTATTCGATAGTAACGGGTCCGCCAAATAACTTTTTTTTTTGAAAATGGGGCGCAAAACATCGAGTGTAGCTTCGGCTGTGTGGCACATAGCGCCGTCTTGTTGAAACCAAATGTTGCCAATATCCTCCTCTTCAATTTTTGTGAACAAAAATGGCCCGATAACGATCGCCATTGACTGTAACGGCCACTCCTTGCTCATTTTCGAAGAAAAATGGCCTGATTTTCAAAGTAATGTCGCAATATTTCCCAGCGTTGTTCAAGCGTATACACAACCATATTAGTTTAGCGGAAGGATAAAACGAATTATCTGTCAAATCAGACATGAGCTAAGTGTTACCATTCACGAAATAAGCACTAGTTGAAAAAAAAAGTTAGATGGCGGACCCGATATATTTTTGTATTAATTTGGTACTATTTGGTAGCATTTTGGTAATATTTTGGTAAAATTTTGGTAGTATTTTTATTGTATTTTGACAGTATACAATATGAATATTATTATATTTAAGATTAGAAATCTGTCACAGATCCGTTTATTTTTCAGATTCGATTTAGTGGTGTAATTCTGCAAGTCCGAACCACAAACAAAAATATATCACAAAATATTTTCTTACAGATAAAAGTCTATGTTAATTGATGTGCCACTATGAGTATACCTCAAGTCCGCTACACTGGTTGCTACTCTGCGTTAGAACGATTAAATTGAGGAGGCCTTAAGCGTCGACTCATTTGAAACCTTAAGAAACGATACGGTTGTTAGTTACTAAAAATAAAAAGTACTTTTTTATTGAAAATAATTTAATATTTACGCATTGAAATATACTCCTGCTCTTTCCTCAAGTTACACTTCCTCTATTCATGGACAGAGTGTGAGGTTAGGAACTGCAAGTGACAAGTCATGTTAAACAAACTTCCAAAGCAAGGTGGTCAATCGACAAGTTTCCCCTGCCGGTACGAAGGAAAGTCGCAAGAGTGCCGGAGAAACTTTTCTTCTTCGTGAAATGTCTCTGAAACTTTGAATGGTGTTGACGTGTGCGCCGAACCAAATTATTTCACCTCGTTAAAAACCACCTAATTTTTTACAACTTATTTCTAGTAGTAAACTAATTCGTTGTAAACATAGAATAAATTGAATGGGGGAATATATTGATATCCTCCTCTTCCATTTAGATGTCGATTAACTGGATGAAGAATGCAGGATCAGGTTCACAATACAAACAAATTGTTTCCTTTTCACAAATAAACACGGTTTATTTGTCTACATCTACTACAACAAAACGACGGTGGCGAGCTCAAACTCTCACTGTCAACTGCCGGCGCACTGACATTTAGGCGCTGCCAATAGCCGCTCAGAAAAAGCGAATTCAATTTGACAGTCGTACCAACAGGATATGGGTCAACTATCATAACAAATATTTTGGCGTATGCAAACACCGCTTAACATTTTACAATTAATGTTAATTAATGCGCTTAACTTTAGATGTGCATGCCAGGCGAGCAAACAAAAAAAGAGACAAAAGATCGTTTTTCGAGGCCTTACGGCATCAGCCTAAAAGAGTTATGTCAAGCTGATATCAATATATTTATATAATTAGTTTAAACATTTTATCACATATTTATTATCGCGCTATTGCCAAATTATATCACAAAGGCTTTGTTTTTAAGCACAAAGGTTTTAATCACTTCTATAAAAAAACTAAACTAAACTTAACTAATAACATTTTAGCTAACTTAACTAAAAGTATGCAAGAAATACGTGTTTCAAATCCATAATTCGATGATTAATTTATGACATTTATCCTAGCGTTATTGCGAAATAATTTTTTTTACAGCTTACTTTATTAATCTTTCTTCGTAGTATCAATCCGGTGGATTGGTTTGCAGCAACAGAATCTTGCATCTCGATCTCCATTCCTCTCGGTCCTCCGCAACCCTTTCAGCTCAGCATAAGCGCTACAATTCATGTCCTCGAATACTTGCTGTAAATACTCCCGTCTAGGGCGCCCTCTACAGTTTCTACCCTCAACCATCCCCTCCACAATATCGTGAAGAAGACCATCGTGGCGCATGATGTGACCAATCCATCGGGCTCGCCTCTCTGAGATGGTTCTTATTAGGTGCCTATCTTCCTTGATTATCCTGAGAACCTCATTGTTCGTGACGTGGTCTCTCCAGGAAATTCCGAGAATTCTTCTGTACGACCACATCTCAAAGGCCTCTAGTCTTTTTTTATCACTTTCGGATAAGCACCATGTCTCACAGCCGTACATTAAGATGCTCCAAACAAGTGTTTTGGCAAGTTGCTTGCGGAGCCCTAAAGTAATATTCTTTGACTCTTGAATTTTGGCGTTTTTATTGAAAGCTAGCCTTGATGTATTCGACTGTTGACTTCTCTTTTTGTTCTGCCATCCCAGGTGATCGTACTTCCATTACTTTATTAATATAATTTCAAAATAAGCAATTACTTTCATGATAATATTATGAAAAATACATGAAATAATTAATAGAACAGGTGTATACAAGGGTGTACGGTGGGCGTTAATTGGCAAATATACTCATATGAACATGTCGCATGGACAGTGGCAACTTCTTCGTAGTAGTATCAATCCGTTGGATTGGTTTGCAGCAACAGAATCTTTCATCTCGATCTATATTCCTCTCGGTCCTCCGCAATCCTCTTCAGCTCAGCACAAGAGCTGCAATTCATGTCCTCAAACACTTGCTGCAAATATTCCCGTATAGGGCGCCCTTTACAGTTTCTACCCTCAACCATCCCCTCCACAATGTCGCGAAGAAGACCATCGTGGCGCATGATGTGACCGATGCATCGGGTTTGCCTCTCTGAGATGGTTCTTACTAGGTGCCTATCTTCCTTGATTATCCTTAGTAAGTGACAACTGAGTGACGTCAATTCCTGGTGACCATTTGTTCTAAGTAAAGAACATATATGAACAACATTTTTTTTAAATTGGTCCCTTATTAAAGGTAAAAAAAAAATTTTTTTTCTTACAAGTGTACAAATAACAATAATTCTAACTTAAATTACCAGACTTAATTGTCTCTTAACTTATTACAATAATGTGTAAAAAAAATCAATGAATAGTACGTCAATAACTGCATTTTAGGTGTAAAAATGGAAAAGCTACCGTGTTGTACATTTGATGTAGACAATGTGGACAAATGTTCCTTCAGTTTTTCGAAATGCAATCTTATAGCTGGTGGGTATAGTTCAAAGGTCAAAGCGTTTGCTTTGCAAGCCAAAGGTCGTGGGTTTGATCTCCGACAGAGATAAAAAAAAATGGATTTTTTATCAATTTCTGAGCTGTAAAATACCGCCAGTTGGTGTGAATTTGATCCCTCCCCGTAAAATGACAGTGATAGCCTATTGATTAAAATTGGTGGTCCCGTGAAGACCACCCGTAGTAAATTCCTGTAATAATAAGGATGATGCGTGAATTGACTTAAATCATATCAAAGTGTAAATTGGCTTAGATATTTGATATATAATTGCAATGCAATTGAAATTAATAATTCGATTTAATTACGTACCCATCTAAAAAGTGATAAATTAACTATTTGTTTAGGATGATAAACTTTGTAACGAGTTGTTCCTTTGCAATGATTTATGGTGTCGTTAAGTGTATTTAAGTCGTCCCGTGAAGACCACCCATTCATAGTAAATTCCTGTAATAATAATATTATCATATGACTGGCATGTAATAATAAGGATGATGCGTGAATCTCGGGATGTAGTCTATGACGTTGGCGGATCGACACTCCACATGCAGCGCTTAGCCATATGCAGCATGGTAAGCGTCATAGAATTCCACAGATGATACTTTAGAATTACTATTATCATCTGTCGGTATTCTCCTGTATGTGTTTGCATAAAAACAAAAAAAACATTACATTAAATTGGAAATACATTGCAGTGCAATTAGTATGTATTGCACTGTTCTTACGCAGCTCTTATAAAATATGAATTCATATCTACCGTGTTGTTACTTTTTTAAATATGTTATAAAATAATGTTTGTTATGTATAAAGCATTTCCTTAACCATTACCGCATTGTAATCATTGAGTTTGAATGAAGTTCTTTATTATCATGCTGGATGGATATTTAGATGCTTGTTCTGTTAATGACTGACATAGATGGTGTAGCATTGATACTCGAAATTAATTATTAGATATATTTGGCCTCGCTTGCCGCAGTGTTCTGTCTTGGCCTGGTCCATCTCCTTACGTATTCACGCATTAAGTCAATCAATCGGGCAGCCGCGAGCACTACGTTACGCGCGCGGTAGTTTTGTCTCATTTCGGCGGCCGCCGCCCATCAAAGCCGCCGCTCCTTTGGCGGCCGCCGCCAGCAACCTACCCAGAAGGCCTGCAAAGATAGCGCAGAAACATACTGGCGTTCGCCACCATGGCACTGTCTCGCTTTCGCACAGTGCCGCGTGCATACGTCTGTCTCACTTCTAAAGTAACATATTAAAATTTGAAGGCCGCCGCCAAATACTTGCCTAGGAAGCTAAGCGCAGAAAAATGCTGGCGTACTCCATCATGTGCATATATCTGTTCTTTCTTTATAAGTGACCTCACTATCATCAGCCTGTATCCGTCCACTGTTGAACGTAAGCGTCCCGCATGAGTCTCCATTCTCTTCGATCCTCCACCTTCCGCAGTCAGGTCACTCCAGCTATTTTTTTTATGTCGTCAGTCCATCTTGCAGCGGGTCGGCCAATGCTTCGTTTGCTAATTTTTGGACGCCATTCCAATACTTCTTCTCCATCGACCGTCGTCTCTTCGACAGATATGTCCTGCTCATTGCCACTTGAGTGTGATTATTCGTTGGGCATCATCCACTACTTGAGTTCTTCTGCGTATTTCCTCGTTTAGGATTCTATCTTTTAGCGACACTCCGAGCATGGATCTCTCCATAGCACGCTGGGTGACCTTTATTTTCTGGGTAAAACTTGCTGTCAGATTCCACGTCTCTGCGTCATAAGTTAATACAGGGAGGATGCATTGGTTAAACGCCTTAGTTTTAAGACATTGTGGAATTTTCGCATAAGTGACCTATTTACCAATAATGCCAGGTATACAGGAACATACTGGCGTTCGCCACCATGACGCTGTCTTGCTTTCGCGCAGTGCCGCGTGCATACGTCTATCTCACTTCAAGTAAAATATGAATTAACCTTTGGAGAACGCCGCGAACTACTTGCCCAGAAAGCTTAGCGTAAAATAATGCTGGTGTTGGCCCATCATCTGCATACATGTTTTCTTCTTTCATGTGCCATGTGCATAAATCTACCCTACTTTATAAGTAACTTATTTACAAATTTATATATACGGTTACCATGAAGAAGTAGTCCAAGAGCCTGGGCATTTTATTGCTGGAAAATTTGCAGTCGCACAATGCTAAGTGTATATATCTGTCCTACTTCAAAAGTTACATGTTTTATTTAACTAAAGATTGTATGTAAAAAATGTCCAAGAAGGTGAGTTTGCTAATAAAAAAATACGTTGGCGTTCGTCTCCAAACACTGTCTCGTCCTAGAAAATTAGTTTAATGCCGACATCTGCATTTCTTCAACTAGACAACAGGCTACCAGGGTACGAAAATGAGGTGAAAGTGATTTACTTTAATAGCGGAAATGACAAACTGAAGATGTGTACACACTGTACGACATATTAGTGCCAAATGCACGAATGATACGACAAAGACCATAATGCCAACGTTCAATTTGCAAAGCGTCTCATATATCATTAACAATCGCTTCTCTAAATTAGGCTAGAACGTAGAGAAAGCTAGAGCTACTGACGTTCACCACCCTATCTTATAGTAAAACTTATTGCTTTTACGAGTAGTAACCAGTTTACGTTAAGGCACCTTTCAGGCGTAGGATCCTGGAGTATCAAGTTGGGCGTCATGGCGGAATTCCCCCATATTATTTGAATATCGTTTTGACAGAGCTGCCGCTGACGGTCGAGCAGCAGGGACGAATGAAAAAATGACCATTGTTATTCCTGTTGTCTTTGCTCTTTGTAATAATGGTCAGTTTTCCCATGATGCCTTCGGCAGACAAACTACTACAACGACCTGCATTCACGCAGTCTTTATTTTTGGCTTTCGAGAAACAAATTCATCGATTATTGCAAATGGGTAGAAAATCATCTCAGTAGAAAATCAATTTTTCAATATATTTGTAAACTTATTATGTATAAGCGGTTTCGAATGAATGAATTAACTTTTAGTGCATTTCGTTATATTTATCAACAAGAGTTTTGCTATCAAAGTATAAATTATAAATCATATATTTTTTTATCTAATCGCATCCAGGAGAGCTCACCTGGTCAAGACCAGTGCACTCTATGACGCTCAGCCAGGGAGGCTGGACGCTGCATGCGGGAAACGTGTGTTGTATTCGTGTTTGTGTGTGGGTTGGGGAGATTGCAAGTGTATATTTATCTGTTTTTTGAAGAGATCCAGATTGTAGGAAGGAGGAAACACAGACGCTGGAAGAGCATTCCATAGCTTCCCAGTTGCATTAAGGAAGGAACTTTGGAAACTGCCAGTTCTTGGTCGACACATAAACCGTGTAAGGAGGTTCGGCAAGTGTAAGACGAGTTTGTCAGCTGTGGGTGGGTGCAGGAGGAATTTAGTTTTTTAAGTTCCGAAGAGCAGCGACCGTGATAATAAAGGTAGAAAAGACTAAAAGAACCAATCTTACGCCTGTTTTCCATTGATTGTAGGTTAGACGTAAGAGTGTCATTGCTTATCAAACGATTTGCTCTTCTTATATGACGAACTAACTATATAAATAACTTCTATATGGACAAAGAAATCGCCCTATATAAAGCTTTTCAAACATGAATATTACAACTAAATATTATATGTTTAATACAACTTCAAACTTAAAGTTCATGTGACAATACACCACAGCCACGAAGATGATTTATGGGACTTTATATTACTCGATAATCCTGCAATAGACGAAATATACATATTCTATGCAAAATGATATGCTGCTTAACCCTTTCATTACGGCTCGGTGGAATACAAATTTTACTGTCAATTATAATACTAGTATTTGAAGCATAAATATACTTATCTGGTATATTTTCATATATCACATTGGTTCTTGTATCCTTTAGCCATCAGATGATGCATAAAAAACTATTATATAAAGTAGCAAAACGATATATCACGGCTACCGATGTCAACGGTAGGGGAATCTTACACGGGTACCAATGCGGACAGGTTAACAGTTTAAAGTATTACCGTAAGCTTTAGTATCAACAGTCGAACCAAATATTTTAGTTAAATGTTTGGTTCAAGTGTTGAATAAAAAATATATAAACAAATTAAAATCGATACTGAGAAATGGAATTTGTACTGTATTTTTTTCGGTGTTAAATTTACACTAAAAATGCAGCAGATATACTATTTGATCAAGTATTAGTTTTTATTTTTTTTGGAGCTTTTGTAAGCTCACACAGGAAAATATCATCATCATCAGCCTGTATCCGTCCACTTCGATGTTCCGCCTCCCGCATCCAGGTCACTCCCGCTATTCTTCATATGTCGTTAGTCCATCTTGTAGTCGGCCAATGCTTCGCTTGCAAGTTCTTGGGCGCAACCCCAATACTTTTCTTCCCTCCTGCCCATTGCCACTTGAGTGTGCTTATTTGTTTGGTAACATTGGTTGGGTAACTTGAGTTCTTCTGCGGATATCCTCATTCCAGATTCTATCTTTTAGCGACACTCCGAGCATGGATCTCTCCAGAGCACGCTGGGTTCCACGTCTCTGCGCCATAACTTAATACAGGAAGGACGCATTGGTTAAACGCCTTAGTTTCAAAGATATTGCAGAATTTTCGCTTTAAAAATGTACTTTAGTTTTCCAAATAGTGTCCATCCCAGTTGTAAACGCCTGTCAATTTTAGTTAATATAAAAAATTAAGACCAATACTAAAAATTATATTTGTACTTTTTTTTTCGGTTTTAAATTTACGCTAAAATTTTATCAAGTCTTAGTTTTTATTTCATATTGTTTAAAGAGTTTTTGTAAGCACACACTGGAAAATATCGACAGTAATAAATTGATTTAATTGCACTGTTATATAATAATTGCCTTCTTAAATAACATAATAATTACATTCTAAATGTAATATAATATACGTAAATTAAATTAGAAACATTTCCCGCTTGAAAGATACGTCTCATTTTGTACTTTTAATGAAATCTCGACTGCGGATTTTCCACTCGCGGAAATTGTATTTTCCACAATTTATATGTAAAGCTCTACGTAGTTGTGGAATATTCCAAAAGCTCGAGCAGAATCCAGATACTCGTGCGACAAAAAACTTGCAACCACCGATGCTACAAGCTTTTTTGTTTTGGCCGTTACAAAAAGCGAGAAAATTGAATTTGAAAATTGGCTGCGGTAACTTTTGTCTCTATTCACATAAGGGCTGAACTGGGCCAAACAGTAACATTAATTTACGTATTTCAATTGTTATCTTTACAAATTATATTATTTAATTTAATTTTGTTTATAACATGTTAAAAATCATGTCTTTCAGTCTGCACATACTTTTTCTTCTTCGTCTTCTTGTTCATAGTATCAATCCGGTGGATTGATTTGCAGCAACAAAATCTTGCATCTCGATCTCCACTCTTCTGATTCTTTTGCAACACTCTTTAGCTCAGCATAAGAGCTGCAACTCATGTCCTCGAACACTTGCTGCAAATACTCCCGTCTAGGGTGGCCTCACAGTTTCTATCCTCAACTATCCCTTCCAAAATATCATGAAGAAGACCATCGTGGCGCATAATGTGACCGATCCATCGGTCACCCCTCTCTAAGACGGTTCTTACTAGGAGCCTATCTTCCTTGATTATGCCGAGAACCTCATTGTTCGTGACGTGGTCTCTAATAATCGTGGATAATAAATTGTAGGTGAATAATCATTGTGGTGTAAATTTTAAAATACGATGTCTTAATATTTGTCTATTAACCGATGAACGTTTGACCGAAAGCATTTAACCGAATAAACATTTGACTATGCGAAGAATTGGCTAAATGGACATTTAACAATATAACTGAATCGTAACAACATATTTGAAATCTTCAATTTCATTGTTCAAAAAGTCTGTCCGTTCAAAATCGCGTTAAATATTTAATTAATAAAAAAAATGCTTCATAAGAATGTTCTTTTAATTAAATATCCATTTGGTCGACTGTCCTTTCTTCTAAATCTCCGCTTAATTATTTGTCCATTCGACTAAATGTCTTTTTGTTAATTGTTTGATGTTTAATTTATGTTTGTAAAAAAGTCCACTATCCGAAAATATTAGTGTAATTGGTCATATTTCGAATATTTTTTTGTAGCCACAAGGTCTACGTGCCCCACGTGCAGCCTGTCATATTGATATTCCGCCGATCCGCGGAGGTGTCGTTAATATTGTACGCGTTTAGTGTCGAGGTTGTTAAATCGCGCGGTCGAGCGCCTCGGCGGCCGAGAGCAAATAGATCCGCGCTTATGAAACAATGGCATTAAAAATAAATAATTCAAATTTCATCCCGCCTCTCTCCCGCCTGAATAATTCACGACTCTGCGAGAATTCGCATCTGCTCCCGCCCCCTCCCGCACCCGCCGCCCACTCTCCCGCCCACCCCCAGCCAGGAGCACACAACACTAGGAACAAGAAATCAAACCCATTGACGTTCTAAGAGCGACATTAAAAAAATTAAATATTCGAATAGTATATAATTCGAGTGACTGGAGCATATTTACTGTCGTAGGTGACTATTCTTCATCTTGCCACGCGATCAATGCAAATGTTTTTTACACGACTGAATTGCCTCTTTTGTTGAATTCTTTGCTTGTATTCAAATATCTGCTGAAGAAATAACTGTAAATTATAAAAGTAATTGTATTCATAACATGCAAGGTAACGGAATGCATGTAAAGTAATGTTACAAGCAACTGCTGATTTTTATCGAGAATACAGATAATTTGTTTGATAGATAACAATTAACCCTTTCATTACTGCTCGGCGGAATACAAATTATACTGTCAATTTTAAAACTAGTATTTGAAGCATAAATGTATTTAACTGGTCTATTTTCATATATCACATTGGTTCTTGTATCATTTAGCTATCAGATGATGAATAAAAAACTATATATCACATTTCAGGTACCAATGCGAACAGGTTAATACGTTTTCAGTGCTCTTTCAAATTTCCTGCTTTTTCAGCTCTTTTTTAAAATTATTTGATATTCAACGATACAGGTATGCTTTAAGATGCTTTTCCAGCACCTGTTGTACTTCTCATTCATGAATGTCTTAAAAAAACCAAAGGAATAATTAATTCAGCCTGTGATACTGGAAACCTCTACTGAATGTATCCTGTGCGTGTTTATATGAAACTAAAATAATATATAACCTAAATTAAATTTGGCGTGACCCCTGAATTTTTAACTACTGTTAAACTAAAATAATCAGATATAACCTCCCGGCCACTCCAGAAGGTGTGACAGGATCTGCTCCACTGCGTCCACTGCGTCCACTGTAAAACTGCCAGGCTTTCATATGTGTCCTCGTCTTGCATACTCTCCGAAGTCTGTTAATTATGTTTACTAGAATCTAGGCATTTATAAAAGCCAAAATACTTAAAAATCATTGACAGTAAGTACAATGTATTAGTTATTTGTGACAAATATGTGAAACATTGTAATACATATAAGTAATTACGGGAAATACTGAAAATGTATTTTCTTAAGTGTAGTTTGTCGCGGCTTGAATCAAACAATTACTCGTATATAACTCCAAGATTGATAGTTATTTATTATGATGGATAGAGGATAGGCTTTACTACTTTAAAAACAAGTTTTTAAGTATATTGTGCAAGAATTTATGACTTAGGGATGCCCGATGAGTAATGTTTAAACATGGAACACATAATTGAGCGATATAATATATATATATTTTCAGTTGGTAGCCCCGTCTCAATGTTATCTTTATTTCTGCTCTCGGACTGCAGGGGTGGCTGCGAGGGCGCAGAGGGGCGTAGTAGGGGGTTCTGGGGGGTCTCGGGGAGTCGCAAAATGGCCGCAAACACTTTATGCTTTTATAGTTTCAAATAATAAAAATAAACAAAACGGCAGCAGAGACACTGGCCAGCCGCGACCCTCGGTACTGGTTGGTGTTGCTACTCGCTTACTGCCTCAGCTAATGTCCGGGGTTATTATGACACACGGACTAAGTGTTCCGCTTGTACAAGTGCGAACGTGTGCATTATCGTGTTACTGAGATGCATCCTGTTTCCTTTATAAACTAGTTCACTTAAAATGACAATACTAATTTCACAAAACATCTATGTATACTCATGAACATAGATAGAAACAAAGCCATGATAAATATGCATATTTTCCAGACTATTGGGCTAATTTCCGTTGAGTTGGCATAAATAGTGATAGAAATTATACAATCTTTCCTCATTTTGAACTTGTATCTCAAACATGACATTGCAGTATAATGGCTTTTGCCGCATTTCGTTCCCAGACAATTCGTTCAACGATTCGTCCATCGGTACGACGTGTGGGGCGCACTGGACGTCTAGTGCATGATATTTGGTGCATGGGACGACTGGTGCAATGGATGTCTCGCTAACTTAACCTAACTTAACCTAACCTATAGTAATTGTGTACTCTACGACCACTGGACAAATCCTTAGGTAAGGTGAGGTGAGGTTAGGTTAGGTTAGGTTAGCGAGACATCCAGCGCATCAGTTGTTCCGTGCACCAAATTTCCCGTGCACCAGACGTCCAGTGCGCCTTATGGCGTTACCGATGAGTCGTTTAACGAATTGTCTGGAACGATTAATCCTGACACCGTATATTAATACTATGGTGAGAATAAATATGATAAAAAAACTCTTTTATTTCGAGTATAATACACAATATACAGGTAAATATATTACGTCAGTAAATTGAGTAAGAACCATCTCAGAGAGGCGATCGGTCACATCATGCGCCACGATGGTCTTCTTCACGACATTATGGAAGGGATGGTTGAGGGTAGAAACTGCAGAGGGCGTCTTAGTATTTGCAGCAAGTGTTCGAGGACATGAGTTGTAGCTCTTATGCTGAGCTAAAGAGGATTGCACAGGATCGAGAAGAATGGAGATCGAGATGGAAGATTTTGTTGCTGCAAACCAATCCACCGGATTGATACTACGAAGTCGTAAATTGACGATATTTGGATTAAATATTTCACGCAAAATGTATTTTTATTGCTCGTTAACGTGTCTTTTCTCGCACAATTATCCACTTTATGTTTTTAAAGCTTTGTGTAAAGCTTAAACCTCTTCACTGAGCTTTGATTGTATATTTCCTTTCAGCAGATTATGTTTTACGAGGCTCATTAAAATCTTTTGCTTATTAATGGCGTAATAATGGATCTCCCGAGGGTAGTCCAGTCCCCGCACGGTCCGGTACATTATTTTTACAATTTAGCAGAAATAATGAGACGTCAGCTTCGCCATTGGGGTCGAACTTATTCCAAGGGTGCACTAAACTAAGCCGTCTTCCACTAGAGATGGTAATTCCAAGAAATGTAGACAAGTGATTAATGAGCACCTTATGTACGAATTTATCTGCTTTTAGATATTTATTTTTATTTAAATTTATCAGCCATTATAACACTTTTCACCTATATACCTTTACTAGATAAATTTAATTATTCAGCCACTAGTGCCAAAATCTTAATTTTACATTCAATAATTCCAAGCAAATACAGAAAAAATCAAAATTAAAATTAAACAGAAAGAAAGCAAATATAAATTGGCATGAACATTGCACATATACACAACATTATTATTATTGTGGCTGAACATGTGGAGAAGCGCAACTGAGGGGAATACTTGGATTGCCCCGAAAGAGAACCTAGCCCCTGGACATAACCAAGGGTGGAATATATGGAGGTCCCTTAACAGACTTCGGACCGGAGTATTCAAGACGAGGACACAAATGAGGGCCTGGCAGTTTTACAGCGGACCGACTGAATGTGACTGCGGCGTCGACCCTGTCACACCTTCTGGAGTGTGCGCTGTGCCCGAATAGCTGCACCCAGGAAGACCTGATGATGGCCGCGCCATCGACGTCGCCCACCTCTGGGCAGACAGGATCTGACCCTGTTGTTTCCGACACGATTATATATATATTATTATTGTGCTACTCCGCATTACACCCGACACATATTTGAATACGCGCACTGCTACACATCACTACCGACACGTCGAGCAGGGCCGCTTTCTCCAGAAGCCGAGCAGTGCCACTATGGTAAACGTCTCCTGCAGTGCCACTATGCTGTGTAAACGTTTACTGTTATAAAGAACAAAGTATTTTTTTTTTCTTATTTAATTAGTTTATTTAATAATTTAACAGCTTATCAATTAAAAAGCAGCAAACTCCTTTTTTATATTCGTACTCTCATATTTAGAGCAACATAACATAAACAAAGAATACTATTGTGTTTTGTATGAAACTACTGAATAATTAGTTATTTATAATACTCGTAGAAAGCTTAGTGTTTTTTGTTTAACCCTTTCATTACGGCTCAGTGGAATACACATACAAATTACAAGGCATATATCGGGTACCGATACAAACAGGTTAATTGAGCTTTGACTCAAAAAACTGTTTTATTTTACTAATAATTCATTAAGTTTTATTTTATAATAAAACAACATTAAGGTAATCAACTAACAATACTTGGTGTAACAATATCATATATAGAACATACTTTTTGAATGATATTGCATAAAAATGATTCCTTATATTCCGAAAATATGTAACGAACGAGTTTTTTTGTACTAATTAATTAATTGAAGGTGTTTTTTTATTTTTCTGTATTTATATTTAATAAATAAAAAACATTTTATTATTATTCGCCAAGGAAAGCGATAGCAAAAGGCTTTAGCCATCTATTGGACTCTATAACGCTCAGTTGGAAAACCAAGATGTCGGAATATACGTTTAGAATATACTCATATATTATGTTATGTTTGTGGAGAATGGGGGAGAATTTTTACTATTCTATTTTCATATAATAAAAATAAAATAATATTTTTAATTTGTTCAATTATTACATGCATACGACCACTGTGTATTAACCTCTCCTCCCCGGTGATGTCTAGATAGAGTCTTCTTCTGTAAATATATCAATCAGGGTTGATTTTAGGTATTCCTCCTTAATACATTTACGTATTGAAAAATCTTGCATCTCGATCTCCACCCTTCTCGATTTTCTAAAATCCGGAATAAATTCACCACTACAATCAAGACGCGTCAACTGTTATGAATCCTTAAACACTAGCTGCAAATACTCCTAAAAAATACCCCCTCTGCAGTTTATACCCTCAACCATCCTGACGTACAATGTCGTGCGAGAGAAACCATTGTTGGTCGCCTAATGTGAAATGATATCCATGGGCGTCGGCCTCTCTGAGATGGTTGTTAGTATCTGCCTAGTTCACGCGAGAAGGTGCGTCTGGCCGTTTGAGGTCTTCGACTGATGTTTTTCATGTTTTTAGTTATTAAATGTCAATTATTACTGCTTATTGACATCAACTATTGTAAAATTAAGCGATATCTTTGAATATTTTTTTTGATAGAGTGCTACCGTCATAAAGTCAATTGGAAACATAAAAACGGTGTAAAAGATCGATTAAAAAAACCCAATACAAAAATACGCATTCGTACTAAGTAGTTACTGGCCTAAATAAAAGCAAATATTCTTAAATTTTTACCATAAATGTTTCACTTATTATGACACTTCTTAACCCTTTCGCATCGGTTGTCAGCATATGCCATCAAAGATTCCCCGACTGTTGACATCGGTTGACGTGATATATCATTTTGCTACTTTCAGTACTAATTGTGAAATCTGCGGTAAGAAATTGGAAGTGCAGTCATTCCCTTTATCAACCTACATGTATTCTTTACAGGAATATGTGAAGCATGGGAACAAATATCGTTAGGTTTCGTTACAGGAGTGATTTTTCTGAAAACCACATCTGTCAATGCCACCACATGTGTGGAGTTACACAATGAACGTTTGTTAAATATAATAGTTTTTATGCATCATCTGATAGCTAAAGGATAGAAGAACCAATGTGATTTATGAAAATATATCACATAATTACATTTATGCTTCAAATACTAGTTTTAAACAAAAAAAAGTTTGAAAAATTCACATCGTATTGACAGTATAATTTGTATTTCACCGAGCCGTAACGAAAAGGTTAATCATACTATAATAATTGAGAAAAATAGTGTATATACAAATTAGTAATTGCTAGACAATGACAGCGTTGTAGCATTGAAAGTTAGTACTCTTCGTAAGCGGGGGTGACGTTCCCTAATAGAGTTGCCGGGAATCGAACTCAGCATTCAAACTAAGGGGTGGCGGGAGATTTATCTAGTGGGAGCAGGCAGACGATTATCGTTCAGAGGACTTTCCCTCGACTTACAGAAAGCTCCTTATACCCTAATCGTTGCGTATATTATTCATGTTCTATCTATACATCTGTCAGAAAGATATATTTTTATGTAGAAGTATTCAGCAATGTTTTTTTTTAATTGAAGGATATTTTATTTATTAATATGTATATAACACTTTTAAATACTATAGATAAACATTTCGTACCATTTTTTAAAATACAACACACTAAACACTGTTTGATCACTTGCTACAAGACCGCAGCTTCATCCTCAATGCAGGCTTCATCAGTTCTCAATGTGTATTAGCAATTCTTACACACGTTGGTAACTGATGAAACTTTCATTGAGGGTGAAACTGCGGTCTTCCAGTAAGTAATTAAGCAGTGCTCAGTGTGATTTACGTTACAACAAGGTACAAAATATTCAATATTAAGCCAATTAACTTAGGTTTTCACGGCCAGCTTTGGTGTTGTGGCTTTGTGTGTTTAGCTGTGTGTGGTGAATTATCTCGTTCCAATATTTCGACTGCCATTGCAGGGGTCTGACTTTGAAAGTCATCACCCCTGAAGAAGATTCCTGTAATGGCGGTAGAAATTTTGCAATGAGATAATTGCCCCACACGGCTAAACCCAAAAGCCACAACACCAATATTAAAATAGTTATGAAAATGAATGCTATGCATTTGTATTATCCTGAATTCTAATGAAAAAGATCTTTGTGATGTTTTAATTATTGTATTTTTTATGCAAGCACATACAGGTGAATACCGATGGTGATAGTTATTCTGAAGTCTCATTTGTGGAATTCTATGACGCTTACCATAGTGCATATGGCTAAGTGCTGCATGTGGAGTGTGGATCCGCCAATGTCATAGACTACAGCCTGAGATTCACGCATCATCCTTTATTATCACAGGAATTTACCATGAATGGGTGGTCTTCACGGGACGACTTTCTTCTACCACCAATTTTAATTATTAGACTATGACTGGCATTTTACGGGTGAGGGATCAAATTCACACCAACCGGGGATATTTTAGAGCTCAGAAATCGATTAAAAATGCTTTTTTATTTTAATATCCGTCGGGGATCGAACTTACGACCTTCGGCTTGCAAAGCAAACGATTTGATCATTGAGCTATACCCGCCGGCATATGTACTTCATGTATTAATTTAGTTTCGTATAAAATTGCTTATTATTTGTATGAATAGATTTATAAAATCGTTCGTCTATTACATTTCAAGTAGTACGTTTTTTATTCGTAAGATTCAATTGGAACGTTCTCGAAATTGGAAATAATCTGATTTCTTATTAAGACATACGAGTACAAAAAAATCTTCCATACACCTCGTAAACACACTCCATCCACGTTTGCTCACAACGAATACTACGCCGGTTGTACTCGGGATCGAATATTCTGCCTCTAAACATGTTCAGGCCACACCACGGCTCATTCAGAAAGTCGATTGACGCCCCAATCATATAACCCAGGCCTATCCAAAACACGGCCCGCGGCCTACAAACGGACTACATTATGTTTGGATCCATAACTGAATGTAGTAGAGTAAATTATCAAAATTGAAACCTTAAACTGAGTAAGATACGAGTCTGGTACAACGTTTGGGAGTGCTTTACTAATCACCCTATTTCCTTAAAAATACGATTATCAAATCAACCAAAAATATGCCTGAAATATAGGAACTGCCGTCCTTTCAAGTCCGTTGTTGAGGCTGTCGGAACTATGTACTGATACCTACTATGTACCTCCTCTCAAAGTTTAATATCGATTCACTGGATGACAGGAATCAGGATCATAATACAAAAAACTTGTTCTTGTTTCACAATCCGCGTTTGTTTGTGAAACACTTCCAACTGACGGCGCGCTCTGACATCTGGCGCCGCCAATAGTCGCGGCAGACAAGCGAATGAAAGATGACAGTAGCCAACATGAAATGGACTAACTGTCATAACAAATAATATGGCGCATGCAAACGCCGTGCAACATTATACAATTAAAACTAACATTAAATGTCAGGCGAGCGCACAAAAATAAGAGACTAAAGATCGTTTATCGAGGCTTTACGGCATCAGCCTAAAAGAGCTATATCAATCTGATATCAGTACATATGTTCGTATGTGCACTTTCGAACGCATATATATCTTCAGACTAGGTTCGTCAGACTGACAAAACTAAATGTAGGTTATATGTAGTGACCGTATGTTCCAGATATAGAGCGATTAACCCTTGCTTTCGGAGGATATGAATAATATTTACTACACCTTAAATCTAATAATGACAATATCCATATGAAATATAATAGATACTGTGCTTAGATTTTTTTATTACTCCGTTATATTTTTTATGTATTAAATAAACTTTTCATAATGTATAGTTATTAATTTTTAGCGATGGAAATAAATAATTTGTGGAATAATTGGGGATTGAATCACGCGCACGTGTCATGCATCTGCGCTAGCGGCAGCGCAGACATGACAGACTCTATTGAACCAGGTACATGTGCGGCTTATAACGTTCCGTCAGTATGAATTCTACTGCGTACGCGTCAATATGCGCAATGATTTTTTTTCGCTGTGCTAGCTATAGCAGCTAATTGCGATGTTTTTTCTCTTTTTCAGATACTTACATTACAAAAATTGTTACATTTCAAATTCAACAATGTCAATATTCACATTTTTTGCGGATTTCAAATGACATTTTCAAAAAGATATTTCAGAAATTCATGTCATCAGAGCCCTCGAATGTTTTTAGCACAGTGAAGGGAGGGTTTAGCACTACTCTACTAGTGTGATCCATGTTAAAACAAGATACAAAATATTTATCTATTATATATATAATCGTGTCGGAAATAACAGGGTCAGATCCTGTTTGCCCAGAAGTGGGTGACGTCAATGGCGTTACTCCCGGCCAACATCAGGTCTTCCTGGGTGCAGCTATTCGGGCACAGCGCACACTCCAGAAGGTGTAACAGGGTCTGCTCCACGCCGCTGTCACATTCAGTCGGTCCGCTGTAAAACTGCCAGGCTTTCATTTATGTCCTCGTCTTGCATACTCCGGTCCGAAGTCTGTTGGGGGACCTCCATATATTCCACCCTTGGTCATGTTCAGGGGCTAGGTTTTCTTTCGGGCAATCCAAGTCTAATTAACACGAGACACTATTGTGTGGCTGTGGAGACCTGCAGACCGCCTCACACCTAAGATCCTGCTCCATGTGCCCAACAAGCTGCACATCTCAGGACCTAATGCTGGGCAATACTCGAGCTATCGATGTTGCCAGATACTGGGAAAAAATAATTTGACGTCGCTGACACGAAGAAGAAGATATTTATATTTTTTAAGTTTTTTGCTCGCTTTAGGTTGGGCATCCCTCACATGTCGGTAAAGAGTGACTCTCCGACCAAAGATTGCTGGGAAAATAACAACCGAACAGCCTCTAAGGCCGACTTTTGTCCAATTTTCGCCAATGAGCGGAAAATCCCGGCATATCGGTAATGGCGTATGATTTTTCCAGGCGTTAGCAATATTACGTCGATCGCTTTATTCTCCTCGTAACAACTCTTTGAGTGGGTTTACCTTTATGTTTATTAGATTGAGGCATGCCACTTACATTCTCACAAGCCGAACGATTTTTCTAGTCGTGTTATTAGTTTTTCTCACGATATTTCTTCTGTAGTAGTTTAACTAACTAAAGAGCGTTAAGTTACTGATACATTTCATACACTTAAAATTAGCTCCGTGTGAAAATCTTGTTTTGCTTATTTTTTAAACTATTTCAATTTGTTATATATATACTCATTCGATAAACATCAGCAATGTTTTATAATACAATTGAAGCAAATAAATTAAATATGAAGACATTAAATATATAATCATTCTCACTTTATTTAACCAAACATCACGCTTAGCAACTTTTAACTTTACTTTTAACTAACAAACTTTCTTCTGATTGTAAAAAATAGCTTTATTTTATGTAAAATTAATATTATTATTTTTATAGTTAATCACATCAGTAACTGTGTATAAATGGAAGACTGATGAAGTCCTCGGTAAGTGCGAAACCGTTGTATTTGTTTATGTGATTAACAATTGACTATACATGTATAAATCTTTCATTACGGCTCGGTCTGAATACAAATTTTACTGTCAATTATAAAACTAGTATTTGAAGCATAAATGTACTCATCTGGTCTATTTTAATATATCACATTGGTTTATGTATCCTTTAGCTATCAGATGATGCATAAAAAACTATCCTAAGAAATTAGCAAAACGATATATCACGTCAACCGATGTCAACGGTCGGGGAATCTTATGACGGCATATGCTGGCAACCGATGCGAAAGGGTTAATAAAGTAAAAAACATTCAATATTAAATATTTGAAATTAACCTTAAAGTGAATATGCTAGAAATAAAATTAATAAATATTTGGAATATTATTTTATTTGAAAATGAAAAATTTAGTTATTACGTACTTGATAATTAATTCTCCCGTACAAATATTTCCTCGATAAAAATCGTATAATATTATAATTTTATGAAGTTTCATGACATATATATTACATCAGTATATAATAAATATTTCCAAATGAGATCGTTCTCAGTTAATCAAATAAATACTCTATATAGAAGAATCGTTAAATGAGTTCTGACGTTTTTTTACAGTGGAGAAAAAACGTTTCTATAAACAAGGCAGTTTTAATGAAAATATTTGATTACACGTTTTCCAATAAACTACAAAAGAGAGAAGTGCCTTTCAGTATTCCATACACGGTTCCGTTTAATGTAATAAGGATCGAATGTTTTTCTTGTTTAAAAAAGAATTAATCTCCTGGACAAACAAGCACCCATCCAACATATACGTCAGTTACAAGCAATAATGTATAGGGGTACGAAAAAAATAAATAAAAAACAACAGCGAAGAATTCAAAGCAAACGCTGGTCAAAAGTACGGGGATGCGAGTGGTGTGCGACTGGACAATCCAAACACAGAATCAGATCAAATAAAAGAGTCTTTCATCCTTTACGGTCGTCCACTCCTTGTGTTCTAATAAAAATACCGGCGCGCATTCCTCGTCTTTCCTACTATATATGTATTGGACGAGAGGGTTTTACAATATTGACTGTTTGTTTTTGCGGAGGAGAGGCCAAAAAATCTCGGCGGACTAAATAGATTGGCCCGGATGTTTCAGGGCGCCGGCTGAAAATAATGAAAAGTATCGCCGCGTCGGAGGACGTTCCTGAAAAGGACGTTTTTCAGCGATTTATACTGGTTTCGAGAGCGGATCGAATTCGATCGCTCAACGTTTAATTAAAATCGTCATTTGATAATGCGATTGTCATCTTCATAGTTAACACATGTTTATTCAATATCTATTTTATTTCACAAAATAATGTTTACTTGTTTACTTTTAGAGTTTTGAGAATGTTCATTGTGTTCAATATTGTCTAAATTTACTTTTTTTTTTGATAAAGATTACGTTGAGTAACTATTATTCACAGAAATAGGACTGCAGTTCAGATTACAATGTTTCCTTATACAGTGTTTTATTTGCAAAGAATCATATATTTCTAAATCAAATAAAATAATAACAAATTTACATACCTATTTAATATTCCAAATGGATCTTAAAATGAACGGTAAAAATGTTGTGCTATTTAAAAATGATGTATTGGAAAATTATTGGGAACATTATTTTAATCACTAGATCTTCTCCAAGGTTAATTTTTGAACATCAGCGCCTAAATAATTTTCATAACTAACAATATAATTAATATTTGTCTTGGATACTGCAACGGATTTTTTTAAGCTTTCGAGTTGGAGAGTTCATTGAATCCATATATTTACTCGGAAGAAGCAGATGTGACTTTAGACGAGCCAAATATATAATTTGTGACATCAATTTGTGATGGCCATATGCCGCAGATTGGAAGCGGATATGGAAGAATTTCATATAAAATTATTTCACAAGGCAAAAACACAAAGAGATCAAATGTAAAAAAAACATGTAAAATTAGCTTATAGTACTCGGGCATAATGTAAAAAATTAGCAAGAACAAAATGATATGCTGTTATTGTTGGTAAAATCAGATTTTAATGATTTGAACATTGATTAATTTTTTAGTCTCTGTGTTAAAGGAAACATAGTTGGCCATTGTAGGCGTAAAAGTAAAAGGAGCATAGTTATATATTTAAAAAAAACTCATCTTATGATAAAAAGGTCACTGAAAAATTCTTCAATATAAAGTACAAACACTAATGCCTTATACTACAAATAATGAATATTACAGATATAAAATGAGTAGAAGGTACATAATTGGCGAACATGTCGTTCAGCAAGGTACAGGTTAACATGTGTGTACTCAAAAGTAACACTCAACACTCATGAAATGGATACTTGTGTAAGGATGTTACAAACTTCAATAATCTGCTATATATAATCGTGTCGGAAACAACAAGGTCAGTCTGCCCAGAATTGGGGGGCATCGATGGCGTTACTCCCGGCCATCATCAGGTCTTCCTGGGTGCAGCTACTCGGACACGGCGCACACTCCAGAAGGTGTGACAGGGTCTGCTCCACACAGCAGTCTCATTCAGCCGGTTCGCTGTAAAACTGCCAGGCTTCATTTTTGTCCTCGTCTTACATACTCCGGTCTGAAGTCTGTTAAGGGACCTCTATATATTCCACCCCCGGTCGTGTCCAGGGGCTAGGTCCTCTTTTGGGGCAATCCAAGTATTAACAATCTGATACTGGATTGAGATTACTGACTTTGAAATATTTAAAATACAATGGTTATTTAAAAAACTTAAACTTTACTTTTAACCTTGATATTGCAGACATTGTAAATTTTATTTTACGTTTGAGGTTAATAAATGTGCAGGACATGTTGGTATTAATGATTAATCAATCTACCCTAAAGCAACATCAACTCCCCTCAAAGAAAGCTTCTTGTGTACCTGTTCCGTAATCACATTTTTAAAATTAGTCTCCTTCAGCAAAGCTCGGTTCGGTCGCCAGGACCCGATTGGGTATTCCTTCAGTAGTCCCGGTCTGTTGATTAGCATTATTAAGCTGGGCTACTAACGAAGCGTGTTTATCGAGTCCCTGTAATGGCAGGGGGTTGAGGGGATCCAATCCTAGGGAATCAGACCCTCGCTCAACTCAAGCAAAATCGTACCGACTGACGAATCGTGGAAATCAAGCTTAAGTAACGTAAAAGTAATAAATTTTAAAAGGTAATTAAAAAAAACTGTTTTCAGTACCTGGACTACAAAATATTTAGAAAAATTACGTAAACACATTTATTTTTTTATTTCGATGATTTTGACATTTTGTTTTGATGTAAAGAATAGCGAAAGGCTCGTATTTTTCCGGTCAGAATATATAATTATTTTTTTTGTCGTAATATAAAATAATTATTCTTTTGCATTATTTGAGATGTTGTACGTAGTCCATTAGACCAACTCAACCTGACATAAACTAACATAACCTAACCTAACCTAACTAACCAACCTTAAAACTGTCATAATTTTTTTATTTTTATAATAACTTTTTTGCCACATAATGAATGTTTTATTATGTGTATTTTAAAACATATTTATAATAATATTACTAAATATTTGACGAGTTTAAGAAGTATCATACCTGTAAAGCACTTTAATTTTTGTGTTAAATGTGAAACACGATACGTAAATATTGATTTTTAATAGAATTAGTGTGCAAGAGATAGTCCTCTGATGTGCTTGCAACCACAATAAGGTTTTGAATTCTTGATTTAAAGCGTTAAAAATATTTAAAAAAAACGTAATTTTTTCCGTCCTCAAAAAATTGATGTGCTTTTTTAAAGCTATGAACTGCGCAAGCCCAGCGATACGCAAATCAGATCCGCTCGTCATATTTCAGCCAATCACAACAGCTTGCACCCCTCACGTTCTAAAGCCTTGTTTCAATTGATTCAAATAAAATTGAAGGTATATGTAAAGCAGGGCCAAGGCATGCGCAACGCGATGCAAACCTTCGAAGGGAAGCCGGTTCTCCTATAGGAGCTCGGCTTTCACCCTTTTTGGTGAGTTTTTTACCCTTCTCTACCCTTTTCGTTTTTTGTCCCTAGGGTTGAATTTGAATACGCGGACTTGTGATTTGTATGCGAGGGTTGAAGGGTTACTCTTTTTAGCAGTCGTGCGCCAATCGCGGTGTGGGAAGGGTTAAAAAAGTGTTCCCGTATTACAGTTATTCGAATGAACTTTTTCATGTAAGCAAAGTCTTAGTGAAAATAACATGTTTGTTAATCGTGAAAAATGGTAATGTTTTATCGCAATTATATAATTTTAAATAATATTAATGATAAGTTTTTTTTAATAGACACGGCTTAATCTTACGATTCAATTTACAAGTTTATCTTCCATAGTCAAAATTATATATTTTGTTCGTAATATATATTTTAAAATTCTTTTTAATTTTATTTTACAGTTATCCAGTCAAACATTTATATTTGTGGAAGTGAATTAATTGTTTATTTAAGTCTTGAAAACACTTTTTTATATGAACTCACAAGAGTGCACCAGGAAAATAAATCATTCATATTATGATATAATTATTAATTAACTCTATGACGCCCAATCAGGTCGGTTGGATGATGTATTTAAGAAAACATACTTTATTGTTTTTTATACAATATTTAATCAAACAAGTATAACTGTATCTGACAATATTTCAAGCTATTATGTACAAAAATAAAATTATATTTTTCCAAAAAAAACATCAATTTTAATATAATTTAATGTTAAATACATATCACGTTAGTAGCACTATAAATAACAATTTAATCATCTGACTTCATAAATAATAAATTTATTAACTTCAGTCATTTTTTAATACATAATTGAAAATATTTTCTTAATACGAGCGTTTAAGGCTACCGCTCCCTGAAATAAAATTCTCATGATCATATTTAATACATTACAACATTTATTAACGTCCCCCGCGACTGCGAATTTTTTAAAAGAGCCATATTTCATCGGTAGACTGTTGGACTTGCAATTCATCATATTTAACGTCAAAAAAAACAGGTTGCCGGAGCGTCAGTTTTTTGCCGAACGACGTAATCATTATTTTCCAGTCAAATATTTCCCATTCTTCCTCCCGGGATGATTGACATGAGGGAATACTCCGAGCGGCCTAATGGTCCGTAGAACAGGCGTCGCGACGCCAGGAACACGCGTCCGGCCCTATACGACGCTCCTCTCACGTCTATCATGCTCTAGCGTCTCTCGAACACTTACAGTTGTGCCCGTCCCTCGTTGGGGGATCGTAAAAAATGGCCGGCGAAAAAAACTTGACGTCCCCGACGCAATTTATCATCCGTTAAATGGATTTAATGTAGTCGGTAAAAGTGCAAAAAACTTCACTTGCCTCCGATGTGTTCGGGTGAATTTTCCATAATGCTAGAAAAAGGCGCTCGCCAAAGGTTCACAAGATAACAAGGGCGTGCCATTGCACATTATTTTATCGTATATATAAATTTAGTATGAAATATATTTACGTTATATATATATATAATCGTATCGGAAACAACAGGGTCAGATCCATGGGTGCAGCTACGGACACAGCGCACACTCCAGAAGGTATGACAGGGTCTGCTCCACGCCGCAGTCACATTCAGTCTGTCCGCTGTAAAACTGCCAGGCTTTCATTTGTGTCCTCGTCTTGCATACTCCGGTCCAAAGTCTATTAAGGGACCTCCTTATATTCAGGGGCTAGGTCCTCTTTCGGGGCAATCCAAGTATTCCCCTCAGTTGCGTTTCTCCACATGTCCACCCGCAAGGTGGCCTCAGGTATCACCAGTCCCGTTTTCGACTGTAGAAAACTTCTTCTTGATTTGAGCGAAACTGCCTTCAGAAATTCACAACGTGTAAAAAGAAGATATCAAACAGTGCTCAGTGTGATCCATGCTTAAACAATGTACGATATATGTATCTATATAATATTGCTATGCATCGCAAAGTGAATGCTTAAAATATAAATAACATTATGTATTATATTTACTATTGTATGTTTTACTTTGTTCGTTGATGTATTTTTTTGTTTTTTATTTAATTCCACGTGTCGACCTTGTTTAGAAGCTCACTAGTCACGTGGGGTCTGAACCATTATGCTATAGATATTGGAGGATTTTATGAAAGTCACTTTGATAATAATATGATTGATATTCTTTTTTCATACGAGAGTCCTATTTATCTTACAGGAGAAGGGGGCGGGAGATATTTCCATTTGAGATCAGGTGTTTCCTGAAGAGCCCCATTACCGCAGCTCTGAAGCCGGACCGTTTGCGCCTGAAAAATGTGATTTGCTGAAACTGAAGATGTCTGAAAAACTTCTCCTCAGGTAACAAAAATACTTTTCACATATCTAATTTTGTTTGTACTACCAAATTACGTAAGTACACTTTGATAAGTACGAGTTCATTGGTTGTGTATTAGTGCATTTGCAATGGTTTATTTAAGTTTTTTAAAATTTAAATAACAACATCCTCACAAAATGAAAATTAAAAGTTAAATTATAATTTTATAATAATTCTAATTCATCGTCATCATCATCATCATCAGCCTGTATCCGTCCACTGTTGAACGTAAGTCTCCCGCATGATACTCCATCCTCTTCGATCCTCCGCCTTTCGCACTATTCGTTGGGTAGCATCCACTACTTGAGTTTTTATGCATATTTCCTCGTTTCGGATTCTATCTTTTAGCGACACTCCGAGCATCGATCTCTCCATAGCACGCTGGGTGACCTTTATTTTATGGGTAAGACTTGCTTTCAGATTCCACGTCTCTGCGCCATAAGTTAATACAGGGAGGATGCATTGGTTAAACGTCTTAGTTTTTAGACATTGCGGAATTTTCGCTTTAAGAATGTACTTAAGTTTTCCAAATAATTCTCATTAAAAAATTACAAATATTTAGTTCTGATTTCACAATTATTTTTAATTGATTACATGTTTCGGACTCCCTAGAGTCCATCTTCAATAAGATTATAATTTTGTACTATTTATTGAAGATAGATAGATTTCAGGAAGATAGAATAGAACAAAAGACAAAAGTTAGTTTTGCTTTGACTAAAAATCAACTAGTATTTTCGGTCATTATTATTAATAATTTCACGAGTATAGTTTTGATCAAAAAACAGTTGCAAAGTAAACTACATCAGAAGAAATTTTTTTGATCGCTTATTTTCGACAAATATTATTAAATAATGCATACTCGTAGATGCAAAAAATGCCCATTAATATACTCGTTTTGTATTCGCATTTTAATACGCAGTACAAAGCGTCCACCCTCATCGCCTTTTAGGGTTAAATGTATGTTTACCCCGATGGGGTGAAACCAACCCCACGCCGCTGGAGGGAGACTGCACTACTGTTGGACATATTTCTGAAATTGATTAGTCGGCCCGTACAGCGGTCGCCATGGCAACAGCAGCTCAGCTGTGCACACCAGAATATATTGAGATCTCTAACAATGCATCTGGAACAAAATCACGACGCATTGGAACATAATATAATAAAGATAACACATTATTTAAAAAAAAACTTTTGATAACATTAGTATTGATTATGAAGAGCATATGTTATTAATGTGATGCATATTATAACGACGTAATAATATTACGTCGTTATAATATGCATCACATTAACATCAGGGATAATATACAATTATGCGATTAACAGTGATAAAAATTCTTAAAAAAATATGTAAAAATCGTCGCTAAACATGCGAGTATAAACTTTACAATGATTTAAAAATAACAATAAATATCGGTGTTATTGTTTCATTTGAGAATGTTTTTTATTTAAAAAATAAGCGCGTAAATTTATAACTACAGTTGTAGTGCTAAAGTATTGATATTTAACAGTTAAAGACACACAATAGACGTTGCTTTACATATTTAATATATTTATTATCAGTAAAACAGTATTAATTCTAGGAAACGTCCACTACTTTGACGTAAAGACGTATGTAATTTACTGTTAAATATGCAAGAATTTCATACACTGTAACATGAATCACATTGAGCACTGTTTCACATGACGGAAGACTGCTGTTTCTGATCAATGAAAGCTTCATCAATTCTAACGTGCTTAAATGTACTTTTTGTACGTTTTTTATATACATATATACGCAGCTATCCCAGCGGTCACAGCTTAAAGCATTTTCTTTCCAGAACAAAGATCATGTTCGATTTTTGACAAAGATTAAACAAAAAAAAAAACGCTTTCTAAGCTCTAAGATACCCCCGATCGGTTTGAATTTGATCCCTCACCTGTAAAATTCCAGTCATTGCTTATTAATCAAAATTGGTGTTATACGAAAGTCGTCCCGTGAAACACCATTCATTTATAGTTAGTTCAATGTAATAATTAAGTGTTGCATAAATGTCGGGGTGTAGTTTAATTTAAGACGTTGGTGGATGAACACTCCATATGTAACATGGTAAACATCGTAGAATCCACAGATGAGACTTCAGCATCACTGTCATCATCTTTCGGTATTTTCCTGTATGAGCTTATATAAAAATGTCTTCTCGCTATCCGGCATGTCCGAAATGCAATAGTATCCTAGTACATCTCCAGATGTATTTGCGAGTCCAACAATGACATAAGACTCCTGCCCCTTTCCTCCCCCAGTTGCAGACTCCCGCCTCCAAGCCCTGAGCTTCTCCCCTCGTCCACTCCTTCATCTCTCCAAGACTAATATTTTATACGAGTACAGAGAGCGATAGCAAGAAGACCCTGTCCATACCTACTCAGTACCAGCGGTTGACAACTTACTTGTACACCGAGAGACTTTAAAAATGCATATTTCTCCATCAAAAAGTCCCAATTTAATTATATACAGGTATATTTATTTACTTACCTTGTTTTTACATGGATCACGTTGAGTATGACCTCTATTTATGAGACTGCAGCTTCGGCTTACCCGCAATCTTCTCTAGTCCTCTTTGGAGAGTTGGCTCTCAACAGTGACGCATTGAATAAGGCTACGAGTTGGTCGAAACTGCAGTCTCATAAACAGAGGTCGTACTGAACTCGATCTATGTAAAAACAAGGTAAACAAATAAATATGAAAGAATTCTACCCTAAAAAAAAATATTTTGACGGGAAAAATACGAATCTTGTATTAATAATGTTAATTTTAGGAGGAAGAGTATATTTCCATATATTCTAATACTTCGATTTAAAATACTTATTAATTAAATACTACATGTTAATTTATTGATGAGCAAAAATGTCATATGACATATAATATGGTGTTTACAGTAAACTTATATGTGTATCAGTTGTTGAAAATGATTTTCTTTGTTTACTATGCATATTTTAATTGGTATAATTAAATGTTTTTTTTAAATTATTTTTTACTGGACTAGTTTTGTTGTCTTTTAAAGTTATTGTAATGTAAAAACTGTAAGGTGCACAAAAAAATAATTTATGTTATCATGCAAAGAAAAAATGTTTTGTAGGTAATATTAGATTTGTGTCGACCTCTGGAATAGTCTATACACTTTCCCGGTAAATGCGAATATGACATTATGTCGGAAGTAGAGAAAGAAACGAGGAGATGGAAGAGAAAGGAGGAGGAAGGAGGCTCCATAGGAGGAAACATGGAAGGTCCGAGTGTTGGTGAAATTATTAGATAAGAATTCAAATGTATGACTCTAACACAACTGACTTTAATAGGGTATTATTTCAATTATCTTCTGTAATTGTAGAACAATCAAACCTAAAAATGTAATGCCTTTTTATATTTTAATGTCTAATGTTAATTATTTTATTTATTTTATTTTTAGAAACAGAGGAGTTGCACAGAACAAAAACTGACCCACTGTTTGCATTTTGTATTCCAATATCGTGGATTATTATTATTAAATTATTTGCTTAAGTTATTGTACAATTATTGGATTGTACCAAAATATACATTAACGGTTAATTTATGTAGACTCAGATCAGATAATTACCAAAAATTTCTTTCTAAATTCCACCTATGAGCACTGAAATTCTCTTCCAGTATCCTTTTTTCTTAGTTCATACAATCTGCGCTTTATTACGAAATATATCAATGTACACATACGATTTCCCCAACCCACACAAAAATAGAACACACTTTTCCGCATGCAACATCCAGCCAACCTGGCTGATCTTCGTAGAGTCCACTGGTATAAAAATCAATTAAATGTTTCACGTAATGCATTCTTCTTCGTAGTATCAATCCGATGGATCGGTTTGCAGCAACAAAGTCTTGCATCTAAATCTCCACTCTTATGCCTTGCACTCTTTAGCTCAGCATAAGAGCTCCAAATCATGTCCTCGAACACTTGCTGCAAATACTAGCGTCTAGGGCGCTCTCTGCAGTTTCTACCCTCAACCATTCCTTCCACAATGTCGTGAAGAAGACCATCGTGGCGCATGATGTGACCAATCCATCGGACTCGCCTCTCTGAGATGGTTCTTACTAGGGCCTATCTTCCTTGATTATGCTGAGAATCTCATTGTTCGTGACGTGGTCTCTCCAGGAAATTCCGAGAATTCTTCTGTATGACCACATTTCAAAGGCCTCTAGTCTTTTTTATCAGATAAGCACCATGTCACATCACATCCGTAAATCAAGATGCTCCAAGCAAATGTTTTGGCACGTTGCTTGCGGACCTTTAAATAAATATTTTTTGACTCAAGAATTTTCGTTTTTTTTATTGAACGCTAGCCTTACTTGATGTAATTCATTATCATTAGTGAAAAACGTTTTAATGTATGTTTCAAGTAATGCATTTCACTGTAATTGTCATTACAAACTTCTATTGTAAAATTAGAATACTTGAGAATAAAATAATAAACTTCGCAGATGCTTTAAGATATATTTGTGTTATAAAAAGGTTTACTGTATAATTGAAATAAATGTGTTTTTTTTTGTGTAAAATAACAAAAGATATATTTTTTCATGAAGCTTTGAAATGCTTCTATGTAGTAAGCGTAAAGGTACTGAAATACTTTGCACAGCTCGCACAAAGTCAAAGATTTTCATAGTGTGCCCCGTACTAACAAGGCATTCTTAACAAGTGTACCCCCTGTAGCTGCGGGGGAACTAGAGGGGGTCCCGCCCACCGGGAAGGTTATGCGGGCGGCGGGCGGGGAGTCTCCTTGCACCTTTTCCTTGGGCCGAAGACGCGATCAAAGCGCCCTCGTGAGCGGGGACGGAAAATCAGTGAAATAGCGCTAAACCGGGTTTAATTAAATGTCTGGAGTTCTATGTGTTCTGTAAATCTATCTGAGAATGGGGGGAAAACTAATCCATGAGCGGCGCCTCGTGCCACAACAGTCTGCAAAGAATATACTAAAAACTAGTATTTAAAACTTAAAATAATTTCTGTAACGATTTTCACTTAGAGACAAAGGTTTAAATACAAGATATTTTCTTGTATACTTGAATGCTTTATATCCCATTTTATTGAATTACACTGTTTTATTTACATACTATTTTAATGCTTGCACTACACTCTTGATTAATTGACTTTATTACTGTATATAAAGCTGTAAGAATACTGATTATTAAATAAAGTTACAGTTACATACGAGTCTTCATATAAAAACAATATAGCATTTCTACTTTGATAACGTTAAGGTTATCAACTGACAATACTTGGTGAAACTGCATAATTATTATTTAAAATTAATTAAAAAAAAATAAAAAATAACAAATTAATAATATTAAGTTTTGATTTACATTTATTTTAATCGAGAGCATGTTTCGGACTCCCTGGAGACCATCTTTAATAATGATTAAATTAAAAACTGGTAGTGGCTTATATAGGTATGTACAAGTATTAGTTCGCTTAAATCGTTTAAATCGTTTAAAATAAATGTGAATCAAAACTAAATATTTTTAATTTGTTAATTTTGTAATTAAAATTATAACTACTTTGAATCATGAGATAAACGAGAATTCATTTATCTTTGTTAAAACATATGTTCTATTATAACATGCATGAAATTTAAGTATTTTTATTTAATTAAATTTATATTAAGTTGCATTACATTGTTAATGAAGTTAAAGAAGATTAATACAAATTACTTGTATAAAATTTAATTAACAATCAAAAGAAAGTATCACATTATACCTTCACTATTCATCTTGATCTTACATATGAATAATCAGTAAAAATATTCTTTAATCACTTTAATTATTTTATTATTATCGCTTTATTAAAATAATTTAATTTATCGTAGTAACGATATAAGTAAATTAATTTAAAATAATATAAATTTAGAATTTGTGGCACAACTAAAAAAACAAGCATCGACATCGATGGGTTGTCATCAAATGTGTACATTACAACACAACTAACAAAGAAAAGTTTTTTTTTAAATGTTTTTGACATTCAATTTGAGATGCATTATAAATATAAGTATTTATTTTTTACTTTATTTTTTCATGGATCACGTTGATTATGACCTCTGCTTGTGGGACTGTAGTTTCGACTTACTGATAGCCTTTTTCAATCTGTCACTGTCAAGAGTTGACAATTAGGGTCAACATAAACAACAAGTAAACTCTTGATAACCAGTTGAAACTGCAGTTTCATACACAGAGGTAATTCTCAACGTGATCCATGTAAAAACAAGGTGAATAAATAATTATTTATTACAAAATAGTTTTTTTAATTCTACACCACTGGATTCTTTCAGTAATAATAAAGAAGAATGAAATCTGTGCACATGAAAGCTTGTATTGGAGCGAAGGAATTCTTAATATATCTACCGAGTGTACCAATTATACAAACTTGCGTAGTGTGAATATGCTCAGCATTCTACACACTGGACTTGATTACAACCTACTGTCTACAGTTCCATCGGATCTGAGTTCCTAAAGTACCAACTACATACGAGTACTTTTTCATAGCATTCTGCGCAAAACTCATTTTTCAGTTACCAAGCGGAGAAAATATTTGATTAAATTTCAGTTTTTTTTTTATTCATGAAATACAAAGAGTCACAACAAGAATATTCTTTTAATTTTTTCATGAATGAGCTTCGTGGCTGAATTACTTAGTACGTATATGAGCCCCATCCATTCTCTTTGTTGGTACTATCTTGTAAAAAAACGATATTTACATAATTATACAACCTTTTTAAGTAATTTAAGCTATTTTTTTATGATAATGTGTATGCTTTACATATCAGTAAAAAAATATTTACTCCTATAGGGTAACTATTATTATTCTTATGTCATAAATAAGATTCTAACCAGTATCAAGCAATATTAATAATATTGACGAAAAAGAACAGTAATTACCAACTAATTATACTTGCGGTTTATGTATTTATATACGAGAATATTAAATTATTTATAATGATAATTTAAGACTGTGATAATTTACTTTTATAAGAACATTAACACAAGTGAGCACAGAAAGCTAAAATATGCAACTAAATACTTGAGTGCGATCTATAGTAATATTTTTCTCGAAGAATACGTTACGCTTATAAAAATAATATGAAATAATATTTGAAATATACCTCTGCTAAAATTTGACGTAGTCTGTCAAATTCCTTATATCTGTATATATTAGCAAATTTAAATATAATTTAAATTTATTATTATCATCTTCAATTATTATCAATGATTTAATAAGAGTAAGTCGGAATTTTTTATATTTTTAAAATATGGCACAAACAACAGCATCATTCATTCCATATTCGCTCACATAAAAAACGACACGTTGTTCTTTAATTTTAATAAAAAAAATAACAAATTAAAAATATTAAGTTTTGATTGTACATTTATATTTAATTGATTACATGTTTAGGACATGTAACATGTAATCACTCAAAAATAAATATGAAATCGAAACTAAATATTTTAAACTTGTTATTTGTTTAACCCTTTCATTACGGCTCGGTTTGAATACAAATTATACTGTCAATTATAAAACTAGTATTTGAAGCGTAAATGAGCTTATCTGGTCTATTTTTATATATCAAATTGGTTCTTGTATTCTTTAACTATCAGATGATGCATAAAAAACCATTCTAAGAATGTATCAAAACGAAATAACACGTCAAACGATGTCAACGGTCGGAGAATCTTATCGATGCGAAAGGGTTAATAAAAATTAATATAAAATTATGATTATGCAGTTTTACCAAGTATTGTCATTTGATAACCTTAACGTTATCACTATATTCTGCCGACCGCCATGATTCTCGCTTCATCCAGTGTAAGTATGTACTGCCATCCGTAGTTTCGCCGAGTGCATTATTTCCAACACAAAAAACGGCAGAGAGTCATAAAACATTGCGCATTGATTAGTTACTTTTGTTATCTCTATCTCGCAGAAAATATACTTTGATCGCTGAAGCACAATAATAATTATGTTAATCTCCCTCGGTTGGGCGGGGGTGGCGCGTGGCTGAACCCTGGACCCCTGAACTTTCGGATTCTCGGCTGGGGCGAGGATATCAGCCCCTGTCGGACTGTAGGGCTTAGCTAACAAATGCGCCGCCCTTATCGCAGCCAAGCAGGCGGATCAGCCCGCCGCCTACCCGACCGCCCAACGCCCAACTCATGACTATTCCACGCCCTCATCAGGCGCCCACCTCCCCCTAATCTAGCACCTCTTAATGGATAATTGTATATACGTTTACTTTTTTTGCTGCTAACGAATCTCTCGATGTCTGCCATTTGGAGTACGCTGTTATCATAGAACACTCCACTGCAGATTTGTGCACTATTTAGAGATTGCAATTGTGACTAACCATGCGAATGAATGCATATGAATCAGGATCAGGTGGGATAGGTATGTCTATTGAGAGGGTCTAAAGTTTTAGATTAAGATCTGTGGCCTGCAGTAAAGTTCCACCTTGGGTTACTCGTACATGCGCAATATCTGGGACTCATAACAAATAATTCATCAAAATAAAGAGCCGCGTATATCTCACCGTATTATCCATAAAATAAGTTTCCCAGTGATTTTTCACAGTGTAAAACATGTTTAATTCCATGAATGCGTACATTTTTGGAAAGTCCAGACTTTTACCTATTTTTCTACATAGTCGCCACTGAGGTCAATGCATTTTTGCATGCGATATACGAGCTTTTTAATGCTTGAGTCAAAAAAATCTGCCGCCAAGTCACGCAGATACCTGAGAACCGCCTCTTCCAGCTCTTCTCTATCGCCGAAATGCGTTCCACCCAGGTGTTTCTTCATGTCAGGGAAGAGATGGTAGTCCGTTTGGGCTAAGTCCGGGCTGTAGGGTGGGTGTTTGACAATACCCCATGCAAATTTCGCGATGAGCTCGTTTGTGGTCTTCTGACTGAGCTCCGCAGGCAGCTCGCTAGGGAAATGATTTGGATGGGGGAACCAAGGTACACTATAGAATAGGTATTCACCATAACAGCGCTTTTCAGGATTAAATAGCCATGGAAACCTTATTTTACGGATAACCCTCGTATGTAGGTTAATATTGACACCGCACGAAATGAAAATACAGCCCAATAATGGATTTTAATCAGAGTGCCATGTAAATATTACAAGAGCATTTTAAAGCCTACCTGTGGTGATACAACAGCTGGAGAAGCTGTTCTAATTCGACATATGTTTGCCATATAAATTGTTGAAGATACTCAGCACATAAATTTGTTTTGCATTAGTCAGCGTTCGCCTATTTGTCTACAAAAAAAAAAACAAAGCCGATATGAAATAATCAAAATTCACATATATAATATACTGTGAACATTGTTATTGATAGGCAATAACATTATTGTCTTTAATATAAATATGTTTTCTTATGGTCACTACTTGAGAATATCGAATATTGTACTAGGGCTGTTCAATAAGTACACATATTGGAAGATAGGTAACGTTTCTTAAACAAATAAAATTGCTTACCGCTACTGTTATATCCATCATACAATATACGTTCCCTACCTTGAGCGAAAAAACTGTTACAAAAAAATATCCGCCGTGGTTGTTGCGTCATTACATACCAGTTCTATATTTGAAATGAATTAATAGGGAATTATAGGGAATTTTTAATATTAAAAATACCATTTTAAATGGCTTTTTACCTCTAGATTCCTGCAGAAATACACCACTCTGGGAGTTACGAGGGATATCCGTAAAATAAGGTTCCTAGTGATTTTTCACATTGTAAAACATGATTAATTTCATAAATGCGCACATTTTTGGAAAGTTCAGACTTATAGCTATTTTTCTACATAGTCGATACTGAGGTCAATGCATTTTTGAATGTGGTATACGAGCTTTTGAATGCCCGAGTCAAAAAAATCTGCCGCCAAGCCACGCAGATACATGAGAACCGCTTCTTTCAGCTCTTCTCTATCGCCGAAATGCGTTCCACCCAGGTGTTTCTTCATTTCAAGGAAGAGATGGTAGTCACTTGGGGCTTAGTCCAACTAACCTACTTTTTACATACTGAAATATTTTGTTGGATTTGTCATATCATATTTGCAGGCAAATTAAAAAATGATAAGTACTTAAGTAGTAAAGAATACTTATTAATTGAAAGCACATAAAGAAGAAATCCGAAACATTGCGATTGTTATAAGCGCTGTAAATTTAATTGAGACGCCAACGTTAATACACTACATCCGGCATACAAACAACGCCTACTTTAATGAGGATTAAATATGAATGTGTGGTGTTCACGAGACGACTTTCATCTACCGTGAACTTTGATTATCATATTAAAATCAATCTTCACCATCATTATATACTAACATCCTCCTCTCTCTCAGAAGGGTGTTATACAGTTCCGTGAGGGCATGATGAGGAGCAGGTCAGCAAAACATAGACTTTTTCAGAAGCACATTGACATATATTTATGATAAAAGTTTTTCCCGATCGAGACTTAACGACTGTTATTCGCGGCGACCGATCGGGACTTAACAATGCGATCTCGCCAACGGACGGCAGACGACTGCCGCGCTCGTGATGGCTCTCGTCCAACGCTACTACCGGCGGTCTATATAACTAGTCCCGAATGATAATATGGTGGATACATGGTATGACAAGAAAACAGAAATAAGAGACAAAATATTGTATATCGAGGTTTTCTATATCATGCTGATGTCAATACAAATTAGCTTTCTAACTGAGGCATATAGCAGTCATAAATTGCCACTTTAATGTTTTGTTAGACGCCATTTTTCTTGCCTTCAGTCTGTTAGTCAGCTCTGCCTTATATACATGGTGTGTATACCACTTGGTAACTATTTTTAATCCAGTTTAATTGTGTATTCTCAATTATCAAAGGTGCTAAATGAACTACCCTCATATTCAATGCAGAGCATTATTCATTTATGTTTGTTTATATTATTTTTATAGAAAGCTAGTAAGCGTCTTCAAAACCTTATGAAATATTTACGACCGGCCGGCGACAACCTTCCCGGGCATTATTATTATTGTGACCTATAGAAAACAAACAAGGTCTATGTGTATTACATAATGTATTGGGCGGGGAGTGGGTGGACTGTACGTCGTACACCCTCCCAAAGTAAACTGATACCCGGCAGGAAAATAGCGTCGTCATTTTAATGCATGTCTACCGCCTTGAACCTCCCTCTCATGACTCAGAACCGGCGTAGAAAAGAATTTTATTCAACAACAAAAAAATAAAATATTTTCTAAACTTAAACTTAATTTACTTTTCTATGGGAGAAGACAAAGCATTACAATACAAAATTTACGTAAGCTTTCAATGGTGGGCATATTTTAAAAATAGCTTTATTTATATTTAATAATTTTGTAGTAGAGTATAAGTGACATACAGTACCTTTTACAGATAATAAAATTACATACCTTATATTAAATTTATAAAATGAATCCTAAAAAAATAGCAAAAACTACAACGATTTCTACAAAAGTTTCAGTTAAAAATATTTAAATGCAAAATATATATGAACTATTTTTTTAAATATGTTTTAAAGTGGATTTGTAAGTTTATACAGGACTGAATAAGTCTTCAGTAAGTGTGAATCCGAAACAATGAGATCCAAAACGAGGATATCCGCAGGAGAACTCAAATTGTGCCTCTACGAAGAGGCACACTCAAGTGGCAATGGGCAGGACATATCTGTCAAAGAGACGACGGTCGATGGGGAAGAAAAATATTGAGTGGCGCCCAAGAACTGGCAAACAAAGCATTGGCTGAACTCCTGCAAGATGAACTGATGAATAAGAAGAATAGTGGGAGTGCCTGGATGCGGAAGGCAGAGGATCGAAGAGGATGGGAGACTGCGGGAGACTGATGATGAATAGCGATAACAAGAACGTCATTTCAGTAAATTATAGTTAATTTAAGCACCATATAAATTCTGTAATGTAAAATTCACAGTTACTTTTAAATTGACTTGGCGTTACTCTCTGTTATATATCGGTCAACTAGTGATTTTGTATTTAACTGTAAGTAACGTGATGTTCATAAAATTCAAATATTATCTTTAACCACTTGACTTTAGATCTGAATATTTAAAAAATAGTATTCATATACTTGGAGTAGACTTTGTGTATATAACATCGTCGAATCAACAGTTTACTGGAGCGTAAAAGATGCCCGTATATCACCATGATTATTTTCTAAAAGATAATACGATATATGAGACTGGGAAGAAGATACGTGATTTATTTTTTAAGGTTTTTCAGACGTCAAATAAACTCTTGGCTAATTAGTGTGACTTAAAATTATTCTTATTGGCAGTGCATACTTATTTATTAAGTATTTAAATATGTCGTGAAAACAAGTCAGAGTTTTCGGGGAATGGATGGACTTCATTGTTCAGTTTCTGGCCAGTTTTTGCGTTGACGGTTCAATAAACACAGCCTGAATAATTTCGTATGAATAAAAAGTGTTTTCGATTCCTTTCGAGTGTGTTTGCTGTACCGAGGAACGCTGATGTTAAATATTTGCAGGCTCTTTAAGAAAAAAAATTCTTAAATATTTAAATAAATAAGTACTTGTATAGGAATATTGATCATAGTCGTACAGATAGTTATATACTAGTATAAATAAAATTATGATGAGATCCATCACGACCTATGTCAACACATTTTTAGATCTTCAGAAAGCTTTCTGAACATACATGTCGTATCGGAAGGAACGGATCTTCTAGCTCTTTCTTTGCCATCATAGTCAGCTATAATGCTTCCCTCACAATATTTTTATTCCAAATAAGTTCTAACTAAAAAAAAATAACAAATTTAAATCTGGTCAATATTTACACACAAAATTTCAGTAAACAGTTTTTTCACACAAAGCATCAAGTCGCTTGAACGTCAATTTTGTCTTAGGTGGAAATTTTTTTCTAATAATATTCCATGTTTATAGAAAAACAATAAATTTGATTCAATTATTTTGCAATTATTAACACTATAAATAATACATTTAATGCGTTTATAAATAAAATATTACGTACAAACGCCAATAAAAGTGCACAGCCATATTATATCATTGATAATCTTGCCATAATCGCTCCATATTAGGAACACAGTCACCACAGATTAACTGTACATAGTTATGTCAGCTGTAATTATCGACGGTTATGTAATTATTATTCAAAACAACCAAATAATTGTGTGTTTGTAAATTTAAATATATTTTTAAAAGGAGATCAGATAATCTGACTAAGCTTCCTAGTCCTGAAACATTTGGTACTAGAAGGCGACAATCAACCTGAAAAATACACACAATGAACTTCCAAGCTCTGTGAAACTGGAACCATCATGATTTAGATATTGTCAGCATCCATTATTTTTGGCTTTAATTTTAGAAATATGGTAGTTTTGTATTTATTATTTTGGTTTGTGGGTCCATCACTGGCTTTCACATCCTCACCTCTTGTGCCACCGCTATCCAAACACGGACCTTGTTGTAGGTTTAGTTTACATAATAAACACCCCGTCCGGTAGCCATTATAAATTGAAGGGCCGTAGATGCCTCCTATCCCGACCGGTGGCAAACACGACGTGTTTTAGCTAATTAAATTGCCAGAGAAGCGCCTCTATTGGCCGGATAAGAAAATACTAGTGTTACATTTTTAAAACACTATTTACGCTAGGTTAACGGTGTTAAGTACACGTTCAATTCAATAAATATACACAGTAAAAGTATGATGCGTTACACAATCAATATATTATTTTATAATCAAATACTAATAAATAATATATATATATAGCTTATTTACTTATGGATCGTGACGACCAAATACGAGTATTTTTCATAGAAATAAGACTATAGCTTTGCCCTTCTACAATCAAAATTTATGCACGACTCGTTGATGGTTGATTTAATGAATACGGTAATGCATACCCTTATAAGATTGATTTTTCATGGAACAAATAAAATTTTGTTTATGAAGGAGGTATTTCATATATCATAAATACCGTTTAGTATGTTAAATTATAGATACACAGTAAATCTATCGTTTACGAGTGAAGAACTGATAAAGTTTACTAGCTGTTAATCACCACTCAAGTTTTTAGTGGTGATTAACAGCTACTAAGATTGATCGATGTTAAAACAATATAAATTATCATTAAGAATCGTAAATAGGTTTAAAGTGAATGATAATATTTATGAACAACGTTTATGTAAGTTTATAAAAAATACGTTCATAGTTTCGTGATAGTTTCATTCATTTTTGTTTTTCAGGATTTGAAAGTTAGATAAAGTTTATGCAAAGTATGTGTATGCAAAGACCTTTTTCTTCGTAGTGTCAATCCGGTGGATCGGTTTGCAGCAACAAAATCTTGCATCTCGATCTCCACTCTTATCGATCCTCTGCAGTTCTCTTCAGCTCAGCATAAGAGCTTAAACTCGTGTCCTCGAACACTTGCTGCAAAAACGCCCGTCTTGGGCATCCTCGGCAGTTTCTACCCTCAACCATCCCTTCCACAATGTCGTGAAGAAGACCATCGTGGTGCATGATGTGACCGATCCATCGGGCTCGCCTCTCCGAGATGGTTCTTACTAGGTGCCTATCTTCCTTGATTATGCTGAGATCCTCATTGCTATGACTTTAATTACTTAAAAATATTATAGTTACTCAACGTGAATCATATTGAATAAAGCATGTTTTAAATTATTACATATTTAATGCTCTAAGTGTACATGACAATAAATTCTGAAAATTTAAATGATAATTTTCTCATTTTCCTACTGTCAAAAATAATATCGGGTGTAAAAAACTACATTTGTTTCGCTTATCGCGAATATGTATTCCGATCGCATTACGAGCCGAAAACAAACAAAAGCGCCTTAGGTATATAAGTGACAATTTAAAAAATAACTTTATACCCTAATTTGAAAGCATCAAAGGACGCCCTGGGCCCTTTCCCCGCGGGAGGACCCTCTCGCCATTATCACGGTCCGCTGGAAACGAAAGAAACGAAAACGCGTATCCCCTTTTGTTTTTATGGCAAATCGACAGATACGGATCGCCCGGAGGCCCAGTATTAAATTCTATCTATTTTTCAGTAAAAGGCGGATGATAATGGATCGGACTATTGGAGGAGGTTCTCCCATGAAACCTGAAAGGGGGAATCACAGAACGCTTGGCTGAGTATCCACATTACACTTGTATAGTACATTGTACAGTTATCTATAGTCACTTCTTCGACATCTCGCTACACCGGCCGTCCAATTACTTTAATGGGAACAAAGTCTATTAAACGGTCACCTTTTCAGCTTCCCCCTCCACGCGGGACGATTCACTGTTATTCTTTAATCATAGATTTTTAATTTTCGAGCCATTGATGCCTGCTCTCTGGTGCTTCAAAAAAAGAAAATCGAAAACAGGCGCTAAAATTAAGCTAAAATGTTTTTTTAAAAACATAATAAATACGATGAAATGTATACCATACTGTAAACATAATTTCAAATGTTTTAAAGGCATTTTTTGCAATGCGATTCTAACAGCCGTATGTAATCATTCCTTGACTTAAAGGTAACCACTTTAACACCCCTTTGAAAATACGACAAAGACTAAGATTTGAGTGAGTCGAGAGCTGAAATTTTCTTTCTTAAATCGAACTTAATGAAAGTAGCTGTTATATGTTGGTTACATTAAAAAATGTCTCTACGTGGGTATGGGACTTGTAGAAGTTAGTTTAGGAATCGTGAAAAATAAATCTTGGACAACGTTTCTAATAAAAAATTATAGTTTCATGGTGAGCTAATTGCAAGGTATGCTGTTGAAATATAGGTAATTACAAGATGGGTAATTGAAGGTTTGGTAGTTGGAATGAAGGATATTTGCAAAGTAGGGGCTTAATAAGATAAAGTAGTATTATATGGGATACTTATATGGTGGAGTAGTTTCAAGGCGGCGTAATAAAAAAATGTGCTAGTACTATGCTACAATAAATATATCACCTTGCAAAAAATACTTATTTTTAAAGTAACATATACTAAATAATTTAATTACTCCATATTTATGACACTCCATTTTGTAACAATTCTACATACTAATAATAAAAATATTACAAAAAAATTACATGTTTATACATTCTCAGTTTATATTTTATTAATAAACATTGCCCAATTAGTGGGAAAAATTAAAACAATGTATACAAGTAAATAAAAACATTTGAACAAAAAAATACATGTTTCAAAAGGAAATTTTTGAAATGTCTCAATTATCTAAAGTGTCCGAACAGGAAGTACTTTTGTTATATTTTAGTAATTCATAACGGTATTTTTTGTCGTAAATAATTTACAGTCTGGTCGACTATCGTTACATTTATCGGCGACCTCTAACTTTAATAAAATTAAGCGAAGCCAATCTCGAATAAGAAATGTAAAATTAGAAAAGAGTGAACCGTGAAGAGCCGAATCGTCGGAAGGCTTAATATGGATAAAGAATTATCGGCCATTTCTAGAAAGTTTTATTTTTTGCGCTCAATTTATATCCGTAATAAGATTTTCGAGAAAATCCAACGATAATTTTATGTAGGCGGAGCTTCCGACGTAGTATAAAGATTTTTTTTTTTACAAAGAATAGGCAATTGCGTATTTTATATGAAATTTTATTACGCATGAATGTCACCATCACCATCATCAGCACCCATTGATAAAACTACTATTGAATGATATAATCTACTCGAAAAAATATTCTCGAGTTTGTGAACAACACTTGATAAAAATAATTTAAAATCCGTTCTCATTTTGAATGTAAATAAACGAAATATTTTTATTTTGAAACGACTTGATTTGATTATTACTTAAATATACATATACTATACATAAAATTCTTTTTTCAAAAGCACAAAAATAGCTCGGCGAACTGCGCTATTGCCCTGCCTAGACTGACTTGCGTTGAAACTAGTATTTATATCATTGTTATCATCGTACGATAGATGTCGCTATAGTATATATTCGAAGTATGTATATTTTTATTATTATTCTATCAAATACTTTCCGGCAGTCTATTTATTTTACTATAGACTGAATGGATGAGAAATTTACCTGTGTTACTGATGGATAATTTTTACCTTCTTGATATTGTCTCAATATTGATTTGACTTCAACAAGTGAAATTTGTAGTGATCATGTACTGTGACTATATAGCGGATATAGTATTGTAGTAAAATATTAATTTATTATGTATTATAGTACTTAGCACACATTTAACAGATATTGGGATTTGGTTGCAATGTGTTTTATCTTTTGTCTTCAGGAAAAATCGTGAAAAAAAACGTATTTTTACAAAAGTGGGTGTCATAATTTGATACTTTATTACATATATATTTTGTCATTGATCGGTTGGTATAATTACTTTGGTCCTTTTTGATTTTTGCTGATAAGTGATTAGTAACCATACATTAAAGTTCAATCTTGTAGTATCGGGTCAGCAGAACAGTGAGGCGGTTACTTCACAGACAGTCTGATACCTATGACTTGGCGGCACTGATGCGGATCTGAAACGGTCCAAGAACCCACATCCGATCTTCACCAGAATCACATACATGAAAATACCGCACGATTGCAAAAAAAAATGCAGAAGAGCATAACACATAATAACTAATGGGCTCTATGACACTCAACCAAGACGCAAAACATTGAGTTGAGTTAGTGTACGCGTTGGTGAGACTGCAAGTGAAGATTTATATTGATATCCTCCTCTTTTTTTAAGAGATCCTGGATTGCAGGATGAAGAATACAAACACTTGTTTCGGTTTCACATATTACTCGTTTATAAACAAGAAAAATAATGTAAATATATTACCAATGACAATAAACTGTATAACAATTATTTTTTTTGCAAACACCGTTTAACATATAGTTAAACTAACATTATTTAGCATGAAGCGAGAAACAAGTATGAGAGAATTGAAATTAAAACTGCAACGGTCATAGTAAAATGATGACCACGGATATTTTTTTCTCTTCATTAATTAGATTTAAAAGAAATAAGTATGAGTGAAATATAGATCCAACGTTCGTAATATTTGACAACGGATATGTTGTTTTTCAAAAATTATAACCACACGGCTCAAATTCAGAAACGAGGACACAAATGAAAGCCTGGCAGTTGTACAACGGACCGACTGAATGTGAGTGCGGCGTAAAGCAGATCCTGTCACATCCTTCAGCCTGTGTCCGTCTGTGTCCGAGTACCTGCACCCAGGAAGACCTGATGATGGCCGGGCTTAAAACGCCATCGACGTCACCCACTTCTCTTATTCTTATATATACCAACTCAAGGACGGAAGACTGCATTGATTCGTTCCGCAATCTTGATGTGACTTGACATCAGAGCTATATCCGTCAGGTGGGAATATCTTACATCTATAAACTGCTGTTTTTGCAGTCAGGTTCACACGATTGACAATTACAGTATAAATTATATTAAATACATTGAGTTTAATGAAAGTTCGGCAGGTTTCGATCCCGGTGCTGCTCGCATGTTAGTCGAATGCTCTGTCCTCTCTCCATGGTGGTTATTTCACCATTTCTCCATGAGATGCGTATCGATGCATGGAGTCTCATTCCTGGAAGGACACTGCACCAAAGTGTGGGAATCTCAGCATTCGACTTATCATTTATAGCAAACAAGTATTGTTGCATACGAGCATTTAATAACTATATTGTGATACAATACATACCTTTTAAATTCTCATTACAAATCGCCGACTTAAGAATTATTCACGGTTTAAGCGCTGATGTTTTACGACATGACTATAAATTCTCGAAAACAATAACAACATAAAATCAATAAATTAAATAAATAAACGGTTTATCTTGACTTTGGTGAGAAGTCATTATCAAACGAGAAATTTTAATTTTATTATTTTTAACTAGAGAATTAAAACATTAAAGTAATATCATTGTTTAATGTTTATTTTGTATAAACTGTATTTGTTTATTAAATTTATGATCGAACAAGACCTTACACAGCGAAATCCACTCATTACGTATCTACAGAATTAATGATTGAATAGTGCTCTGATAAAATCGACTGACGTAACGCCTAAGTGTTTTAATTTCTGAGATTATGAGTTTTAAAATGGTTGAGAAAACGTCAATCACAGAAAAAAGACCACGGTATAGGGCTCACTGATGTATTCGTCAATTCTTGCTTTGTTTAAAAGTCCGAGTTACAAAAAGTTAAAAAAATATTTAATTATTTAGATTTGCCATCAGGTTACATCATAACAATGGGTACAAATCATAGAAGAGTGTTTATACAATTATTTGTAAACACAAACATGTATTGAAAAAAATGTTGATTTGCTTTAACTACTTAAAACATACTGTACAATGATATGTCATAATATATAAGCATATTAAATATATATAAGCAATTATGTACTGGCAAACACAGCATGTATGAAAAAACAGTTATTAGATAACATTACTTAAAACTAACTTGACAATAATATATAATAATAGAAGTAAAATAATAATAAAAAGGAAATAAGCAATTACTGACAAAGAAAACGTGTATGGAAAATGGTTATTTAGTAAAATCACGTAACAAGTACTTTAAAAAAAATATATAATAATAGAAAAAAAATTACGTTAAGAAATAAATCCATTTGCTTACAAAGAAAAATTGTCCTGAAAACAACTTTCAGTATCTTGAGTCAGGTTTACTTTACGTTGCTGATAGCTCAGGTTGATTATATATTATAAATATTTATTTATTTACCTTGTTTTTACTTGGATCACGTTAGAACTTATACACGTAAGATCTTACGTGATTCAAGTAAAAACAAGGTAAATCAATAAATATTTACAATAGATCTGAAAGTGAATGTTGAAAACATTGAAAAAAATTAATATATTTTGTTTAATATTTTTTTACTGTTTCATTATCTTTCATCATGGTACTCGACAGAGGACGGAAAAAAAAGAATTTGCTTGTTATTTTCATATGAAATTAAAATAACCATAATTTTCCTATGCCGTTATTCGCCGCGAGCGAATAAAGAGAAGAAAGTTGACAAAGAAAGCTTAAGACGAAGCGTCGACTTCCGGAGAAGTTTAAAAGGCTTCAAAGGGACTTTGTTAGGGACAATCTACTGGCACTTCTGAAAAAGGATAACAAGCCGTTGTTCAAAACGACGGCTGCGTACGTATGTACAGGTGACACACGTTTTTCGCGAAGAATACGCCGTAGACGTAACACAATACGCGGAATTTCGTGATAAACGGGTCACAAAATACAATTCAGAAGTAAATAAAAAAATAGATCAACGTCCACTTGCGTCGGTCTAATGGTTATAGTAGGTCTCCTGTATGAGTCTCCATCATTCTAGATCCGCCGCCCTCTTCATCCAGGACACTTTCACATATATTTCTTCTGATAAAATAACATCGTAGAAATAATTTCTTAAATCACTTTAAATAAATATTCATCATAATGATGTGTCCGTCCACTGTTGAAAGCAGGCATCCAGTGAGAGTGTCTGTCATTCTCGGTCCTACGCCCTCCGCAACCATTCGTTTTTCTTCTGATATGGTTAGTCCATTTTGCAGGAAGTCCTTCAATTGCAAGGGGTCAAATACCACCTGAGAATAAATTTAAGCGACTCGAAATGATAATGAATGATAGATTTTTTATTATAAATTGTAATGACGATTGTGTACCCATAGTTTTGATTTGAGTATATAACTTTTTATGGAATTCGGTAATTTCAGTGATGTAAATGAAAGTAATATACTGATATTTGTATTTTATAATAATAAATAAAGAATAAATAAAGAAAAAGAAAAGATAAATAGTTCGTTTCATTGTTTTTGACAAATGACTTAAGTATTCGCATGTGAAACATAAATTAAGGCCTCGGATTAAATAAACATTAAATAAACATTAAATAAACATTAAATAAACATTAAATAAACATTAAATAAACATTAAATAAACATTAAATAAACATTAAATAAACATTAAATAAACATTAAATAAACATTCAATAAACGTTAAATAAAACTAAATAAAAATTAAATAATAATTCAATTAACATTCAATAAACGTTAAATAAACATTAAATAAACATTACATAATTTTTGAATAAACATTAAATAAACATTATATAAACATGAAATAAACATTAAATAAACATTAATTAAACATTAAATAAACGAATTACAATTATTCAAGCGTTAATCAATGTAATGCATGACAATAATCGTCAAAGTAAAATATAATATCAGATACAACGCTAAGCAGAAACTCTCATTAATATATTTATTGCACATAACATAACTCTTGATTAAATTACAGTTTTATTATTAAAAATCAACAGCATTGTATCACACACGTAATTGCCAAAGTCACTATAAACGGTGGTAGCCTGTTTAAGCAAAGCATAATGTCCGAAGTAACCTTTTCCCGTCAGGAATGGAAACATTGATGAGTCCAAATAAATGGTAAATCCCCCTTTTTCACCCTCGTTCATCCCTCTCGTCCGTGCCCCCCCAGCGGCTACCTGCTAGCGCCCCCCTAGGCCTCCCTGATGTATTCGGAAAAGCCTTTCTAAAGCCTTATTTCAATGTTGGGCTAACCCGAAACAGTCAATGCTAACCCATTTATTAACATTAATAGTAAGTTTTTTACTCGCCATGGAATACATCGATGAATGATTTATAATCTGGATTACCGTCCGTTATAGGTAATGGTCGAATGGTCAAAGCAACGAATCTAGATACTTCTTTTTAAAAATTATTATGTATCTTCTTTGATTTAAGCTAACAGTAAAAGAGAGCAATGCTTCATATATTATTAATACAATTGAGTCAAATTTTAAATATTTTTAAAAGGATCGTTACTTGTGAAGTGAATAACGGGTCACCAAGCGCTGACTTCACGTGCAAAGTGAGTCTTTCTTTGCAATTGCTGAATTATTCTCTTTAAATTTTTACATTTGTGAAACGGATATAGATATGGAAAATTATGAAATTCAATCAATCACGGAAAATATAAAAAAAAATCAAATCTGTTGCTTAGCTTAGGTTAGATTATATATTCGGTATGGTTAGGTTAGATTGTATTAGGAAAGGTTAGGTGAGGTTAGATTATATTAGGAAAGTGTAACTAAGGTTAGGTTAGGTTAAGTTAAGTTAAGTAAGCTAAGGTTAGATTACGTCAGGTTTGATAAAATAAAAATATGGAAGATATATGACATTGTGACTTTTGGGCTTAGCCGTGTGTGGCGAATTTCTTTTAACCAATATTTTGACCGCCATTGCAAGGGTCTTCTTCAGGATTGATGATTTAGTTGTGAGTTGGTGTCTGATTTTTTTTTACGAGCGTTATTGATATCTCCATGGCAACTACACACTCAAGTTTCATTGGTCCGGAGAACGTCTGTATGTTCTAAGAATTGTACCTCCACGAACGTCATGTCGGACCCGTGGTCGTCCTTGCTTGTCTGAGGTTTTAGAGTATGTGCTAGAGGTGGAAGCCATGCTGTTTTGAGAATCAAGCCGTCATCCCTGTTGAATTTGATGGGATGTCTTTTGATTTCAATGGTTTCCCTTACTAGGTGTGCATATTTTCCTTGTGTTCGAGCCACGATTACGGGTTCGAACGAAATATTGGTTATAAGAAATTCTGCCACACACGGCTCAAACCCAAAAGCCACAATATCAAATCTGGCCGTGAAAACCTAAAAGTTATTTATCGAAGATATATATTTATAAAATGCTTGGGAAGGGTGTTATGGAATTGACGGTTATGTCGGGTTGTAGGTACAGGAGTACATCACTAGCATGTGTGTGCTTGCACGTGTGAAGGTGTACCCGATGTGTGTGTGAGTGTGTGGTGTATGTGTGATGTGATGGTGTGTGTCGGCTCGTGGTGTAAAAGTTTAGAGCCGGGCGCGGGGAAGGGTGAGAGGTCAGGGGTCGGCCGGCGGGGTGAACTCTGGAGACTTTATCAATGAGCGACTATTTATTTATTTAAATAAAATAAAATATATTTCAACTATAGACACAACAAATGAATTAAACAAACATATTTCATTTATGAATTATATATTTTTTGTAGTACTTTTATGTATATACGAGTATGTTTCAAAGAGATGATAGATATAGTCATTTGAACATATCCCTAAGAGGGGAAGTATCCCTTAATGGAAGATGTTAAAATTCTGTGTAGCTATTTTCCTTACTATTAGGTACATATATATAAATATTTGATTTATCCCAATTTAAACTGACCTAATCAAAACTAAAGTAACTTATCCTAACTTGAAACCAAAGATTTATAATTTTATTTTATTTTCATAAATTTAACATCTGGCTTAAGGATTACGGTTGGCTTAGTTAGATTTGGTTAGTTTAGTTAGGTTTAATTTGGTTACGTTATGTTATATCAAATCGCTTACTTTCTTAAGCAAAATCACAACACAGAGTTGTAATTTTAATATCAAATAAAAGATTTAAAAACACAAAATTTGGTTATCTTAAAAGTAATTTTGATTACTCATTTCATAACGAATAATTCTGTTCAGATGTATACTTAAATATACCTATTGAAAGCAATTTAAGCAACATTTGACGCGGACCAAGTTAGGATGGGTTCTAAACCACATTTTGCTAACTGTGTGTCGCTGGTTAGTTTGTGCCGCTATTTCAGACCATATGTTCCAAGCCTTGAGAGTCTTGGGATAATCGTCCAATCTGTTGATAAAAAAAAAATGATTAAGAAATCACTCAAAAATATGCCTCGAATATTACAACTGCAGTCCATTGTCCTCAACCTTCTGCCCTGGGGGTTAACTGGAACTTTGAATACTCTCATTTGGAATTTCGAGTGCAGAGATATCTTTACGAAGCATGGCAAGTGATACAACTGAATGGATGCAATATATGGTCATCATATGTTCCAGATATGGGATAAAAAAATATATAGCACCGTAAAGAAGCTTTAAATGGGAAATCTATTGATGTAGTGATAACTGAAAAAATGTCTTGAAAAATGTGTAAAATTAAAAATAAATTTGGTAAAATAAAAACGATCGAATCTCCATATTCATGCAGCACACGTATAAAGTCCCTTTCACCGTTTCTCGAGCAAAAATAAAATACGCGCAATACGCGAATTCGCTGTCAGAATACAAAATCCTAAGGGTGTACACCGGACCGGGCGACTTTGCCAGCCGAGCACAAAGCCTCGAGCCTCGAAAGCCTCGCAGTTGCCCGGGCGAGTGTACACCCCCACCTAACCAACCCCCCGCCCAGCAAAAGTTGCGAGGAGCTTATGAAAAATCCCTACATTTATTTTCCCAGCGTTTTGATCTATTCCAGGATCGCTGCACACTTGCAACATATATTGTAATGACGTATATATATATGCATGTACTTGTGTGTGTGCTGGCAACACACACGTCTACAATAAAACCTTCTAGAATGGCTTCTTTTTATATTTATTTGAACATTCTCTCTTTTTTGTGCTCCGTACGAAAAGATTGCAGTCGGCATTGTTGATTCTTACGTTATTTACTAGCCGATCGGCGAACTTCGTAACGCATCAGAATTACAGGATTTAAAAAAAATGTAAATACATACAGGAAAATATCGACAGATATGATAGTGATTCTGAAGTCTCACCTGTGGAATTACATGACGCTTACCATGCTGCAAATGGCCAAGAGCTGCATGCGGAGTGTTGATCCACCAACGTCATGGACAACAGCCCGGAATTCACGCATCATTCTTATTATTACAGGAATTTACTATGAATGGTTGGTCTTCACGGGACGACTTTCTTCTACCAAAAATTTTAATTAATAGGCTATGACTGGCATTTTACAGGTGAGGGATCAAATTCACACCAACCCGGGGTATTTTAGAGCTCAGAAATCGATTAAAAACCTTTTTTCAATCTCTATCGGGGATAGAATCTACGATCTTTGCATTTCAAAGCAAACGCTTTGACCATTGAGCTATACCCGCCGGCTAAAATTTAAATGTAAATACATACAGGAGAATATCGACAGATATGATAGTGATTCCGAAGTCTCATCTGTGGAATTATATGACGCTTACCATGCTGCATATAGCTAAGCTGTGTCGACTTTATGATCGGGATAGGAGGTGGATTTGTAATTAGAAAATGACAATTTAGTCTATGAGAAGTATTAATCAGCAAAATTTATATAAAAAATATATTTTGTAATCTCTGCGGTTTTCACTCCTTCTTATAATTTTGACCCTTTCATTACGGCTCGGCTTGAATACAAATTATACTGTCAATTATAAAACTAGTATTTGAAGCATAAATGTACTTACCTGGTCTATTTTCATACATCACATTGGTTCTTTGTATCCTTTAGCTATCAGATGATGCATAAAAAACTTTTCGAAGAAAGTAGCAAAACTATATACCACGTCAACCGATGTCAACAGTCTGGGAATCTAATGACGGCATATCCCGACAACGATGCGACAGGCTTAAATATTTAAACCACAATAAGCATTAGTTTGATCATTTTTTTCAAAAGTGATTAACTTAATTATCTTTTCCGCCATTAACCGCTATTAACATACATTAAATTTAATTATCAAGCTCCCAAAAAAAGACTGCAAAACATGCTCGTGAATGAATCGAATTAATTATTAAAATATTCCATTTTTTTTTCACTCTTTACAATAATGCGGTTTCACATAATCTTGATGGTACGAATATTTATGTGTATTTTTAAATTAAACCAAAGCACGGTAGCTAATTGCGTTTCGTGTTTTTATGGGAAAAAACAAAATTTAACAGCTCACGTAGAAACACGCCATTGATGTCTTGTCATTAATTAAATTTGAAATTCGCGTATAATTTTTGAACCGTCAATTTATCAACAGTCGTTTGCGTACACACATGCGTAATCGGCACAAAATTTAAATTCCTTTTCGCATTCGTTAACAAATTATTAAGAATATTAAGGAAGAGGTTTTAGCATAATTTTGAAATATCAGTTATATTTCGTTTCCATTGTGGTTCTTCAAACTTTACGTGAGTCAAGTCTTAGAAAAAAATTATAGGAATATATTTGAAAATATATTAATTAATATATGCCCATGGTGCGGTGATCAACGATTATAGCACATTCTATTTTTTCTTTTTAGATAAACACATACAGGAGAACACTGACAGATGTTTATAGTAATTCTGAAGTTTTATTTGTGGACTTATATGACGCTTACCATGCTGCATATGGTTAAGCGCTGCAAGTCGAGTGTTGATCCGCCAACGTCATAGACAACAGCCCAAGATTCACGCATCATCCTTTACTATTACAGGAATTTACTATGAGTGGGTGGTCTTCACGGGACGAATGTCGTCTAACACCGATTTTAATAAATAGGCTATGACTGGCATTTTACGGGTGAAGGATCAAATTCACACCCACCGGGGGTAATTTTAGAGCTCAGAAATCGATTAAAAAACTTTTTTTTTAATCTTCGTTTGCGATCGAACCCACGACCTTTGGCTTGCAATGCAAGCGCTTTGACCATTGAACTTTACCCGCCGGCGATTCTATTTGCGGTTCTCATCACTATAAAGAAAAGCAAAATTTGACGTCGACCGGTAATTAGATGGTCAGATTGTCGTTGAGTTGAGCCGCCTCTCGGGACCAAATATTTCAGACCTCGGAAAGACGGGTCATACGATCTCTTTAAAAATCGGATAAAGGAAATCACACAAAAGATGCCCCGAACACTAACTATTATGTGTGATTTAGTCTTCATGAGAAACATATATTACAAGTGGACTTTCGGGTTCACAGATGTCTTGAAACAAGGCATGAGCAATGGCAACTTTCAGGAATGAATTGTAGCAGCTTAATTTTTCTTCTTGTGTGTTCAAAGACGAATAATAAGGCAAAGTTTACAGACTTATATGTTTCTTTTATCATTGCTACAATATCTAAATCAGCTATTAAATGAGTCAATAATTAAATAAGCGACTTCGGACCGGAGTATGCAAGACGAGCACAAATAAAAGTCTGACAGTTTTACAGCGGACCGACTGAATGTGACTGCGACGTTGAGCAGACCCTGTCACACCTTCTGGAGTACAGGTATACACTGTGTCCGAGTAGCTGCACCCAGGAAGACCTGATGATGTCCAGGAGTAACGCCATCAACCTTGCTTCCGACACGATTATATATAGTCAATTTAAGTGAATATTTGTTTATTGAGTGATCTTTTATGGCGACCCTCGACAAATGGCTACATTTTCGAATATGGTGACGATTTTTTCCCTCTTTCTTTGCGTTTTTTGCGTTGCCATTCCGTTTTTTGTGACGCTCCCTCACTCGCTCACTTATTTATGTACACGGGGCGCGTACCCCTTCATACGCGCGTGTGTGCGAGGGAGAAACACCCCCAAACCGAAACACACTATTCTTCTATTTGCCATATTCGCTTCTAATTCTAAGCCCACATCCATACCCTAGTCCTAAACACACTATCCCTCTATACGCCATATTCGATCCCATCCAAAGCACAAATTCATATTCTACGCCTAAGCATATTATCGCTCAATATGCCGAATTCGCTAACTAATTTGGAGCATCCATTAATTTCCTAGTCCTAAAACGACTCTTTATATTTACCAACTGGTAGACATACAAATTCATAGAAGAAACTACACATTCCATTTAATATTTCTCTCACAAATAAAAACGGGGATTCAAACCGCAAACTTTGTACATCATGTCCATTTCTATGCCCAACGCGATGACTATTCGTCACTTACGGTAAAAATGATACTTTTGAATACATAAATTGATTGAACCTTGCAAATACATAACGATTTTTATTATTTTCACTCGAATTTTGCTTCCACTGTACTGGGATTGTACTTAATAATAAATTGTTATAAAACAGTATTTTGTAAATTTAAAAACCAAGTATTCTTTCGTCGATAACTAGATTTTAATTGGTATTATATTTTCTTCACGATTCATAGTTAGACGTTTTAAAGTGTATTTCAAAATCACATTCCACTTTTCTCCAATAAATTAAATTATCAATATTCTGTATAATAATATATTTATAATTACTCATCACGTATAGCAAAAAACTGACAGGTATTCTTGATATACTTGTAATTTGCAACGAGCAATTATTAATAATAATTATAATATAATGCCACTGACCTATTTTTTAGTCAATCAAGAAGATTTCTAAATATTTACGTTCTCATTAATAATATTATAGTATTATTATTTATATTTATAATTATTTAATGTGATTTCGTTTATACGATACTTCGTATTAAAGCTTATAATGCCTCTATGAACAGCACCTATTCATAGTGAGTCCTCTTAAATGGATGATGTTTGAATGATGTTGGAGGTCTAATAAATATTCCATATACAACGATAATTTACAATATTATAACCTTCATAGAATTCACATATTTGATCTCTTAATCACTGTTTCTATCAATTTATTTTTCTACAAGTTCTTCTACGTATATCTTTAGATCTGTTTATGACGTTCTTTCTTTTGGTATCGAATTATTTCAAGGTATACTCGCGATTTTTCTTGTTATACTCCTATGTGAAAGTAAATTTTTAACCAATGCATTCTCGCAGTATTAACTTATGGCGCAGAGACGTGAAATCTAACAACAGGTATTACCTATAAAATAATGGTCATTCTACATTACATGAAGAAATCTGTGTTAATAGTGTCTCTAAAAGTTAGAATCCGAAACGAGAATATCGGAATAAGAATTCAAGTAATAGAATAGGCACACTGAAGTGGTAAAAAACAAGACATATCTGTCGAATAATCGACGGTCGATGGGGATGAAACGTGATGGAGTGGCGGCCAAGAACTAGTGTTTGCCGACCTCTTGCAATATGAACTGATGACTTTTAGGTTGGATGCGGATGGCGGAGGAAGGGACACACATGCGGGAGGCTTACGTTCAACAGTGGACGGACACATATTGATGATGATACGTGGAAGTTCATCTTCTTTATTCGTTTAGTATATTAAGACAAAATGAAAACGTCAAACCGACAAAAAAAACACGAAAAAATAGAAATCACAGTACTGTGTTTCACTTTTAAGCAATTTTAGTATAACCGAATTCACCCATACCCGGACGAGCAATGTCTATACTCCAATATGTACTGTTCCACCTATATGGTCCATCGATGGGAGAATTTTTATACGAATGTTTTATGGTCCCTCATACTCATCTAGACCCTGGACGCTGGATCTTATGAATAAATATGTTATTATATATTAGTATACATTATATATTTTCAGGAATATTTGCAGTAGTTGCGGTCCATTTATTTTTTTCGTATAAAAAGAAAAACGCATGGATATGTTTTTTTTTTTCAAAACGGAAAACAGTGTTTGTTGCCTGTGATGATTTACGACAGAATTGATACGTCGTAATAATGGAATTTTTGATGAGGTCGCATGTTTTTTTTTGTGCGAAAAAATGTATTTTTATCATTTTTGTGATGTTGTTTTTTATTTATAAATATTCGCTATTGTGGCGTACCGTCAGTAAAATTACATTTTTCTTTCCATGATACAAAACAATAATCAAAAGTACTTTCAATTAATCGTGTAAGTAATAACACAAAACATAAATAATTTACATTACAATAATATGATAGTTTATACATACGTTAATTTTTTACAGAGAATTAAATAAAGAAATAACTGAACGCGTTACTATAGATTCATTAAACAGATACTTGAGTACAACACTTAAAGATCAAATCCTATATACGTGTTTTTATTTTTTACTTTGTACAAAATAATGATAAAAGATGACCGTATTATAATATTTTCGTATTTATATAAATAATATTATGTTATAATAGGATATGATGTGCTTTTATATATCTGAATAACGACTGATAAAATAAATGTGCCTTAAAGCTTTACAGATTGTATAAAAGAAGAAGCACATAACTTAGATGAAGATTCCAAAGCTCACTAAATGGTCTAAGCCTCGGTAGCATCGAGATAATTATCCGATCTTGTGAAAACGTTTAGAGGAGGATAGACTTTATTATGTTTTACATTGTTTTTTATTATTTTACAGATGGTGATGATGCATGATGAAAACAACTAAATACCAACCAATGATCAGAATTATCACACACAAAAAGACATTTATTTATTGATTTTACACAACAATGTTGATAAGGATAAAAAAAAAAGCTATAAGTAGCAACATTAAAATGTTTTAAGAAAATTTGCTAGTATTTAAATCATATTGAGCTATTTCTTATTTTGGTTTAAAATTACTATTCATTATTGTAAATATTATAGCTAGCATTGTGTGTTTGTATTGGCTTATAAATGGAATAATTCGAAATATTATTCTCGCAAAAGCACAAAAAAAAGAAAATCCCCACAAAGCCACATCGATATATTTATTTTCCCTCCTGCGTCGATATTTTGTATCCGCCCGGCAATTTGTATTTTTTCTTCTGGCAACACTCCCCAGCTTCCCGCAAGTCCCACGAGGCGCCCGCATCGTTCAACTTCCAAATCGGAATTCAAATCCCTCCCCCGCCCAAACTCGTGCGTCTATATCAGGGCACAAGCCACAGATTTGGAACACTTCCAGAAAAAATAAGAATAATCATTTTATTCTCTCCGTACATACGATTTAAACAAATTATGGCGCTTTTAAACGGCACATTTAACACTTTTAAATCCTATATGTGCTTCTAAAGTTCTTCGCAGACGGCAGGGTATACATCTAAATTAATAAAACAACTAAAATTTGTAAGATACCATGTAGACAGAGCGATTAAAAAGAGAGTGAGTATATCTATATTTAATAAAAGAGTGTGTATATCTGCTTTTAATGTAAATTTAACGAGAGAGGGAATATAACTCTATTAAAATATATTTTTTTGTTATAATTTAATCAAAATACTTTGGCCTTTTGGCAATGCAGACCATCACAACCCAATTTACTTACATATACAAAATTTACTAATTTTTTTTACATAATCTATCTTCTTCAAAATTGGATTACTTCTCAAATATTAAATTATGCAGGAAAACCACAATATTAATTAAGAAGGAATGGGGAAGGGTTTGACAAATCACACATTAACAGTTATTTTGATGGCATCCTTCTATCTCACTTAATACCAATTAGTATAATAGTATTATGAAAATTTGTATTTTTGTGGAACATTTAGGGTGTGATTTTTTGACTTTTTAGAAAATGAAGAGGTGAGAAAGTGAACAAGGCAACCATCCATCTTACATTCTACAGAGATATAACTGGACCTACTGCAACATATTCTTTGATACCATTTCTTCAAGCGTCTGGATTTTTGCCGTCCTGAAAGAATTATGCATATAATGTACTCAGGGGATTTTTGAGAGGCAAAGTTGATATGAAATAAAGCGACAATCATGGTGGCTGACATTGCTTTGTGGCAGCAGTTTGTCACGACTATATGTTTTAACAAAAAAACTCGTGCGTTAAGCGCTACTGAAATAATAGGCACACTCGAGCTGCTATGGACAGAATATATCAGTGAAAGAGACGACGAGCGATGAGGAAGAAAAGTAAGAGTTGACTGAATGTTGCAAGATCGATAACAGAAGAAGAATAATGTGCTGGATGCAGAAAGTGGAGAATTAAGATGTACAGAGACTTATTGGGTGGCAGAGGACGGACAAAGATACACGTAAATATTAATAATGATATGCTGGGGATGTGATCCGATTTGGGTCGGGTTTTTTTAAGTATGGCATCATATGTTGCTTGGAAACTGTGGCAGGCACCCTGCACGTGGTCCATGGTCCACGTGACGTCACGGCCAGAGAAGATTGCTAGGGGAGAACCCTGCGGCGCTCCCGGGCGACCGATTTACAATAAATTCCAAATCGAGAATATGTTTGAGATTTTCATCCCGCAGCGCTCAAGTATACGCACTTGCGGTAAACTTTTCAGCAATATTTTCAGCGGAGGGGCACTTGACTCATAATTTTTTTTTTTTTATATTAACTGTGTACGTTTAGTGTGTTATATGTAAATTTTAAAATTCGTATTCTTGAAACTACGAGTCCATCAGTTTTATTAGTTTCTAAACAAAAATAAACTGATTATTAAGTGTAAATTAAAGAAGATTTTTAGTTAAAAATATTTTTCACAAACCAGTTTCAAGTGATTTTATAGCGAAATAAAATCTGTGAATTTTAAATCAAAATACTTACTTACTTTAAAAATAGTGGAATTTAACACAGAAATATTTAAATAACAAAACTATGTAACTGGTTTCTATTAACTTTCATAAGAAATTTATTAAATTATCTGAATTTTTAAAATACAAAAAAAAGTTCAAATCAGGACACGTATATACATATGTGTTCAGAGAGTTATTTTTCTACATTGTACGACATATTTGCTTAATTTAGAATATACAATAAATAAAAAACTAAACGTATCAAATATTATCGCATATTTTTTAGATTTTTTTCTATCAATAATTCTTGGTGGAATTCCATAATACCAAAATAAAAAAGATTACTTAGAAATTATTCCACAATTTTTATTATTGGACGACATGTTTCGGCCATGTCGTAGTAGCCATAGTAAAAATATATTTCAAAATGTGGAATAATTTTTAAATAATCCTTTAATTTGATAATATTGCAAATATTAAAATAATTCTGCATTTTAGCAATATAACTTCTATAATTATTTCATTACTTACTATTTACTACAATGTAAAATATTTTATTTCAGGTTCTTCCACTCCATTATATTATGATACCAAAAAAAGATATTTTTTATTGGACAATGATTAAATAATATATACGTATATTTTGAAATGTACTCGGCGGAGCTTTCGAATACAGAGCTAACGAGACTTGACGAGTTTCATGGTGACTGGCAAGATACGCAAGAAAAACATAATAAGTAAACAATATGCTTGTTTTATCAACAATATTTTGTAGACTTTTGATCATCATCAGCCTGTGTCCGTCCACTGTTGAACGTAGGCCTCCCGCATGAGTCTCTATCCTCTTCGATCCTCCGCCTTCCGCATCCAGGTCACTCCCGCTATTCTTCTTATATCGTCAGTCCATCTTGTAAGGGGTCGGCCAATGCTTCGTTTGCCAGTTCTTGGGCGCCATTCCAATACTTTTCTTCCCCATCGACCGTCGTCTCTTCGACAGATATGTCCTGCCCATTGCCACTTGAGTGTGCCTATTCGTTGGGTAGCATCCACTACTTGAGTTCTTCTGCGTATTTCCTCGTTTCGGATTCTATCTTTTAGCGACACTCCGAGCATGGTCTCTCCATAGCACGCTATGGAGAGATCCATGGGTGACTTTTATTTTATGGGTAAGACTTGCTGTCAGATTCCACGTCTCTGCGCCATAAGTTAATACAGGGAGGATGCATTGGTTAAGACTTTTGATATACAATATAATTTCAAAGATAAATAAAATAGTGTGAATATATAAATGATGGAGATGTCATCTCGTGGAACTATGGTGAAGCAGCCCTGCCACGTGTGAGTATGAGAGACGTTTAAGCCGCAAGAATAATGTTTGGCGAAGTAATTTATTTCGTTTTTCGCTTTTTGCTCCGTATAGAGATTTACAATTTGATTTTTTCCTCTCTGATGTTTTTTTCGCAGGTTAAGCTTTTTTTACCGCGGGAAAATAATGATTGCCCGCTGTGGAGGGGAGGGATTGGGAAAACGTAATAATATAAGTTTTGTGGATAAGTAGGTGCTACGATATTATATCGAATATGCGAGTGTTTATTTTTTTGACGTTTAAATCATAGATAAATTCGGACGGCGAAGTATATCATAAAGCAAACGGAATTGAAAACTTCGTTGCACCGAAAAATGTTATTCTTCAAATTATTAGTAATATAAAATACAATAATAATATATTTTCAAAAATATTTTAGGGGTACAATGGTTTTCACCCGGGAACATATATAAATCCCGAGGACCTTCATACCAGGAACCTAGGGGCTTGACGTCATGAAAGTAAATTGGTGTCACATTTTAGCTAATTTGTTAAATATTTTTTTTTAATAAGATTTTGAGTGATTAACTGAAAGCTCTACACTCTTTACATTTATATGATAAAGAACCATAAAGGCTATTTGAAAAATTTGTACACATAAAGATAGTCCAATGAAGTGGATTGTAGGGGATCATGATCGACTTTATCTGAAAACGAATCTCACAACTGCATGCGACGTGCAACTATAATATTTTCAGACATCTCAAATATTATCCCCTTATTCTTTGAGGAATCGAACTCGTCACAACTACAGTATATACAAATACTTCTTATTAGACAATCATTTTTTTATAACTAGAAATTATTCACAAGACGATACACGCAATACTCATACAATTGATTTGCAAATTTGACATATTTTTCTCGTTCTTCTACTTATTCTTCAGCATAATATATTCCCAGTGCATTTACATACTAAAAAAATAAAAAAATAATGAATAGAAATTAATTATAAATAATATTAGTTAAGGTTTCCATTTAATGTGCTAATTATTCATTAATTTTACATTAATTACTGATTATTAACTGATTACAGTCGTACTGACACAGTGGATAATGCCAATTATTTAATCTACTGCCAGTTTATTACATTTACAGTCAATTTATTGAATTTACTGCCAAAACCATAATTTGTTACTGATCAATGAAATAGAGGCCTTTTATTTAGATCAGTAGCTCCCAATTAGTGGAAAAGGAAAAATGAGAATTCAAGGGAATGGAAAATGAATGCCAAAATATTTTTATAAGCATCAATTTTTGGAGCCTTAGAAGTATTATTTATTAAATTTGCAAGAGGTTAATTGTCTTATGAAAAGAGGTCAAGCGTAATGGAGAGAAAATGGATTCAACCACTAATTTTAATCAATAAACTCAAAATGACTTATAATTTTTATCATGATATTTTAATTATGCTTTACGAATTTAATTAGAAAATTAAATGCTAGAAAGTATTAGTCATTCAAATAAAAAATTACAACAAAAAATATCGAAACGTTTAAAATGGACGATTAACTCGATAATTAAAAAAATGTCGACCTGCTTCAAGTTAATTAGTTTAATTCGATTTAATTTATTATTTGCTGCTTGATTGGTCGTAAACAAAGATGACGAATTAACTCATTTTGGTTTTAATCGTCTTTTTATGTTACAATCGTTTCGATTTGTATCGTATCTTTAGTTTTCAATTAAATTTAAATATATCCAGGAATACTATATTTTTTAGGAGTTTATAAAATTACTAAAATAAATGTAAAAAGTATATCTTACGTGATATTTACGTTGCATTTCAATAATCCAATGATAATTGGGATAAAACCAGAAAAACAATAAGCTGACAATACTTAATGTAACAAATAACACATAATCTTTTAATGATATTAGAATATTGAAATAATAAAATAATATTCTAATAAATAATTTTAAAAATCCCTATAATAATGTCACCTTGAAAAAATATCAAGAAAGTAAAATTATTCATCATTAACACAGGTAAATAACTAATTGCAATGTGCGCGTCGTACTTACAAGAAGTTGTTCTCATCCATTCGATCTATAGTTTCGGTTCGAGACCCGAGTGGTACTTACTAAAAATAAATATATTGTCGGAAAGTAATAATATTAAGCTTGTGAATAAATGCATTCTGATTGAATAATAAAAAAATAAAAATATACATACTTTGAATATATACTATAGCGACATCTATCATACGATGATAACCTTATATAGAGGATCCGAAACGAGTCAGCTCAAGGCGGAAGAAATGGCCGGTGGCCGAGCGGTATAATTACCTGGGCAAAAAGGTTGGTTCCAAAGGTCCGCGGTTCGCATCCCGCTCCTGCCGATATTTTTTCTGAATGAATTGACTCGCTTAAAGATTTTTATGTATAGTATATGTATATTTAATTAATGACAATCATTAGAATATGCTGAAACAGGACCAATTCAATATCTTAAATTTTTTTATTTTCAAAATTTATGTAGATTTATATAAAAATTTGTTTAAATTTTCTAATAACATAAATAAATAAGCAAGGAAACAAAGTATATTTCAGTTTTATGTAAAGATTATTTTTTTATTTCTTCAAATATTTTATATTTTATTTTATATAATGTATATAATGTATTTATGTATAATAGTATATTTATGTATATATATATGTATTATATTTATATATAATACGTAAAAAATACAATCCTCTTCCGAATACAAAATTATTGAGAATAAATGTAATGATATAACATAAAAACACTCAGATATATCATAATAAAATTCTTTATATTACATTACAACCCTCCCAAGTCTTTTACATACAAGTTCGCGAAAAACAACATAAAAATATTTTCCATAAAATAATTCGATACATTCAGCAAAGACAGAGATGTCTTGTCTCCTCACCGTTTTATGCAAGCACTTTTATTATGGAATTTCTCTTTTTTATGCTTTCTTCCCCTCAATCCCCTTCTCCATTTCCGCATAGATTATTATTTATTACTCCATTTTTTCCCGGGGCCTCCTTCATATTTCAATTTCTTTATACTTTATTCCCGACATCATCGAATGCCTCGATAAAACTTTCTCTACAATGTCAGACGTCTCTTATATATAATTTAATGCTGTATTCTCATTTCGTCCATATCTTAAATAATGAAATTGAATTATCGACAAACATTATTTGCTCTTTGTTGTTTATTTTGAGATGTTTCTTTAAGATGGAATCTGAATTATGAGATTCGCGAAGTTCTTTCTGCTTAGACGTCAGTTTTTATTTGATTTGTCGTAGACTATTACATTTATACATTTTTTACTGCCTACGCATGTTATTTTTCCATGCATGTGATTTCATGCATTTTCTCCATACTTTTATATGCATTAACATTCTCCTCTCTCCGTGATAGAACGATTAGGAGCAGATTGATAACACAGACTTTTTCAGAAGCACATTGACATATATTTACGATAAAACTTTACAAATTTAAGGCTCGGCCTAGTCACAGCATTAGGCCGAGCCACAATACAACATGCTCTCGCCGACGGGCGGGACACAACTGATGTGCTCGTGATGACTCTCGCCCAGCGCCACAATCGGCTATATAACATATCCCAAATGCCAATATGGCGGACACATTCATGTACGACAAGAGAAATAAGAGACGAAATATTGTATATCGAGGTTTTCGGTACCAGTCAGCAAGGGCTCTATCATGCTGATGTCAGCATTATATGGTCACCACAAATCGCTGCCACACACTTATTTCAGCTGTCATTATTCACGACTCTCAACTCAATCTATCTTTCCAACAGGAGGTCTACTTGGGTATATAGACAAAAGCCTGGGGCTTAAAAAGACGGCACGTAGTATCCGAGACATACACTGGTTAATGAGATTTTTTTAAGGATATCAATTTACAATGTAAAGCCCGACGCTTTCGAAGCCTGGATCATTTGGTCCTAAGGATGGTTTCACCTACCAAAATTCGTGTAAAACAGGTGTCCCATCCAAGAACAATACGCGTCCAACTTTGCTGAACTTCAACGATCGAAAGAGAATCGCGCTATCAACATACTTTGTCTAAACATAAATAAATTACCATTAAGTTCGAAAGCATCAAATAAGATCATTATTTAATACATATATAATTAAAAGTAGTAATTACACACATAAACATTAAAAAAAAACATTTCAAACCACTGTATATTGATCACTATTTATACTAAAACCAATGGAATTGCCATTGTAAGCGCTGTAAACGCAGTTCTCGTTAGATCACCGAAATTAAGCAAGATTTTACACGATGTAGAACCGCCTTTTCACATTACCTGGGGTCAACATATTTTGTTATTGACTAAATATACTCGTATATAATAACATCCTCCTCTCTTTCAAAAAGGTGTTACTCCGTCGCGTGAGGGCATGATGACGAGCAGGTCAGCAAATAAAGACTTTTTCAGAAGCACATTGACATATATTTATGTTAAGTTTTACAAGCTTCCGGCCAGGCGGAATGACATGCCGCCGGCCGTAATACGAACTTCTCTTTCATCAATATATAACTGCCCGCTCGTCGGCGTTTAGGCCGTCGCCTAGCGCTCAAGTGGCTATGTCTTTAACTAACACACCCGTGAGCGGACAGAAAATAAGAGACGAAAGATTGTATATCAAGGTTTTCGGTACCAGTCGGCAAGGGCTACATCGTGCTGATGTCAATACATAAAAATTGATGGATTCTCGTATTTAGTTATAAAATCCACATAATATTTGTTGCGATGTATTGCTTAAGTTTTGCGCATTTAAAAAATAATACAAGCTCCTCAATGATATGACTGTGTAATGTTTTCAGGTCTCCTCAATCTGGCGCCCCGCGGCCTTCGCAGGGCTCCCCAGGAAGGGGCCGCGTCCGGCCGGCGCCCCTCGCAAGAGACCCCTGCCAATAAATAATCACCATAAAACACTACATCTTTATGCCCCACTCCCGTGGAGATGCGTAACAAACCAGTACGTTATTGTTTTATTATTATTATATCAGTTTTTTGCAAGAATTGCGTCGAACTTTTCGAGGGGAGGAAATCGCAATGTTTGGAGATCGCAATATGGCGATTGCTTTATTTCGCTGCATTTTCACAATTCGAATGATAATTACGCCAGACGCAAATCAAAATAAATATTTTTTATTGATATTGCTAGCATTCACATTAGGATTATTTATATATCTTCTTTTTCGTGTCAGCGACGTCAAATTATTTTTGCCCAGTATCAGCAACATCGATAGCCTGTGTGTTGCCTAGCATTGGGTCGTGAGGTGTGCAGCTTGTTGTGCACATGGAGCAGGATCTTAGGTGTGAGGCGGTCTGCAGGTCTCCACAGTCGCACAATAGTGGCTCTCACTGCCGAAGAATTCCCCACCGCTCGAGATTGTTCTTTGTTCTACCAACTTCGGTTCTTAATCGGTTTAAGGATTTCCAGGTCGGCCAGCCAGGTTCTTGACAGTTGGAAGGCCTTCTTTTACAGTATTGAAATCCTGTGGTGCGACTTGTCGCCAGAGCTGGAGTCTCTCATCTTCAGGGCCGGATGTGAGAGGTTGTGTGGATCTCAGAAAGCTGCTTCGCGACTTCAGTCTGGGTGTTGGGGGTATCTGATTATACAAGCAGTGGGACGGTTGGTTGATTGCCTTTCGCATTTCTTCGGTGCACTATGAAGTAAATGAGCGTAATTCAATAAAATGTAATTTTACAAATAATTTTAATTACAATGTCATTTTATTGTTGTTTGTTCCTATCGAGAAAAGTGTAATTATTTTTAAAAATATCGGGTCCACCAAATAACTTTTTTTTTTGAAAATGGGGCGCAAAACATCGAGTGTAGCTTCGGCTATGTGGCACGTAGCGTCGTCCTGTTGAAACAAAATGTTGCCAATATCCTCTTCTTCAATTTTTGTCAACAAAAATGGCCCGATAACGATCACCATTGACTGTAACGGCCACGCCTTGCTCATTTTTGAAGAAAAATGGCCTGATTTTCAAAGTAATGTCGCAATATTTCCCAGCGTTGTTCAAGCGTATACACAACCATATTCGCTTAGCGGAAGGATAAAACTAATTATCTGTCAAATCAAACATGAGCTAAGTGTTACTATTCACGAAATAAGCACTAGTTGAAAAAAAAAACGTTAGATGGCGGACAATAGTATGATTTTCAAAGTAATGTCGCAATATTTTCCAGCGTTGTTCAAGCGTATACACAACCATATTCGTTTAGCGGAATGATAAAACTAATTATTTCTTAAAGCAGACATGAGCTAAGTGTTACCATTCACGAAATAAGCACTAGTTGAAAAAAAAACGTTAGATGGCGACCCTATACATCACAGATACATGAAAACTGAATCACGCTCAGAAATATTATTATAACGCTGTACTTAAATAAAAAAAACACCGTTTCATCGTAATCCAGTGGTTGGAATGGTCGAGACGAGCATTATTGATCTTTGCAGCATCTTTCAAGCTTTTTTGCTTTTAACCAGGCTTGCAATTTATATGCACAAAAAGTGGTAATATGGTAATGCGGCGGCCGTGCATACATTATCGTAAAGAGTCTGAGGTTTTCAGTACCAGTGTAAAACACTTCATTGGCTTTTTCAGGCCTTTTGGTTAAAACCGCGTGAATATCAACTTCTTGTGAGGGCTCTATAATAAATAATGTAATATTTTAACAGCATTTTTCACGTTCTTACGATAAATTGTGATGTGGTTTATTATGCATAAATGTGCATAATGCACACTATTCGTTTATGCGACGGATATATTATTTGTAAAGAAAAAATATAATATTTAATAATCAGGTTTTTTAAAATTGAATCATAATTTTTTCGCAAAAAGATCTGACGGTAATCTCAAGTAATCAAACCGTCAGATTTTTTTGCCGCTTCCTGTATATTTCAAAATGTTTTTTTCTAAGATAGATAACTAATCAGTTTTATAAATAATGATTGATGAGATGAAATAAACTGATAGTAATAAGTATTTAAGCTAAATAACGATTATATTATAACATAGTTTACTATTTTTTATTACTATTTTTTATAGCTAATGATGTCTTTTAGTGTCGTTTTTTATTGAATTATTTAATACGTGTTTCAGATGGCAACCTATTTTAAATAAATTATTTAATCCGACTCTCTTTTGAAAATTAAGAAAAATAAACGTTGCATCTGAATTGTATCTTAAAAAGCCATAAATTAACTAACAACTGGTAAACAAATTAAAAGATTATAATTATAAATTAATTTTATTTAATAAAATAACAAATTAAAAATATTTAGTTGTGATTAACATTTTTTTAAACGATTACATGTTCCGGCCTCCCTGGAGAACATTGTCAATAATGATTAAATTAAAAACTGACAGTGGCTTATATAGGTATGTATAAGTATTAGTTTCTACGTTAGTACACACATATACAATCTGTAAATATGTGAATCAAAAGTAAATATTTTAAATTTGTTAATTTTTTAATTGGAATTAATTAAGAATTATAATTAACAGTTTAACTAAGAATTTGTCAGCCAATAATGAAATTAATGAAATTAAAAGATAACAAACTTACATATCAGTTAAATTGTCTACATTGCTAAACATCTGACATGACACTGAAAATGTGTCTCTCTTTCTACGAGACTCTTTTTTTCTCGTACATGCAAAAGAGATTCCAAGTTCAATCACTTTGCCAATATCTTCGACGTGATTTGTGTACAGTCTCGCGACAATGCATTAGAAGTGCTTTGAATAGTGAGCAAAAAACTCATTGAAGTAAACGTGATCGGCATATTTTTTAGAATTCTGATAATTATTTTCTCGGTACGGAGAGGTCGCTCCTCTCCGGTCCAGCGCCCCTGCACAGTCACCGAGATTAGCGTCAATGGAGGCTTATAGGTGTGAAATGGAATCAAAATCTAATAATATGATTTTACATGGCATTTGTATAAGGTAACTGGCGTTGTGGCCGTTAGTCAGCCATTTTTATGACCGTTTTTTTGGCGCTTTTTGTAGTAGCTTATTATAATTCTTATTACATTACAATTACGGTATAATATTATATTAATATAAAGCAATGTTTTACTTTTAATTACTGGCAGGTAAAGCTTAGTGATAAAATAAAGCCCGCCAGATTTTAACTGAGGTGGTTGTTTGACGCTTTTGTAGTAGTTTTATTATTATTTTAAGTATTATACAGGTTACCAAGTATTCTCGGAGGGTATAGCTCAATGTTCTAAGTGTTTGCTTTGCAAGTCAAAGGTCGTGGGTTTGATCCTCGACGGAGATTAATTTTTTTTTAAAATAATCGATTTCTGAGCTCTACAGTACCCCGGTTGGTGTGAATTTGATCGCTCACCCGTAAAATGTCTGTCATAGCCCATTAATCAAAATTGGTGGTAGACGAAAGTCGTCACGGAAGACCACCCATTCATAGTAAATTCCTGTAATAATAAGGATGATGCGTAAATCTCGAGCTGTAGTATATGACGTTGGCGGATCAACACTCCTCATGCAGCGCTTAGCCATATGCACTATGGTAATCGTCGTATCATTCTACAGATGAGACTTCAAAATTATTAACAACTCATTTTTAGATAACTTCTTAATATTATAGCTAGCCGAATTTTTTTACGATACATTGAATGCTCTTTTTCATAATTTTCTTATTTCAAATATTTAAGCATATATCTTATCAAATACGCCTTTAAATACGAATTTAACTATTGTATAGTTTAATTTAATTCGTTTATAATTCAAATGAAGTAAGACATATAAAAATAATTTATTTAAGCGTTGAAAGTATCTTTGAAATGTCTAATAAAAAAAATGTATTCGATTGTACTCATTCTTGGAAGAAGCACGTAGTCAAAAATATGAAGATATCAAAAAAGTTTTCCAAGACTTGTGACACAGACCTTGGACATAGCTTATCTTTATAAATCATCATATCGTTATCATTCCTTATTCGCTCCCTAGCTGGAGCATACGGTAATCACAAATTGCCGCCACGTAGTTACGTCAGCCACCATATTCCATACCTCTTAAAGCTCAATCAACATTTACAAAAAAAAAATAACAAGACCACTACAATAGAAATCGACTCTTGTTATTTTTTCTTTGTATACTTACCGCAAATGATATTTTCAGGGTTACTTGGATTGTAAGACTGAAAAATTTACAACTTACCTTATGTTCGTAACGTTTTATGTAACCACAAAATTATCCTGCATATTTTTTTTATGTATTCTTACATTTACATTGTCATATAGTGATATGTGAATTTTAAGTTGTACTATGGCATATTTAAGTAAAAAATAAATAGCTATAAGTACTACAATATATTTTTTTATTTTAACACACGTTGGATTGTGTAGGGCGTTTAGGTCCACCATTAAACAATCTTAATGAACCAGTTGAACGTCTGTATAGTATATATTAATGACTATATGTTAAGGTACAATTACTTATAAAATTCACTGCCTTTATTTAAACTTTTGATTATATTATATTTGATTAACAAAATGATTGTCCGGTTTTCTAGATGCTTCTACATGCTTTAAAGAGCTTATAGAGCCTTTAATAGATAGATCGATGATTTATAGTTTATTCAAGATTTGCCCAACAACTGACACATCTGCCGGCGGCAATAGCTTAGTGATTAAAGCGTTTTTCTTTTCAAGCCGAAGGTCATGGGTTCGATCCTCGACGGAGGTTAAAAAAATGTTTTAAATAGATTTCTAAGTTCTTAAAATACCCCCGGTTGGTGTGAATTTGATCCCTCACCCGTAAATTGTTAGTCTTACCCTATTAGTCATAAAGTAATAATAAAGATGATACATGAATATCGGGCTGTACTCTATAGGTTTGGCGGATCAACACTTCACATGCAGCGCTTAGCCAAATGCAGCATGGTAAGCGCCTTAGAATTTCCACAGATGAGACTTCAGAATCAGTATCACGATCTGTCGGTATTCGCCCGTTTTTATATATATTTTATACGAGTTTAATTAATACCGATATTTTCCTGTATGTACTTACATTAAAAAAATCTTTGACTCTTAAATATCTGATGTATTCTCTATCCAAGAGTTCTTTGGTCTCGACCTCCGTGCTGTCGCCGCGGCTGCATACCAAATTGTGGAATCACTCACAGCAGATCGTCTATTTCTCGGAGTGATTCCTCGACAATGGGCCGGCCGAATTACTCCATCATTGGCCTGAGACGTTTTTTACAAAAGGGGGAAACGGACCCGGCACTGAGGAAGCGTGTCGTTGACAGGAAACTGGCAGCGGACAGAGAATCGTTCGGATCGGTCACGTGTCGCGATTCGCCGCGCTCGCGGGAGGCAAAATCTCAAATAGCTCACTCGTTTTTATCCGTGATAACGAACGCTAATGTTTTAACGATTATTATTCTTTCATGAATATATAAAACCGTTTTAATTGTTGTCTCGCCCAACATATGCAACGAATCCCACGATTTCGAATAGTTTACATATGTAAACACATACAGGAGAGTACCGACGGATGGTGATAGTGATTCTGAAGTCTCATCTGTGAAAATTCTATGGCGCTTAACATGCTGCATACGGCTAGGCGCTGCATGTGAAGTGTTGATCCGCCAAAGCCATAGAGTGCAGCCCGACATCCACGCATCATCTTTATTTTTACAGCAATTCACTATGACTAGGTGGTTATCACGGGACGATGTTCGTCTACCAGCAATTTTGATTAATAGGGTATGACTGACATTTTACGGGTAAGGGATCAAATTCACACCAACCAGGGATATTATAGAGCTCAGTTTTCTTTTTTTTTTTTAAATCTCCGTCGGGGATCGAACCCACCACCTTCGGCTTACCAAGCAAACGCTTTAACCACTAAGCTTTACCCGTTTTCGAAGATCTCAGATGAATTTGACCATCTAAGATTTCAAAACGGTATCAATCGAGTAATTGTAGTTTTGTAGAATTAAAATTCACAGAGACTTTGATAACGGAGATAGCGAGGTTTGGTGCGTGTAGTCTCAAGTTAAAATTCGGAAACTGTCGTAATTTTATTTTTCTCTGTGTAATTGAAACTCATCATCATCATAACCATATTCGTTCTCCTAACTGAAGCATCTGGTCATCACGAGAAGCCGCCAAAATGCTGTGTCAGTCGCAATGGTCCTAGCCTCACTTCCATGTATAGTTCCCGACTGTCTTCATAGCCAGCTGTAGTTAATGTTCTCCAGCGGCATTCGAAGTATATGCCCAAAGATATACAAGTATATATTGTTTTATATAATGAAATAATAGTATATAAATATGTTATTCAGATAATAATTAAACATACACACAACATTATTTATATTCAATAAATTTTTTTGCACTGTTATATAATTTTTTTGTGGGTAAAATATTAATACGTGTAAAATATTCTGTCTTACATTAGCCGGGGGACAAACAAATATTACAGTAGATAATCGTGTTTATTAATATGATTTTTATGATTCATTGATGAAAGTGGTAGAATTATCATTGATTAACAAAAACAACATTTTGTTCAATTTGTCAACATAACATAATATATATATATATATAATCGTGTCGGAAACAACAGGGTCAGATCCTGTCTGCACAGAAGTGGGCGATGTGGATGGCGTTACTCCCGGCCGTCATCAGGTCTTCCTGGGTGCAGCTACTCGGACACGGCGCACACTTCAGAAGGTGCGACAGAGTGTCTGCTCCACGCTGCAGTCACATTCAGTCTTGCATACTCTGGTCCGAAGTCTATTAAGGGATCTCAATATTTTCCAACCCTGCTCGTGTCCAGGGGCTAGGTCCTCTTTCGGGGCATTCCAACATAATAATAGTATTATTACATAATAAATTTTAGTCAAAGAAACGTACGTCAAATCATTTTTAAGCAAAAATGTATATCACTCCAAGATCTTCAGATTTTAGTAGCAAATTTGCGTTAATCAGATAGTAGTTATCTCAGGAAAATACAAATCAAAGCTTTCCTCATTTCCTCAAATGAACTGGTTACACTAAATATTATTATGTAAGCATGTGTAGTATAAGCGTATTAAAAAGGGGCATTTTAATTATTTATAGACTATTCGAAAGAGTTCCATTTAAAATGGGATACTTTTTTAATCTAAATGCATGCAGGAGAGCACAGCCGGTCAAGACCGGTGTACTCTATAACGCTCAGAGAGGGAGGCTGGATGCTGCATGCGGGAAACGTGTGTTGTGTTCGTGTTTGTGTGTGGATTGGAGAGGTTGCAAATGTATATTTATCTGTTTCTTGCAGAGGTCCAGATTGTAGGAAGGAGGAAACACAGACGCTGGAAAAGCATTCCAAAGCTAACCGTTGGCATTAAGGAAGGAACTTTGGAAACTGCCAGTTCTTCGTCGACACATATTAACCGTGAACGGATGTTCGGTAAGCTTAAGACAAGTTTGTCGGTTGTGGGTGGGTAAAGGAGGAATTAGTTCTTTAAGTTCCGAAGAGCAGCGACCGTGGTAATAACGGTAGAAAAAACTAAGTGAATCAATCTTACGCCTGTGTTCCATTGATTGCAGGTTAGACGTAAGTGTCATTGTTAATCAAACGAATTTCTCTTCTTTGATCTGAGTCAATTAAGTTTAGAAGGTATTTTGGGGCTCTAATCCAAAGGTGACTGCCGTATTCAAGGATTGGTCGGATTTGTCCTTTATAATATAAGAAAAAGTTGTTTATCGTTGAAATACTTCAGTGATCTATATAATACGCCTAGTTTTTTGGAAGCGAGACCAGATTTATACTTGATTGACTCGTAATATTTGATATTATTCAAGGTTGAATTGAACTATGGATACTCATGAACATTTTTAACTTTCCTGCTAATGTAATTAAAAAAAACTTACACAAATATTTTAGGCAATAACAAAGGTGGGGATTCATTGCGCTATACAATTCGGGCTATATACTTGTCGAAAGAGAGTATTATTACAGCATTCAAATACTATAGTAAGTAAATAAATATTATATATTAAAGTGTTAATCAAATTAAAATTTGAAACATTAATGCAGTGCAATTAAAAGTTCTATTTCGATTTAATTACGTACGCATATAAAAAGTGATAAATAAACTATTTGTTTTGGATGTTAAACTAACTTTATAACAAGTTACTCCTTTACAACGATTTATGGTGTCAATAAAATTTATATTGTCATTAATGATTCATGGTGTCATTAAGCTTTATGGTGTCATTAAAATATATGGTGTCATTATGTGTATTTAAGTCGTCCCGTGAAGACTACCCATTCATAGTGAATTCTGTAATAATAAGGATGATGCGTGAATCTCGGGCTGTAGTCTTTAACGTTGGCGGATCAACACTCGACATGCAGCGCTTAGCCATATGCACCATGGTAAGCGTCATATAATTCCTCAGATGAGTCTTCAGAATTACTATTACCATTTGTTGGTATTATACTGAATGTGTATACATAAAAAAAATAATTTAAAAAACGCATACATATATTGTAGGCTGTGGATTTATTGGGCTATATAATTCGACTACTTGTCGCAAGAGAGTATTATTCGAGCATTCAAATACTATATATAGTAAAAAAATAAACAATGTACATCAAAGTGTAAGTTAACTAAAATATTTGATATATTAATGCAGCGCAATTGAAAATATATTTTGATTTAATTATGTACCCATCTTAAAGGTATAAATTAACTATATGTTTTGGATGATAAACTAACTTTATAACAAGTTATTCATTTGCAATGATTTTTGGTGTCCATATGTAAATAAATATATATTTTGAAAACATTGACTTACTGTAGCGATAATCGCTGTAAGCTGATTTAAGCAAGACAAGCGAAAATTCCGCAATGTCTTAAAACTAAGGCGTTTAACCAATGCATCCTCCCTGTATTAACTTATAGCCCAGAGACGTAGAATCGAACAGCAAGTCTTACCTATATAATAAAGGTCACCCAGCGTGCTATGGAGAGATCCATGCTCGGAGTATCGCTAAAAGATAGATTCCGAAACGAGGAAATACGCCGAAGTATTCAAGTAGTGGATGCTACCCAACGAATAGGCACACTCAAATGGCAATGGGCAGGACATATCTGTCGAAGAGACGACGGTCAATGGGAAGAAAGTATTGGAATGGCGACCAAGAGCTGGCAAACGAAGCATTGGCCGACCCCCTACAAGATGGATTAACGATAAAAGAAGAATAGCGGGAGTGACCTGGATGCGGAAGGCGTAGGATTGTAGAGAATGGAGACTCATGCGAGAGGCTTACGTTCAATGATGATGATGATGATGAAGCGATAAACTATAAAAAGCGGCTAAGATTATGAAGAAATATTCATTCACATAAATTATACATAAAACACTGCATCGACGTGACGGCGTGAACTATCTAAGACCAATCGTAATTGGTTCAAATAAATTAGAAAATTTATTTTGTGTGCACAAAAACGAATCATTAATAACAATTATTTCATCCGGAGATAATCCCATTGACTGACAATACATTTATTAGATGTGATGGTCCGATGTTGAACACCAAGCGCCGCTTCCGCGACCAAACCTCAAGAAGATTAGCTTCGATTCATGCCTATTATTACCAAGCACTTCAATCGATTCAAATTTAAATCAAATTAATCGATGGAATTGTGCCCAAAAACTGATTAAAGCGATATCATAGAATGTATCATAGAACTATTTCTGTTATTTAGTGTTTGTGTCATCTCGTGTATTGTTTTTTGAAACTACATCAATATATAAATGTCTTATGATCTTAACCCTTTCGCATTGGTTGTCGGCATATGCCGTCAAATATTCCCCGTCCGTTGCCATCGGTTGTGCAGTCATTCCGTTTATCAACCTACAAGTATTCTTTACAGGAATCTGTAGAGCATATAAATAAATATCGAGTGATTTTTCTGTAAGCCACATGTGTCAATGCCACCACATGTATGGAGTTACATAATTTTATTTTATTTATTTTATTTTATTTTATTAACGGCCTAGGCATACGGTTTTAAAATAGAAAATACAATAAATGAAATGGTAAAATAGAACAATATAATAGCTAAGACAATACATTTAGACAAAACATGAACATGAGTAAAAAAAACAGATCTAGTACATTAGTAGAGGGATCTGCGAAATGCTGGAAGGTCCACCCCGAAAAAGTCCAAGTCACTAGAGGAGTTAACCAGTCTACACATTCTTAACATAGGAGAATAGAATCCGTAGTTGGTTTTGGATGTCCTTACATGTAGCAGGTCACTGCCCCTAGTGAACCGGGAGGGAACATTGAACGTAATTTCCTGCAATAATGTCGAGTCATCGATTATGAAGTTCATAATTTTAAAAATAAACAGCAAATCAGTCACTGTTCTACGTCTCTCCAATGTAGATAAATTAAGTCGCCTCTCTATATCTTCATAGGAGTAGCTACCTCTCTCAAGGCCGATCAGTCGTGCAACTCTTGACAAGAAGCGATGTTGGACTGATTCAATCCGGTCGATATGAGTTCGATAGTAGGGAGACCATATAACGCTAGCATATTCTAGCTGCGGACGAATCAGAGAACAGTAAAGGACCTTGATGGATAATGAACGTTTGTTAAATAAAATAATTTTTTGTGCATCATCTGATAGCTAAAGGATAGATGAACCAATGTGATATATGAAAATAGGTCAGATAAGTACATTTATGATCCAAATACTATTTGTAAACAAAAAAAATGGTTTGAAAACTTCTCGCCGTATTGACAGTATAATTTATATTCCACCGAGCCGTAACGAAAGGGTTAACGATAAGATAAGGATATTAAATATTACTTTTCTATTGACTTTTTTTTACAAAAACTATATGAAATTGCTTTTTCAGACATGTTTTGATATCAAAAGTAATTTTTGACTTAGTTTAATAAGTAATAAGTAAGTAATAAGCATAAAAGCAACTTGTATATTGTACTTATACACGTTGAGAACTGATGAAGTCTTTATTGAAGGCGTAACTGCGATCTTTCAGCAAGTGATTAAAAAATCAATAAAGTATAAAGCCGGTCCCGCTTCCAAAAACTAGTCTTTTCTACCGTTATTACCACGGTCGCTGCTCTTCGGAACTTAAAGAACTAATTCCTCCTGCACCCACCCACAACTAACAAGCTTCGAACATCCATACACGGTTAATGTGTGTCGACCAAGAACTGGCCGTTTCCAAAGTTCCATCCTTAATGCCACCGGTAAGCTTTGGAATGATCTTCCAGCGTCTGTGTTTCCTCCTTCATACAACCTAGATCTCTTCAAGAAACAGATAAATATACATTTGCAATCTCTCCAACCCACACACAAACACGAACACAACACACGTTTCGCGCATGCAGCGTCCAGCCTCCATGGCTGAGCGTCATAGAGTCCTCTGATCTTGATCGGCTGTGCTCTCCTGCATGCGATTACATAAAAAAAGTCATCAGTGGTATCCGTGTTAAAACAAGGCATGAACTATTTATCTATTTTATATTGATACTATTTACCTACTGTTGCAAGATAATAGGTAAATACTGAATTACGAGTATCATCGTATTCGCATTTTATTATTAGTCGATAATTTCCAATGCACATTTCATCACGTTAGCCGCGACCAGCGTTACGTCACAAAGATGGCGAAACCACTGTTTATAATATTATTATATTACCAGCCGGAGAGCAATTTAGCCTCCCCATAACGACCGCCATTACCTGTGGGATAAACCGAATGCAATAATGCCGTGTTTAACATATTCAGTACGCGGTATGCAGAGCACAAGGCGGTACTGGTACTGGTACTCACCACTTTACACCGTATCGTTCAGAGAAGAATTCCAAAGCGTTTTTATCACTTTTTTACCCTTCTCTGATCAACGATTGTACACGCTTTTTACCGAATCCCCACAACACACCATGAAATATAATGAATGAAACGGTGTTGCTTCGATGCTTTACCGAATGCTATCAAGTCAAAACGCTCTATAAAAATAACTACATATAACCCTCGTGATAGTAATTCTGAAGTCTCATCTGTGGAATTCTATGACGCTAACCATGGTGCGTATAGCTAAGCGCTGCATGTGTTGATCGGTCAACGTTATAGACTACTGTCCGAGATTCATCCATAATCCTTATTATTACAGGAATACACTATGAATGAGTGATCTTCACGGAACGACTTTCGCCGCTCAGAAATCGATTAAAAATTCCTTTTTTGTTAATCTCCGTCGGGGATCGACCCTACGACCTTTGGCTTGCAAAGCAAACGCTATTACCATTGAACTGTATCCGCCGGTATACAGATTTTATCGAAATTTATAACACAGTTATGGATTGAGGCACTTGTTTTTAATAGTGAACCGCGTCTAGATCCGGAAGCCATCCGCCATTCAGCTTTTCCAGTTAAATAACAGTTAGAAACTCATTCAAATGATTCGGGAATTACGCATTCACGCCGCCACCGGTGTTGAAGACCAGAACTATAACCGTGCTATAATCTGTAATGTGAGCGGCGTCTCTTTGACTAGTCTCTAGTCAAATTCTTCCCTTCATCATCTCTCCATAGCACCACATCACCGTAACTTCGGTTATACAGATAAAAATCATTAAATTCAGACACAAATCATAGCTGCACTTAATCCTTATAATCTTTCAAACACATAATGTTAGAGTGTTAATTTTTTTGTTTAGCAATAGCTTATGACCTTCGCCGTCCCAGGGGTCATCTTCAGGGTTGACAACTGTGTTGAATTACTATATTTGGCTAGCTTAGCTTTAAGTTTAATGTATCTCTTTGAGTGTCATGTGACATGGTTTTGTCTTTCAGTAGTTTAACCGTCTGCTAAATGTAACTCCATAAGCGTAATGTAGGAAATTATAACTTCCTCTTTGAATTTTTAAATATATTACTAGTATATTGTCATAAATTAAGGAAATTATTGCAACTAGGAAATTATTAATTATTACAATAATTAATTGTTTACGTTTTCTAATAAATAAAGTGTCTTTACATTAATTTTCAATAAAAATTCAAATAAATTAATGATTCGATTGCATTGTACGATAAAATTATTACATTACGTTGTATTACAGTACAATTTTTTTTTATTTAGATAAATGTATGTTAAGGTGAATTCCATTCTCTAACACATCAGCCATCAAGGTGGAACGTGTTGCTACCTCGGAATAAATTATAATAAAATAATATAGAAGGAACAAAATTTTACTATGGCATACGCTAAAATATTTTTTTCATATAATCTAATATCATATGACTTAAAATAAGATACTTATGTTATTCTGCGACATATACCTGTTCAGAATAACGAGGTAATACATGCTGAGAAGGGAGCTTTAGTTGTATTAAATGCTATTTATAATGATTTTTTTAAACATTACATTTAAGACTATAAAGTCTATGAAGCAATCGTTACATTTCGCTAGTTTGCTGCCATGAAAATACAGAAATATTTTTAAATTTACTACGCCAAGCATGTCCTGAAATATGGCAAAGCATTTCTCTGCTGAAACGAGAACTTTTAAAATTATTTCCATTTATTGTTGTGTATGGCGTACTATCTGACTGAAAAATGTGTATTAATTTTTCAGAAGTCGTGAAGTCGCCAGGCGGAGGCTGCGGCACCGCAGCTTCCGGTAATTGCGGCGGTCCAGCATCCATCATGACAAACCGGAAAAAGAAGATGCAATGAGCATGGAACCTTAAGGATGCGACCACTCAAAAAGTAAAGTAGATAAACTTTATGCGTATTTCGGTTTTTAATTTACCTTTCTGTAACCAATCTTAAACCTCTGCCAAGGTTATAATATCCAATATAATAATCCTTATATCTGGTAAATAATTGCTGCGTGGGCATTGAATAAATGAACAAGCCTTATTCCAGAATTTCTACTGGCATATGACAAGTCTTTATACTTTCTGCGTTTCTCTTCGTCATCGTCCATGGATTAGATGTTTCCCAGGTCAATACCTTTCTGGGCAGCATTTGGAAAACTTTAGTACATTTTCAAGCGAAAATTCCGCAATATCTTAAAACTTAGGCATTTATTCAATGCACCATCCCTGTATTAACATATGTCGCAGAGACGTACAATCTAACAACCAGTCTTACTTATAAAATAAAGGTTACCCACCGTGCTATGGAGAAATCCTTAATGGGAGTGTCTCGAATAGATAGAATCCGAAATGAGGATATCCGCAGAAGAACTCAAGTAGTGGAGGCTACCCTACGAATAGGCACACTCAAGTGACAATGGGCAGGATATATCATCAATACCACAAGATCAAAGAGTGTCTGTGAATGAATTTTCCAATATATGTGAGAGTACCTTGTTGTACAACTCTTCTATGCAGTTTTGTAGGACATCATCGACAGCTTTGCGATTGGACATATGAATGCATGCAAATAATACTCATAAATGCATGAAAAGAAGCATGTCAATATGAAGATAAAGAACTCACATGTGAGCTCATACTAAAATCTAGAATTTTAGATATATGTCACTAAATACATGTCACTGAGAGCGGTAGCTTGAAGAGAAAGATCTCTTCCCAACCAGCCACTTAAGGCAATACTCGATAATTTCGTGGCATAGTACCGAAATCTTACGTAATCGCGTAATACGAGTATTGTCAATTTATTTTCAATACTATGTTAACTTTTATGTCGACTTTTACAGGTTGGGGTTCAGCACGACAACTTGCAGAGAGTGACGAAACCTTAAAAATGCACCTTACACTGCGCAGTTGCAGTTTCTATGATATATTCTGCAGTCTTCATCGTTGGTGCACTCAGCCATGGAAGAATAAGGACTAGCTCCTGCAACGCATCACTGCATTTGTTAATCATCGCTCTAAGCTACCGCAAAAACGAAATGCAAACCATATTTATAATATACGCTTCACTTTCCTTATGTTTGCCATTGGTTGGTTTGAGCCATTTCTTAAGACAATATGTTCCAAGCTTTTAAAGCATAGGAATAATCATTGATTTGATTAAAAACATCAAACGCCTTCCACTTTGCGTCAAATACAACAGTTGTTGTCTTTTTTAACTTCCTGGCTTATAAGTTATGTCGTAGTATGTAATCGGCGGAACTCTGAAAGCAAATATCATTGCCACGAAACAAGAGAAATATCAAATAATATGGTAATAAGTGTGGTAACAGTAGTAGTGACTTTATGTTCCAGCTAAGGGACGAATATGAAAGAAGTAGATTATTTTACACATTTTTTATTTAAACAAGTACTCGTAATTGTTCCTATATAATACTAAGACAAACCTCAAAAGTACATTTGTTCGAATGCCAATTTATTATTTGCTTTCATTCTTATATAAGTATTTGTTTTACTTTGCTTTCAAATATGACTTTGAGTAATATTTTTAATCGTTGTTTATAAGATATATATATTTTAAGCACTGGTAAGAGTGAGTGCAGTATACAAGTAACCAAGATCTCTATTCTAAATCTATAATAAACTAAAAATGATACATATATTAAAGAATCGCTGTAACAATTACGTATTTCATATTCGTAATTAATATGTAAGAAAATGCGAATAATATTAATAATATTTCTCATAACAACTGTAACATTAATATTAAAAAGCTGTAAAAATACTTATAAACTAAAATTATTTTTTTCAAATAATTCCATAGTTATTATCGTATGTAATATTATAAAATAGTTTCTGGTCGAGTATTTACACGACACATTATTTTATTTACATATTTGAATAATATTTAATCAGTTCGGTTATCACAAATTAAATATTACAATTACTCGATAACTGATAAGATGGATCGTCTAGTCGCACAGGTGATTACGCATTACTTAACTAGTGTGCCTGAGTGCATTCCTCTCTGTTCTATTTATTCTTCTTCTTTTTTGTCCGCTCCTTAGCTGGAGCATTTGATTGCAACCAATTGTCGTCACACAGATCTATCGTTTACCGTTATCTTTGTCACACGGAAAGTTGTTCATGAACTTGAATCTTGGCCAGTATATTATGAGTGATTTTTTGTTGTCTTTGAGATAAAAAGGCATCTGTAGTATGCGACGCATATTTAGGCGTTTGTTTATCAGTACTTTTATGCAGCATGCTATGTTTATGAGATATACTCGTATACATATAATCGACGTCGATGGCGTTACTCTCGGCCATCATAAGATTTTCCTGGGTGCAGCTACTCGGACACAGCGCACACTCTAGAAGGTGTAACAGGGTCTGCTCCACGCCATAGCCACATTCAGTCGGTCCGCTGTAAAACTGCCAGGCTTTCATTTGTGTGACACAAATGTAATACTCGTATGTGAATATGTGATAACTAATGTTATATAATCACCAGCAAAAGAATATTATAATTGGAAGATATTTAAACATATATGGTTTAAATATAGATATTTACTATATAAGCAAGTCCATTATTCGTACTATCTAATAACTAGTTTTGTAAATATTTAAATGTTATTTGATATTTTGTTGTACTTTTGACTAGTAATATTTCGTAATATTTAAAAATGAGGTAGTGCTACTTCATTATTATTAAAATTATATTATAGGTTTACAAATATCACAATATAAATAGAAAAGAATATAATTTTTTTATTACTATTGAAAAATACTTTTAACCCTTTCGCATTGGTTGTCGGCATATGCCGTCATAAGATTCCCCGACCGTTGACATCGTTTGACGTGACATATCGTTTTGCTACTTTCTTAGAATAGTTTATTATACATCATCTGATAGCTAAAGCATACAAGAACCAATGTGATATATGAAAATAGAACAGATAATTATATTTATGCTTCAAATACTAGTTTTATAATTGACAGTGTATTTTGTATTCAAACCGAGCCGTAATGAATCGGTTAAAAAAGTATACAAAAAAATAATAAGGTAATACTGTTATCCATACACCGCCAAATATTATGGCAATATTTTACACAATAATAATACCTACTTATAAACATTGATGTAAAATATCAAAATACCTATATCCTAATTAAATATATGTAATATAAATACGTGTTTTTGTAAAAAAAAAATGTATTAAAACAAATTTTACAAAAGATTATAAAACTATTTTTATTTGATGTTACACGTTATATTATCTAATAATGTAAACACCTATCGGTAATTTTATGTAATATTTTCAGTGAGTTATCTATGAACTAGGAATATTGATTAGATCTTTGAAATACCATATATTATTATTCAAATGCGATGGATTTAATTTATCAGTCTCTTTACGTCATCGGTAATAAATAAGCGGTGTCTTATGCTAATTACATATTTTTACTGACAGTGTGTTTATACATATGATGAAAACGTTATAGTGTAGTCGTAAAATATTCGCAATCTGTGGTTTGTTCATATTTCAAAAAGTTGCGAGAATAAACTGGTAAGTTATTTCAATTTACGTCTTACGTTACTAACGTTACTGCAGATTTTCAGTAATCTATCATCATATTGTTTTGTTTAAAGTAATTGCGAGTAGTGCTATCATCATAATTTTTGAAATATTTGATTATTACGATCAAATATGTTCACATTATCACTTAACTGATGTACCTTTGTAGACTAAATAATAAGCATATACCCACACTTCAAATGAATTACGATTTATATTTCCAAACGATAGACTTATCATCTCGGGGTATAAACAAACTAGATAAATTAGCACAAGAAGTAAAAGAGTTTGGACCGGGCAGGAAGTAAAATAACATATTTTATAAGGATTGTGCAGAACACTCCTGCGGGAGGACCGGGAGGGAAGAAAAGAAGCCTTCGAAGGCTGCTGGGAGGATGCTGCGGCCAACAAAGCTTGGAGAGAGATACCGGAAGGAAATAGTTTTTCCAACAATATACATTTCCGAAAGTCGTTTCGGGGCTGGTTCCGTTTTGGATACACAGACCTTCAAATAATGTGTAGCGCTTATTTCAGATAATTTATGTACAACGTAACAACTAGCACGGTTGCTCCTGAAAAGTAATTCTTAGTTTGAAAACCTAAATTAAAAGGTAATCTTTGATAAATAAAAGTAACATGTTGACCAAAGATTGTTAGTGCGTTGTCAGTGTTTCAATTTTTATACAAAATAGATCTCTTCGACAAATATTATCGTATCATAATATATAGTTTTGTAATCTTTTCAAATCCCACACAAACAATTTTTTTCGTAAATAGCGTCTTGTCGCCCTAGCTGAGCATCATAGAGCTGACAGGTTTCAACTGGCCGTGCTTTCCTTTATACGCTTACTTTAAAAAATCAAGTTAAACTGATCAATCACCCGCTAAAGAGGCATTGTAACTTTTTAAATTTGTCATTCATTGGAAAGCAAATAGTTCGCTAGTTCGCAGAACTCAAATCTAAGTTTTTCCTGCAAACATTCACAACCAACATACTCGTCTAACACATGCTGAAAACTCAAATATTTAAATATAAATTAACGAATATATCACACAAAAGCAGCTACTTTTAAAAAAAAAATCCTACGCCTCTTCTAAAAGGTAAAATGTTCTTCTAGAATCTGTGTTTTGGGATCTCAAAATGAAGCCCATACACAAACTTCATGCATTATATACGAATGCACTGGACGTTATTTGTTACCCTGATTGAGTGTTTTAGAGCCCACTAGTTTCGACCGACTATGGCATGCGCTTACTATTATAAAAATCTAAGATACTAAGTAATATTCTTGTATTGGAAGCTAGTTTACAAAGCTATTGCTATATAATAGTGTTACTAGTATTATAGAAAAATGCTGCAATAATCAACTTTATTCCATTCGTTATATGTATTGAATTATCAAATTTATTGTAGATTTTTATTTGTGTATTACCTATTTTAAGTAATTCAAGATAAGTACGTGGTACTCTAGTCTTATCAGAATACCTGTTAATAATCTTAATGTAAATACGTAAAAAAACATACGTTGTATGAGAATACATTATTTAAAAACGATATAATCAGTCACCACTTTAGTTTTTAAATATAAAGAATTAAAATTATCTATTTAATGCTTACTTCTTATATTTATACGTGAATAATAAATTTGACTAATTAAAAATGTGTAGTAGTATTAAAATTTCTACAAGAACAAAAAGTTAGCATATGAATCTATTTCATTGTGTTACAAACTAAGCATGTTTATTTAATGTAAATAGAGTCAATTTCGACTATAAATTACATTTTAAGGCATTATTTACCATAACACTCCGTTCGCTATGTAATTACGTATTTACCCATGACACGATACATCAAGTTTTCGGTGAAAATGTTATTCAAATTGATATTAAAAGAATTAGTTTAATACACATCCGTTCCGAGGCATTTATAAAAAGCAGGTTGAATGTTACATAAGGCAATTACGGCTAGACTCCTTTAGCATATAAATTAATGTACATCTAATTATATGTTTGATGATCACAAAGCATATAGAACGATCGGCTGCCCGGGGCATCCATTAGCGATATCTACGTACACGTGTAAACCGAAACAGTGTAAATAACCAATTTGAACATAAACACGTAGAAATTGAGGTAAAAAAACGTATTTATAAACGTAATAAACGAGTAATTACCATGATAATGCTGTATGAAAACTATAATACAATGTACGAGCTTTAAATGACCGTGATCGCTTATTACAGTGAAAAGGTAAGAGTATTTAAATGCACCGTTTAATTATTCTATATTTTGAATGTAAATAATAGTAATATTTATAATTTATTTCTTTGTATAGTTTTTTAAAAATAATTACTGACCAATGGCAATAGCACATAGAAAGCGCGGTACTCGATAGATCTCTGATATTAAGCAAAAAAAGTTGTATAGATTACCTGGTGACACGATCTATCGTTCCCAAACAATCGTTCAACGACTCATCGGTAACGATGTGGGGCGCACTAAGCGTCTGGTGCATGGGACATTTGGTGCACTGGATGTCTCACTAACAACCTAACCTAACTTAAGGATTTGTCCGGTGATTGTAGAGTTTAGAGATCCATAGGTCTCGTTAACGAAATAACTTAGGTCATGTTAAGTTAGGTTAGGTTAGCGAGACGTCCAGTGCACCAGTTATCCCGTGCACCAGATATCCAGTGTGCCCCACGTCGTAACCGACGAGTCGTTGAACGAATTGTCTGGGAACGAAATGCAGCGGAAGCAGGATTACCTATGTTGCTTACTACGTGAAGAAAAATATTTTTTCGATTCACCTATTAAAATATACGAGTACATCTTCTTCTTCGTAGTATCAATCCGGTGGATTGGTTTGCAACAACAAAATCTTGCATCACTATGAAACCCTCTTTAGCTCACTATAAGAGCAACAACTCATGTCCTCGAACACTTGCTGCAAATACTTCCGTCTGAGACTAACTTTATCAATCCCATCAATTTACACATTTGTATTCATGTAAATCATTTTTTAATCTATATTATAGATTTAGAACGATTACACATGAAGTCTTATAAGGGGAGATAATAATTTTAAAAGCTAATTTATTTAATAAAAGGCCTTCACTACAAATATTATTCTTATTTTACTACACAATTGTAAAGTAAACATACGATTATAAATGTATATAGCTGTAATATCACAGATTATTTATCTAAAATATTTTTCAACAAAGAAAAATTGCATTTTATTACTGTCTTATCATCTTTCGCACAAATAAAAATTATTCGAAAGTGTGTGAAAAAGAGGGTTCCGCCGCATTTCGTCCCCAGACAATTCGTTCAACGACTCATCGGTAACGACGTGGGTCGCACTGGATGTCTGGTGCACGGGATAACTGGTGCACTGGATGTCTCGCTAACCTAACCTAACCTAAGTTTAAATAAAAACAACCTGTAATTTATGTTCTTTAGCGGTATCTGAAAATCATTTCCTAAGGAAGTTTATTTTTATCTATTAATCAATTGTAAATAAAACGCTACAGTATCCGCTCCTTCACACCGTTATTCCATACAAATTTAAGCCAATGCATTCCTTATATTAATAATATTATATCAATTGCATAGTTAATTTTGCATATAATTACTCAAAAGTACATTGAACTGCACTTTAGTATTGAAAGAAGCGAATTCCTTGTTAGAATTTTCTCTTTATACCTTTCTCGAGGCCTCGTCTTATTTCTACATACTTGATGAGCTGTCTTTACCAACATGGGCATACTTTATGGACTCGAACAATAAGTGATGCCTACGACTTTTTCACCTGCTTATCGCTCGTCTGAATATTAATTATGCACTTTTTACAGGTGTGTTACGTTTGTATACCCTTCGGTCATACAACTCGGGACTTTTGCTTGCATAATAAGCGAATTAAACCTTTCAACGCGACTTACTTTATTCAAAAAAATATTTTATTCTTCTTTCTATATCGGTTTTTAATCTGAAACATATGCTCATTATAAATTGCCACCACTAAGTACTCTCAGTACAATCGACACAAGACCACTTAGACATTTTTCCACGTCATCGATTTGAAAAAATGAATACAAAGTTTATAGTATGCATATTTATTTTATATAAACTTAGTATAAATTATGTGCATTAATCATAGTACAAATTTTGAGTATATTGCAATGTTCAAAAACAATTACATAATTAAATTAAATTAATATTTGCAGATAAATATGTACCTGCATATTTTACTTAAGATCTTATTGATACTTACACAAAATGATTAATAAATGATAAATTGTATATAGAGAAATCTTAATTAGGTTATTAAAAAATAAAAATATTTTTTATTATATTTAAACAGTTTAAGTTTATATATAATATGAATTATTTTTATATTTGTTTCATTAATTGACTCAGTTCAAAGAAGAGCAATTCGTTTGATAAACAATGACACCCTTACGTCTAATCTACAATCAATGGAACACAGACGTAAGGTTGGTTCTCTTAGTCTTTTCTACCGTTATTACCACGGTCGCTGCTCTTCGGAACTTAAAGAACTAATTCCTCCTGCACCCACTCACAGCCGACAAACTCGTCTTACACTTGCCGAACATCCATACACGGTTAATATATGTCGACCAAGAACTGGCAGCTTCCAAAGTTCCTTCTTTAATGCCACCGGTAAGATATGGAATGCTCTTCCAGCGTCTGTGTTTCCTCCTTCCTACAATCTGGATCTCTTCAAGAAACAGATAAATATACACTTGCAATCTCCCCAACCCACACACAAACACGAACACAACACACGTTTCCCACATGCAGCGTCCAGCCTCCCTGGCTGAGCGTCATAGAGTACACTGGTCTTGACCGGTTGTGCTCTCCTGCATGCGTTTACATAAAAAAAAAAAAATTCGAAATCAATTATAAAAACACAATTTAATAGAGATAATTCAATAACTATAAGCTTATAGGTAAAAATGTGTAAATAATTTGTAACGTTCATATTTAAGTATATTATGTATGTATCAGCATATGAGGTGTGTAAAATATATACGACTATATTGTAACTAAAATGTCTGATTTTTTTTTTGCGAATAAGTATATTAAAAATCCATTCTCACTTAACAGGTCAAATACATTATATTGTTTACTTTAAGTTTATTTACTTATCGTTCGCATAGATAATGAAGTTCATTTATCGTTATGCATCATAATAACATTATGTTTCATTAACTTTGTAAAGTTTTTTATCACCGTTGTTAACACATGCAGGAGAATTATGATAAAAGGAAGCAATTCCAGTCATGTAGATTCTATAACGTATACAAAAATGACTAAATAACCCATTTTATTATTGAGAATTTTAATGTTTTTTTAAATTTATATAGACTTAAATACTGGGGTATATTAGTTTGATTTTGTGAGGAATGACATAGTGAATTCATCGTCCTATATATATAATCGTGTCGGAAACAACAGGGTCAGATCCGTTCTCCCTAGAAGTGGGCGATATCGATGGCGTTACTCCCGGCCATCATCAGGTCTTCCTGGGTGCAGCTATTTGGACACAGCGCACACTCCAGAAGGTTTGACAGGGTCTGCTCCACGCCGCAGTAACATTCAGTCGGTCTGCTGTAAAACTGCCAGGCTTTCATTTGTGTCCTCGTCTTCCATACTCCGGTCCGAAGTCTGTTAAGGGGCCTCCATATATTCCACCCCTGGTTGTGCCCGGGGGCTAGGTCCTTTTCATCGTCCTGAAAGACAGTCAATACGTACTCATACAATGGCTGACATGGAATGAGGTGAAGAACTTGGTCACTCACTAAAGAATATGGCGGACATTTTGACGACCATTTTCTCGTACTTTGGAGCGTACACGTATTGTAAGAAAAAAAGCTTTACAGAGGAAAATAAAATATTTATGATATTACGTTTATAACAACAGATGTATTTATAACAAATGACAGTTTCTTTTTAATATTGCATTTTTTACATTGAATGGCAATGAGGCTTGTCTAAGCACTTGTATTACCTTAAGAATCATACCTGTGTAAGCTGTAAGGTAAATAATACAATGTTTGTGAAACGCGATTGCAACTGAGGAGAGGAAATGTATCTTTTTTTTTCAAACTCAATCTCTTTATATAGTGTGAATATAATAAATAGTAATCACACTACATAAATAATACTTTAATTATGTAACCGACTTCATACATTATATCACAAAGAATATAGCGTGGATATTTAAGACACTTTAAATTGTAATAGCAACATTATGATATAAATAAATATATATTTCTTTGTCTAGAAACTAATTCAAGGTTTTGGTTTAGTAACTGATTCAGAAAGTTTAATCAATTGGCATTAAATAAAATCAATCGCCGGTAGTCTAAATAAATTGGCAGTATCCATTGTGTCAGTATGAATGTGGTCAGTTATAAAATTAAAATGGAAGTAATATATTCAATATTGGTAAAAATTAATGCAAAGTTATTGAATAATTAACCCATTAAATGGAAACCTAATCTAACATATTATTGATAAGTATTTATTAATTATTTCCAGCATATTTATTATTTTTCTACTACCGATTGATACTTTTCTTCTACCAAATGATTAGTTCTTACTTACTATTTTTATATATTTATTACTGACTTTTTGCTAAATACTTACTGCCCATTAATTGAATTAAACACTGTTTTTTTTTATATAATATACTATTTTATGTAATACAAAATGTATATATCCTTCGTTTTTAATATATGACTATGCATATTTTCACAGGCATAAAATATCTCATTTGAATTTATGTACGCTAATATGAATACATACGAGTGTATATTATTTTGTATGTAAAATTCAATTGAAAATTTCTTTACTTTAGACATAATTAAACATATTTTGCACTATTTTTACCGACCATAAGATTTATCTAAAGGTAAGATACGGAAAATAAAATACAAAAAAATATATTATTCATATAAAATAAAAATAAATGAAAAGGTGAGTAATAAATATAATTTAACGTCATTAAAGTGTTTATAAGAGGCGTGTGTGTAACCCGTTATTAAATTAATTTTAATGATGAATTAAAACCTCGTTAAATACTTTAATTAACAACATTAATTAGTAACTTATTTAATAGTATGCTTAGATAGATAATGTAATATGTCTTCGAAATTATACTAGCAATAAAACATTATTACCCTATATTAAAGCAGATATAATATATTAATCACCATGATATAACTTCATGGGTAATCAAGATAAAGGTAAATTCATTTTTGAAAACCTGTCCTTAGATGCGGATAGTAAGATTATCTTTCTGTGCTACCTTTGTACACTTTATGACAAATAAATTAAATTGTCTTTTGATTAAATCTCGGTATATCTTTGTATAAATTGAGGATTGATAAATATTGCTTTAAAAATATCATATATAATATTACAAAATCATCATCACAATATCCGCTCCTCTAACTGGAGCATATGGTCGTTAAGGTATGTGACCACAAATCTCTGTCCGTTGCCATGGTTTCGCCTCTTCTCGTGTTAGCTCTACATCCCGTAGATCCTGGACTCTACGATCACTGGAAAAATCCTTAGGTTAGCTTAGGTTAGGTGAGGTTAGGTTAGGTTAGGGAGACATCCAGTGTATCAGTTGTCCCATGCACCAAATGTCCCGTGCACCAGACGTCCAATGCAATTCATGTCGTTACCTTCTTCTTCATAGTATCAATCCGGTGGATTGGTTTGCAGCAACAAAATCTTGCATCCTTATATGCATTCCTCTCGTTCCTCTGTAATCCTCTTTAGCTCAGCATAAGATCTACAACACATGTCCTCGAACGCTTGCTACAAATACTGCCGTCTAGAGCGCCCTCTACAGTTTCTACCCTCAACCATCCCTTCCACAATGTCGTGAAGAAGACCATCGTGGCGCATGATGTGACCGATCGCCTCCCTGAGATGGTTCTTACTAGGTGCCTATCCTCCTTGATTATGCTGAGAACCTCATTGTTCGTGACGTGGTCTCTCTAGGAAATTTCGAGAATTCTCCTGTATGACCACATCCAAAAGGCTTTTTTTTATCACTTTCAGATAAGCACCATGTCTCACAGCCGTACATAAAGATGCTCCAAACAAATGTTTTGGCAAGTTGCTTGCGGAGTTTTAAATTAATACTTTTTGACTCAAGAATTTAATTTCATCATTCAGTCGTTACCGATGAATCGTTAAACGAATTATCTTAGAACGAAATGCGGCGGAACCGAACCGCAGATAGTTAACACCGAATGCGTAGCCATTACGTTGACGATTGTGCCATTTCACTACATAAATAATCGATTAATATGATATGATATTTTTATGGGTCTGTATGTGTATAAATAATTTAATAGCATATGTAATTCTTAATCAGTTTATAAGTAAACTGTTAAAAGAGTAAAATATCAATATTAGAAAATTATAAAGCATGTTAGAGTATATACAAACGTTCATTGAATCATCTCTTAACAGTTTTTGCTTTGTTATTCAAGATGTGCGCTATCATCTGCTTGATGTTTTATGTTCGAGCTCTGCGGGTCAAATATTATAAGGGACCAGTAATTGTTTCAAATGGGTCAGATTTGACCCCGAGCCCACCGCAACTTATTGTTAGTGCTATTAGGCCCAGAAGAAATGCGTCCTACACCCAATGTGCTAGGAAGATTTGTACCCCAACAGCTCACGATAGCACACAGACAAATTAAAAGCTTTGTAATAATGTAATTGATGCTGACTGTTTAGATATGAGCATAATTGATAAAAAAAATCGTTCAATATGAGGAGCGTAAGGTTAATCACATGCCTTCCTTAAAAATCATTAAAATTATCAACTGACGATACTTACTGCATAATTATAATTTTATATAAAGTATTGAAGATGCACTTGAGGGAGTCCGAAACATGTAATCGCTTAAAAATAAATGTGAAAACCAAACATTTTTTTATATAAACACATACAGAAGAATACCGACGAAATATGGTGATAGTAATTTTGAAGTCTCATCTGTGGAATTCTACGACGCTTATGCATATGGCTAAGCGCTGCATGTGGAGAGTTGATCCGCCAACGGCATAGACTACAGCCCGAGATTCACGCATCACCCTTATTATTAAATACCAGCCATATGGTGATATTATTATAACAAGAATTTACTATGAATGGGTGGTCTTCACGGGACGACTTTTGTCTACCACCAATTTTTATTAATAGGCTATGACTGACATTTTACTGGTGAGGGATCAAATTCACACAAACCGGGGATATTTAAGAGCTCAGAAATCGATTAAAAATCATTTTAATTTTTTTTATCTCCATCGGGGATCAAACCAAAGACCTTTGGCTTGCAAAGCAAACGCTTTGACCATTGAACTATACCCGCCGGCAAACTATGAATGGGTGGTCTTCACGGGACGACTTTTGTCTACCGCCAATTTTAATTGATAGGCTATGACTGACATTTTATTGGTGAGGGATTAAATTCACACAGACTGGGGATATTTAGGTGCTCAGAAATCGATTAAAAATCCTTTTTTTTTTAATCTCTGTCGGGGATCGAAACCATGACCTTTGGCTTCCAAAGCAAACGCTTTGACCATTGAGCTATACCCGCCGGTATTAAATTAATATAAATTATTATAAAAAAATATATAATAGAAATGTGTGACAGGAATTTATGTTGATCATATGCACCAACAAGGAAGATGAATTGGATGTCGCAGAAGAAGAGTAAGGAGATGAATCCAGTGATCAATAAAATGTAGTTCATTTTCTCAGACCCAATTGAACGAGATCAGGCTTGTTGCAGTGGAGGTGGAAGTTGTGCAGCGTTCGCATGGAGCAAAAAGTCTTCACACGTACGCAGGAGATAATGCTGCGGTGGTGGAACAAGCCGTGGAGAAGAGAAGGTTGGCTGAAGATGCGCAGGAAGCTGCTGCTGAACAATGCAGCAGCGCCACGTGGACTATTAAAATAGTCTTTGAAAAAAATGGCACTCATAAACGCATCGTTTTTAAGTGTACCAACATCAAAACTATGTTTCTTCAATGTCTAACATAGATCATACTTGCATACTCAAAGATATGAGGGATTATATCTATCAATCTCGAATAATGTCAAATATTTCGAGTCAATTAAGTAGAAAGCCGGTCTCGCTTCCAAAAAACTAGGTGTATTATATAGATTACGTCGGTATTTCAACGATAAACAACTTCTTCTTGTATATAAAGGACAAATCCGACCTATCCTTGTATACGGCAGTCACCTTTGGATTGGAGCCCCAAAATACCTTCTAAACTTAGTTGACTCAGTTCAAAGAAGAGCAATTGGTTTGATAAACAATGACACTCTTACGTCTAACCTCCAATCAATGAAGCACCGACGTAAGATTGGTTCATTTAGTCTTTTCTACCGTTATTACCACGGTTGCTGCTCTTCGGAACTTAAAGAACTAATTTCTCCTGCACCCAGCCACAACCGACAAACTCGTCTTACACTTGCCGAACATCCCGACTAGATAGACCCGTTAATGTGTGTCGACCATGAACTGACAGTTTTCAAAGTTCCATCTTTAATGCCACCGGTAAGCTATGGAATGCTCTTTTAGAGTATGTGTTTCCTCCTTACTACAATCTGGATCAAGAAGCAGATAAATATACACTTACAATCTCCCCAACCCACACACAAACACGAACATAACACATGTTTCCCGCATGCAGCGTCCAGCCTCCCTGGCTGAGCGGCATAGAGTGCACTGGTCTTGACCGGGTGTGCTCTCCTGCATGCGATTACATAAAATAAATAAAAAAATATCTTGAAATTGAATATATTTATGTACATCGTTTTATGTTTACTGTTTTTCTAATAATGTTTATGGTTACTTAACCTCTCCTCCCCGGTGATGTCTATCGACTACACATTGCTTGTAATAACTTAAATATCTCTGTAAATATAATACACACAGGGTTCAGATTTTAGGTATTCCTCCTTAATACATTTACGTATTGAAAAATAATAAAATATTTATAATAATAGGCACTCATCGGGAGCAGGAAATATTTTTCTACAATCCGGAATAAATTCACCACTACAATCAAGACGCGTCAACTGTCATGAATTCATTCGACCTGTCGGAAGCGTGTGCAAAAATAAAATTAAAAAATACCCAGATACGGCGGCATCTAGACTCCTCACTCTCGCTGACGTACTAATATGAGTGAGCGAGACGGGAAACCTCAGTTGGTCGGCTAGTTCGAAATGATATCTATGCGCGTCGGCACATCGATATATCGACAGGCTAAGTAATGTTAGTATCTCTCGGAAGTTCACGCGCGAAGGTGCGTCTGGCCGTTTGAGGTCTTCGTCTGATGTTTTTCATGTTTTTAGTTATTAAATGTCAATTATTACTGCTTATTGACATAAACTATCGTAAAATTAAGCGATATCTTTGAATATTTTAATTTTTTCGAATTTCTACTCATTTTATTCACTTTAAATCAGAATGTGTAACGAGTTGACACCATCGGAACGCACGGATGTTTTTAACATAGTAAAGCGAGGGTTAAACAAACGCACAAATACTAGACGAAAACAAAAGTGTTCATTTTGAAAGTAATATAATAACCATCGTCTGTTTCTTTCGATGAATATTGTAAATATTTTTATATATTTAATGTGATTAAAAAATACTTGTATCTGCTTGGATTTTGTTTTAATTTGTATTCAAGCAAATAAATAAACAACTTAATAATGCATTTACTTAATAATAATTAGAATTTATGATTGCACATGAGACGAAGCACAACCAAGTAAACTTTACGTACATTATTTTCGAAAAGAACGCAATTATTTTCAAATACTTTAAAAACGGCGCATGATAGTTTCAACACCTTTCGCATTAATTAAAATTGCGTATCGTATTAAAACACAATTAAACGTACCCTTTGGATTCTTTCGAATGTTTACGTTTATTACGTTAATGTGCAAATAAGAACGTTTAATTTTCAAATACGAAAGAATGCAGCCTTATGCCGTATTTAAACAATCTTGTTACCTGCAAGTCTGATAATAATAGCAGCTAATTTTCATAATAACTCGCGTTAATTGGGTTTTAAATTTTCGGAGGGTGTTTATGTTTAATTTAATTTAATTAATTTATAAGAATGTTTAGCTGTTTCCACTCCACGCTTGTGTAGAATACCATAAAGCACGTGTAGTTACAGTCCAGTATAATACATATTTACATCTTTTTGTATGGCGGTGGAAGAGTAAAAGGTTATAATGTACTCTAAATGCTTTGGTTTTTACATTACCCTACGTAAAAACTGTGTTTCGGTTTTGAGGTCGATCACGGATTCAGCGGCAACACAGTTTTTGCAAAGACCCTAGTAATTTTTTATGCACGTGTTTATTTAATATGCATAATAAAATTATTAACAGCGGATCGTAGACGCATGACAATTACCTGGAGAAAAGTATTACAGATATAAAACACGACTTGTCTTGTTATTTAAATGGTTTTCTTTTCTTATTTATTCTGTACGATACACACACAAATACTTGATCAATAAAAAGACTCAAATTGTAGTATATCAACCGTCCTATATCGCACTTTTTTTCACTAAATTATCAATTTGTAACGGATTTCTTTCTATAGTGTTTGCGGCCTTTCGCATATAACGGTCCCTTCTTTTATTATTTTGAGTCTAAAACGCTTTATAGGATTAAATTATCTATGCATCTGGAGCATCGTGCTTATCGTCCGATCTTATGACAAAAATATGAGCGTAGACTGTACTTCTTAATGATTATTATTGTTGTTTTATCATCAATAATTTGTTTTTATTTAATGTTGCACTTTGCGAATATAATACTTACTTTACTGTGTAAATTATCGTATTGAATACAATATTTTTTAGCTTTATTTTTTATGTTAATTGAATTTTGTAATTTCACTTATAAACAAAATTTCATCGTTCATAAAAAAAAAAAATGTAAAATTTTGATTATTTTAGGTTTCCTCCTTGGTTGCTCTACCTCTTAATTTTGGTAAAATTGATGATAATGAAGAAATAATTAAAAATATAAATTAAATGCTAATGTGATCTTAACAATATTTATGGATAAATGATAGTATTGATTTATTTAGATGTTTCAATAGCCCTATTCTATCCTATGTATGGAGCTGTCAATTTTGACATTTGTGATGGTTCATGAAGAAAAATGAAATAAAAGATAAAAGGCATATAGATAATAAAATTAAGGTAATTTTTGAATATTGAATATAATTTGCCTCTTTGTTATAAAATTTGTAAGCATATTCAACTAATTTGCGTATCATATAAAACCTATATTTGTTGTATATGTGTATTTTACATATTATAATGCTGAACAATAACAAGTAATGTTTAGCCTTACAGTACCTTATTTGTACACATAATTTTTACTGATTGTATTATACAGTATACAGTTCCATCATCAGTCTTAAGTTATTGAAATTATTAATTGATTGTATAATATGTACATAGACTTATGTTTAAGCAATTAATTAAATGACGTATTTGATGAGATTTTGAGAATGGTTTCTGAATCATATTGATGTCATTAAAAATGAATATTAGCGTCATTTTCATGTTAATTAATCAATACGTAAATGCACTTGTGAATGGCATGCGAGCTGTTGATTTCATAGAAATTGACACTTCATAGACAAGCGATGTGAGGATTGCGTTAGGAATGCATGTGCACTGGCGTCATTAGAACAAATAGCTCGTTTCAAGAAGCGTAAATCATCGCATTTCTGCGATATGCATCACGCAACTGTTGCCGTTATTCGTATCTGCATAATGCAATTGGGGTTACCAAGCGCTAAACATGTTATACAGCACTATTTTATTATGTTCTGTTCGACAATTCTTAGAGAAAAAATGTGTGAATATTACAGTGTGTCTACAGTTCTTAAAGAAAAGTACGCAGTTTTTTTTTGGAGGGCCTAAGGCCCCCGGGCCGGTCGCCTTGTACATGCGCTCCTTGGGAGCACTTACCAAGGCATTGTTTTCAGAGTAATTTCTCGTTATACAAGTAACGGAATTTGGTGAGCAACACCAAACGTGGGTGTAAAAGTTAATAGTTCAGACGTTAAAATTTGGTCTTTTTGACTTCTTCGCCGAAGGTCTCCGCGTATATAGAAAATGCATGGTAGTTGGGCTCCGTAGATATGAGGTCAACATATCCAACCGGTCCAGGCTCTTGTTGGATTACGCTAAAGAGTCTTTGCCTACTTAAATCTTTTATTGGGCAATGCCACAGAACGTGTTCAGCGTCCTGCAAGGGGCTACCACATGGGCAGTCTGGTCTATCAACGAGGCTAAACTTGAAGCGTTTAGCCTTAAAATTGCCGTGCCCAGTCATGAATTGACTAGTCCAATGGTTTGGAATGCAGGTAACGAAAATTCACTAGGCGCAATCGCTAGCTCCGATGATTCTCTGGTTATTTATGGTCTAGATGGATTGTTCCGAAACCAATTAAACGGTCCCGAAATGACAACATCAGCTGGTTTTGCGGGGCACATGAGATTCTTATGCAAAACGTCCAATGACCACTTTAATAAGAAAACCAACAATTTTATACATTTACAAGAACTAATCATAACTAACAAATTGACTTTATCATAGGTTTTCTCATGTATATATTATAATTGACGATATAATGACTAATATATCATTTGCTAAGAGGCATTCGAAAGAAATATTTAAAAGTAATTAATTATATTTACTCATAAAGTATGTGTTTTCAACTATAAATCTTCTTATGATTATAAATATTAAACATATAAATCATAATATTTATGAATTCATTAATAAGTGTTCATTCTCACGTATTGCAATGGTCACGCATTAAATTTATTTATATCCGTGATTCAATCATTCCTGTGCGTAATCGGTCTTCGATACTTCATTAAGTGTCGCGATATAAGTAGAGAGCGAGTCACCGGTCTGTGTGTGAAGTACATCGAGTGCCTGCAGCGTGGGAAAAAATCTCGTCACAAAAACTTCTTGCACTAACGGACAAGAAGAACTGTCAACCAGCCCTGGCTGAACATGCCATCCTCGGTGAACACGCCACTTTAAAAGCCCGATTTGCATATATTGCTAGTGATATTATGGCTTTTGGGTTTAGCCGTGTGTGGCGAACTTCCTTCGACCAATATTTCGACCGCCACTGCAGGGGTCTTCTTCAGGATTGATGATTTATTTAGTTTTGAGTTGGTCTATTCAGATTATCTTTTTTAAACGAGCGTTATTGATTTATATTTCCTACCTACTGTAGTCTTAGAACATACCCACGTTCTCCGGAATGAAACTTGAGTATGTAGTTGCCATGGAAATATAAATTTCTTCCTCATCGACTGTCGTCTCTTCAACAGATATGTCCTGCCCATTGCCACATGAGTGTGCCTATTCGTTGGGTAGCATCCACTACTTGAGTTCTTCTGCGTATTTCCTCGTTTCGGATTTTATCTTTAAGCGATACTCCGAGCATGTAGCTCTCCATAGCCCACTGGGTAACCTTTATTTTATGGATAAGACTTGCTGTTAGATTCCACGTCTATCCAATCATAAGTTAATACAGGAAAAATGCATTTGTTAAACGCCTTAGTTTTATAACACAAAATTTTTTAAAAATGTACTTAATTTTCCATAAGCTGCCCATTCCCGTTGTATACGATTGTTGATTTATTTTGAGAAGTAATTTTGTCCTAGTTGGATTTTTTGTCTCAGGTAGATATATCAATAAGTAAATACAAGGAGAATGTATTGGTTAAACGCCTTAGATTTAAGATATTGCGGAATTTTCGCTGTAAAATATAACGTTAACATATTTAATACAGTAGCTTGTTTTGTTCCTGTAACATATAGCGGTAGATACTACATGCTTGAGTTATGAAAATGTTACAAAAATTACTTACGTCAATTTTAATGGTAATAATAATTTCATCGGTTAGTTGATCATTACAAATCATTTTTGCAGACGATCTGCGTTCATAAATCAAGGTTCTAACGAGTGTGTACAATTATTTAACCCGACAGTTACAGTTTAACCGTTTCGCTAAATATGCGCAAGAAACTTATAGAGAAGCAAACCAGTTTCAAAGCACATAGCAGACCAGTGACCACCGAGGTTCTTGCTTCTCAGATGACATTACTGATTCCTCTGCGAAGAAACGAAACCTCTGCCTCAGGTTTCCTTGCTCGGGACTGTACCTGACATACACCTTTTTTCCACCTCGGTTCCGAGTACCAAGGTGAGGTGCCTCTCTATACAAAGAATTTAAATGTTATCGTTTATGTTAAGTGAGGCTACCTTCCGCTGCATATAAATCGCCAATGCAAGTGACGCGTTTTTTTAAACATTATTTTAATATTTGGCATTTTGAATGAAAATTGTTAAACTTTTTTTACGTAAACAAATAAAGCATCAAATCCGTCAATGGCGGTGGAGAAATCTCATCTGAATATTGTATTACGATTACCATATTACTCATGGCTAAGCGCTGTTTGGAGCACCTTGATGTACGGCTGTGAGACATGGTGCTTATCTGAAAGTGATAAAACAGACTAGAGGCCCATAGACAGAAGAATTATCGGAATTTCCTGGAGACACCACGTCACGAACAATGAGGTTATCAGCATAATTAAGGAAGATAGGCACCTAGTAAGAACCATCTTAGAGAGGCGAGTCCGATGGATTGGTCACAAAATGCGCCACGATGGTCTTCTTCATGACATTGGGGAAGGGATGGTTGAGGGTAGAAACTGTAACGCGACCTAGACAGGAGTATTTGCAGCAAGTGTTTGAGGACATGAGTTGTAGCTCTTATGCTGAGCTGAAGTGGATTGCAGAGGATCGAGAGCAGTGGAGATAGAGATGCAAGATTTTTTTGCTGCAAACCAATCTACCGTATTGATACTACAAAGAAGAATCGGAGATTACCACGAGTGTGCCGCGATTTTCCATTTAGCGGCCCCTTGTATGCTGTCATATTAGGTTGAACTGCCTCTTAGAACTAAATGGACCAAGTCTCGAGAGCATTGGACTAATCTTTCATCAGATTGTTAACTATATTCCGTGTAAAATATAATATTATAGCACATTCTAGAAGAATGTTACTACTATCACATAATTCATGTAAAATTTCGTCGTACTATATTTTCAAACACTATGTCAACCTGTTTATATATATATATATTGCTTACCGGCTACATTATAAATAAACCACTATCAAAGTATTAACTGCAAAAGTATGTGTGGTTTTTAAAGGCTTTTTTATGCATAAAATTCTTGACATTTAGGACCTCCATGCTTTACCATCTGCACGTCAATAAACATTAAATATTATCTCTTAAATATATTCCATTTACGTCGATTCTTGCATTTGATAAATATAATTACGCGTTCCCACCAAGATTTATGTCATTAAGTCAAACACTTGTCATCGCCAAGTAATTTATTTATTTCATTATGATACCTGCAATTATTGTTAATATGGACCATTCATTTTTAATGTTGCAGTATAATTATAAAATTATATGAACAATATTTTTTAAGAAACGAAACGTCAGTCAAACCATTAGTGTTTTTGATATTAAATAATAGATTACATTTTTGAAGAAACTCTGTTAATAAATATAAATAATTTATTCGGATTACTTTTATTTTATTTGAATATTTTTCAATACTCTCTCGTAAAAGATCGTATAGGTCCTATACGATCAAAAAATTAAACTTTATATTTCCTATACTATGGGAAATATAAAGTTGAATTTTTTTCCCCCTTGTTGTTATTATTATTATTATTATATTAGTATTTGTATAGCGCTCTTTTATGACCGAATGATCATTCCAAAAGCGCTTCTTTGCCTCTCTGAGTAAAAAGGTGGGTCTTGAGTCTGCTTCTGAAGGATGCCTCTGCTTTAAGCTCTCTTATGCTTTCCGGTAGTGAGTTCCAGGCCATTGGCGCAGCGTAGCTGAAAGCCCGATTGCCAAAGACCATGCTAGGACTACCTCCCGTCAGCTGCAGGGTGCTTCTATTTGCTCTAGCCGATCTGAGTGTCTCTCCACGCGTGCTTATTTCTGAAGGCTTAATAAGTTCTGTCAGATAGCCCGGTGCAGTTCCGTTGAGTGCCTTGTAAGCTAAGAGGCATGTTTTTATTTAAAATGTTTATACACTGACATAATATTTTATAATATTTTTTGCAAAGACTGTCGTGGAGATAGTAATTATGATCAATTATTTATACAAGTTGCCTGGTTTTCCCACTATGGTCTCTATTGAAGATAATTATGCCATTCTTTATACCTGATGTCTCTGGCACCAACACTTCAACGTAGCACGGCAGGCCTTAGAACTTTCTTAGAATAAATAATTAAATAAATAAATAAGAAAAATCACTAGCTAAATTATCCGAATTTGACAGAAATATCACAAATATCACAAATATACTCACGAAGCGCAAAGTCTAAAAGAAAGACTCACAAATTACGACGGTATATCTCCTCCATTGACGAGTATTTAGAGAACTGACAGTTTCGATATAAAATTGACTGCCGAGAACTCAGCGAATTTAAGCTCTGTATAAAACTAACAGAAAGCCATTTTTTGATACGCAAATCTCACCCTGGATTTGATTGATTCAAAATATATAACTATTATTGATATTAACTCACAAAAATGTTAATAGACCTATTATTTTGGTGTACTCAGTACTTTAATTTTATTGTATCCTGTTTATAAATATAAATAATAAAATTAAAGAACTGTTCATTTTGCTATACGACTAGAATTTAGAATACTAAATTAGAATTGATATATTTTTGTAAAATGCTACCGAACAACCCTAAAACCCTAAATATTATGGTCTTATACCATTGAAACATAACGGCTTTTTTTATATGAGGGTAATGAAGGTTCGAATTATGTGTCAATATATTTATAAAAAGTTTCCAATATGTTATATAAAAGCTGACGATTGGTATATTAACACTTATTGCAAACATAGTTTGACATTGTATCGACAATAGATGTTAATAATCTAAATAAACATTCATTTCGACAAAAAAATATGTCAAGACTGTTATATATCACGTAGTACGTTCTTAGATATGAATTATTAATGATTATATAATGTTAATATCATGTTACAATTTTCATTACAAAGTATCCATATGCAACGATCAATCAATATTTATGCAATTAACTGCATCGTTTTATATATTTGCAATTCTCAGTGCATTAGCATTCGCTCGCAGAAATCCAATGAATTCCTTCATTGAATAATAATTACGTAAATATATTACATATAAAATAACTATATATATTAATTAATGAGTATGAGAAGCGTTTGTAGAGCTCAGAATTTATTCGTATTTTTTATTTTATTAAATTGTTTATTTAGACCTTATGTCAGTGCGTACTTTAGTTATATGAAACTGTACTCGCTTTATAAGAAAAATGGTGTTTTATATTCAACGCATGATCGCAGGCATTCAAATAAAACGCATTAAGTCGCAACAAAAAGTGTTAAGTAAAATGTGCTGTACGCGAATGGTGAGTAGAGCGTGTTTTTTTTGTCGCAGGGAGTTTATTTATGGCTCGTTTGAAAGATCTGCTCCTTCCTCGTAGACGGCATTCAAGTATTCCTCGGCTTAATCTATGTACATTTTAATAATTATTTATTTTAATAACGATTTGAAATAAAAATGCCAAGGCGCTATGCTAAAAACTCGTCATAGACGGAGTGGTTGAGGCGTGCTGTCACCGGTGTCTCTGCTTGTCGCGTGGGAACTTGGCAACCTTCCATGTATGTAGATGCAGCTAGTGTTAGACCTGCACAGCTTCAAGTATGTAGATAATGCGCTGTGCGTACATTGTATGACGTTTTCTAGCGCACTTTAATCTGCATTTCTTTATTTTTTATTTTACATAATAATATAACACATACAGCAGAACACCGACAGATGGTGATAGTAATTCTGAAGTCTCATCAGTGGAATTCTAAGACGCTCATCATGGTCCATACGACTAAGCGCTGCATGTGGAGTGTCGATCCGCCAACGGCATATACTACAGCTCGAGATTCACGCATCATCCTTATTATTACATGCCAGTCATATGGTAATATTATTATTACAGGAATTTAGTATGAATGGGTGGTCTTCACGGGACGACTTAAGTACGCTTAATGACACCATAAATCTTAATGACACCATAAATCATTGTAAGGGAGCAACTTTTATAATGTTTATCGTCCAAAACTAATAGTTGATTTATCACTTTTTAGATGGGTACGTAATTGTTCATCCTTATTATTATAGGAATTTACTATGAATGGGTGGTCTTGACGGGACGACTTTCGTCTACCACCAATTTTGATTAATATGCTATGACTGGAATTTAACGGGTGAGAGATCATATTTACACCAAATACAGTCCACAGAATCCGCAGATGTAATATTTACATTACCATCTGTGAAAAATCTTCTCCATCTATTGATTAGAATGATATTAGTATTATAAATTATTATCTAAAATTTAATAAACCTAAAAAATAATATATAATTATGTAGAGAGATAGAAGCCTTCTTTGACATATGTTAAAAAACTGTAACTAATGTGAAATAGTCCTTGCTGACTGGTACCGAAAACTTCGATATACAATCTTTAGTCTCTTATTTCTGTTCACTTATCGTACATGTATGTGTCGCCATATTGGTATTTTGGACAAGTCCGGTCACCGGTGTGACGTTAGTTATATAGATCGCCACTTGCGGCGCTGGGTGTTACCGAGTGCGGCGCACGGGGCAATCAGTTGTGTGCCGACGACGGAGAGATCGTATTGTGGTTGGCCCAGCTTGTTAAATGCTATGACTAGGTGTGGGCCAGAAGTTTGTAAAGTTATCTAAATATATATGTCAATGTGCTTCAGAAAAAGTCTTTGTGTTTTTAATCTGCTCCTCATCCTGCCACAACGCAATTCAATAACTAACTTAGAGAGGAGAATGTTAGTACATTTTATTGAAAGTAAAATTTAGTTTTAGTAACCGATACCTTGTTTTAATGAATCGTTTAAGCTTATAGTTGTTAATGCATTGATATACCTGTAAATCCGTTTAATGATAACTGGTCACAGGTAACAACTTTTATTAATTAAACATCCTGTCAGCGAACGATATCAAGTGTTTGAGGAAGTAAAGTACTCTCGATACTTTAACATGATTTTTCCTCAACGGTGCGTTAAACATTCTTCCGTGAGAAAATTCAAACAGAAACTAAACTGTATAATATTATCTTATTCCGGGTACTTAGATCGCCGTATTGATTTATTTTATTTAGCTTTAGTTAATAAGTATTTGACTAAAGCGTATAAATTCACAGTAAACATAATTTTATATGACATTTGTCTCATAATATTAGAGAAAAATAAACGGCACATGCTGAAATTCAAACTATGAACTCTTGCAACCATGTTTATTTCATTACTACTAATGATACTTCAACTAGGAAACATATAAAGAATGAATAATAATTTGCCGGCTGGTATAGCTCAATGGTCAAAGCGTTTGCTTTGCAAGTCAAAGATCGTGGGTTCGATCCCCGACGAATATTAAAAAAAATAAAAAATACCCCTTGGTTGGTGTGAATTTGATCCCTCACCCATAAAATGCCAATCGTAGCCATTAATAAAAGATGGTGGTAGACGAAAGTCATGCCGTGAAGATCACCCATTTGTAGTAAATTCGGGATGTAGTAGAATGACGTTGGCGTATCAACACTCCACATGCAGTGCTTACCCATATGCACCATGGTAAGCGTCATAGAATTTTACAAATGAGAGACTTCAGAAATACTATCACCATTTTTTGGTATTCTCCTGTATGTGTTTACTTAAAAAATATGTATATAATTTAATAATGATGATTTTATTTTACTCGTATGTATATAAATTCAAATATCTAATGGCTTGAGTTTTTTTCTGTTGCATTTCAACTCTGTTGTCAAAACCAGAATGATCGCATTGTAGCGAGGCATATCGCTCGTTCTTATTCTTAAAATGTACGTCACAAGTAGGTGATACATATTCTTCGCTGCATCAGCTCCGGGCGCATATCTTTGGCTTCCAGGTCTTGTATGTGACAATGGCGAGCAAGACGAGATGCAATTTCAAAAGAAAAATAAATGCCTAACCGGGCGCTCAGGGCTGATCATACATCATCTTGTGCACCAAAAAAACATCATTATCGGCTTGTGTCCGTCCACTACTGAATGTAGGCCTCCCACATGAGTCTCTATCCTCTCCTATCTTCTGCCTTCCGCATCCAGCCCACTTCCGCCATTCTTCTTATGTCGTCAGTCCATTTTGAAGAGCATTAGCTAAAACTCCGTTTGCAAGTTCTTAGACGCCTCTCCAACACTGTTCTTCTCCATCGACCATCATCTCTTTAATAGATATATCACTTGAGTGTGCCAATTCGTTGGGTAACCTTTACTACTTGAGTTATTTTTCGGATTTCTTCGTTTCGGATTCTTCGTTTCGGATTCGCACTTACTGAAGACTTTTTCAGTCCTTTATTAACTTACAAATCCATGTTAAGGCAAAGTAAAAAATTATTCATAATTTAATTTGCATTTATATTGTATGTAAAAGACCAACATATTTACAATTGAAACTTTATCTTTCCTTTAGAGTTACTCCTAGCATGGATCTCTCCATGGCACGCTGAGTGACTTATATTTTATGGGTAAGACTCGACATTAAGTTCTACGTCTCTGCTTCATAAGTAATACCGGAAGGATGTATTTGTTAAACGCCTTGTTTTAAGACGCGCAATTTTCGTTTTAAAAATGTACTTAAGTGTTCCAAAAGCTGCCTATTCCCGTTGTATACTTGTCGATTTATTTTGAGAAGTTACTTAGATCTATTGTCTCAGATAGGTATATCCATTTGCAAACCTCTATTTGTGTTCCTCCAATGGAAATCGAGTCTAAAGTCTGGAAATGTACTTTTTATGATGGCTATAGTTTTATCCATGTTCATTTTCAGACCAATTTCGACGCTTTATTGAGTTTAAAAAATATATGTATATGAAAATTATATTAGACAAATCATCAAAAAACATGCCTTTGATTACAAAGTCATTCAAATTTCTGTAGGATTTAAAAAAAAATGCAAACTAGACTCATGGTTAGACTATACGAGTAGACAAAATTAAAAATATAGTAAATTTGACGTTATCTTGACTATGTTCATATTGTAGTTAAACGGCAAGGGAACGTCAGAACTAAGCAGCAGTTCAGACCAGGAAGGTCCTCCCAAGAAATGGCACTCTCAAACACGTATGCTGTTTTCATGGATGATCTACTCTATCATACATAATATATATTTGTTTGGATGCAGAGACTTCTTCAAACAATGTATGGACAATATTAATATGTATAGACATAACTGAGTGAAGATAATCCGGAAAAAATATGTATATTTTAAATAAAAAATATTTATCTGAGTATATGATGCGGCCCTGGGCCCACCCCGACAGAACTGGCAATAAACACCTCTTAACGAGCATAAAAATTTCATTCGGCTTACATTTTTGATCCACACGGTTGAAATTCGCGCCGCCGCCAGTCGCCAATTACAAAGAAAATTATTGCGTTCCATAATGCATGACGAATATAAGACATCAATACACTTACACGCACATTCCTCTCGTCTAGTGTGAGGTACGCTTATGCCAGGTACACACCCCGACAGTTAGTGAATATATATTTAAAAATAAACGTATTCAAGGAAATGTCGCAAAACGGCAATGCACATAATAGTGTGGGCAAAATATTTATTTATTTATTCAATAGAACCGTAGTTCCAAGGTACAAATAATAAGAAACGTAGAGTATACATAAACATACAATACATACAAAAGAGAAAAAAAAACATAAAAGAAGAAGAAGATGACACGTGTCAAAGATCAATACCATCGACAAAAGGGAAAAGGATGTATGAAAAGGATTGAGGTGTGCTGGTAAGCCATTTAGGAGCGCCATTGCCATTGTACTAAATTGAGTGCTCGAAGCTCCACAAGTATCAACTGGGATCAAAAGCAATGGATGGCTACGAGCACGGGTTTACTTATCTGGAACGTAGAAGTTAAGACATTTAAGAATCCCAGTGTTGTGAATTGCACCGCGAAAAAGAAGGAATTAATTTGTATATATTTAATTAACTTAATCTAAGAAGAAAAAAATATTGATAATATACGTCCCACCTTTCCAGGGCGCAACATATATTCTAAGGTCGTATTAATACATCCTTTCCGTTCCTGATATTGTCTACATTTGACGAATACATACGTCTCGCCCGGCTAACAAGCTAAGAAATCAGTCCTATTTAATTTATTCGTAAGGAATCGAACCTAGATTTCTTGCTAGGAAATCGGATACTTCAACATACCGCCATGCAATCGGTGAATAATAAATTACAAAGCTATTTATTTAGTTGCACACAGGTATGTCATATCGTGGGGTATCGATTACATACACCTGCTCCAGAATCTAACCAACTGCTTTAATAGCCTGTAGTATGCATTAGTTTTTTAACTGTTTAATTTGAAATTCACCATGTATATAATTTAACTGGAAATAACGAAACGTTAAAAATATTAAACAGATAAAAAATATCAATCGATTGGCTTATATATTTTTTTAAATACCATCTTTAACGAGTTTCGTTTCATCAATTGATCAAAGGGAAAAAAACGTAATCGTAAGACTTGATCCACGTCGTATTCATCGATACAAATATATATCTGCTTAGTGGATATAAATGTATATGAAATATACATATTTTTCAAATATATTATAAACAAATATAATATTAAAGCAAACCTTTAATCTGATGACTATACTTAAACCTGAAAAGGTTTTTTATTCTATGTAAACACATAGAGGAGAATATCGACGGATGGTGAGAGTAATTCTGAAGTCTCATCTGTAGAATTCTATGACGCTTACCATGATGCATATGACTAAGCGCTGCATGTGGAGTGTTGATCCACCAACGTCATAGACTACTAACAAATTAACAAATTCAAAATATAAATTTAATCAAAAAAATATTTTTAAAGATTACATTATTGAAGATTGTCTCCAGGGAGGCCAAAACATGTAATCTTTCATAATAAATTGTGAATCAAAACTAAATATTTTTAATTTGTCAATTTTTAATTTAAAATTATGATTATTTTCAAAAATAATTATGTATGTTAGGGACACAGGGGTCAAGCTTTATTTTATTGAGTATTGTTTTAATGAGTATATAATGGTTAAGCTTTAAAAAGATTGAATTTTAAATTCATACTCATTTATTAAATAAAGTATAAGAGTTGTCAATAATAATTTGAGGTTATTGCAGACGTCCAGAAATATTTAAATAATTCCAAAGTGGCTCTTTGACCGTTATTTTTTTTCACATTTGAATACATAAATACAGGCCAGGAGCGCCTCAGGTGAAGGGAATTTATCTGTAAATTAAAGTTTTAATTCGTTGATTTTTTATTTCGACAATTAGCATATGATCCTGAAGCCAACAGTTCATGTGTGGTCGAGGCTTCTTATATGCATATTCATACCACTTAGCGAGATGTTTTACTTAAAGAACTTGACTCCCATGTGAACAATACTGAGTTCGAATCACTAACATCTTATATAGAAGAGGCACACTCAAGTGGAAATTGGTAGAACAACTAATAGATACAAATTCAAATACTATTTATAATATATTTAATTATAGCACTGACAATGCTGTAGTGAGCTTAGCTTATTATAATGATTGATTGCACTCTTACCGTGAAAATATTTGTCTTAGTCTAATTATCGAATGCCAATTAAATAACTTCTTAGGTTTTCACGGTCAGATTTGGTATTGTGGCTTTTGGGGTTAGCCGTGTGTGGTGAATTATCTCGTACCAATATTACGACTGCTGTTGCAGGGTGTTCTTCAAGGCTTCCACAAAGTCGTCAACCCTTAAGAAGAACCCTGCAATGCTGGTCGAAATGTTGCTACGAGATAATTCGCCATACACGGGTAAGCCCGAATGCCATATAATTTACGTATATTAATGTTTAAACAATAATGTACTAGTGCTTAGCAATCCATAAATTGGTAAGCGTCATGTTATCAACATTTGAGATATCGTTATCGCTCTCTGTTGATATTCTCGTATGTACGTTAACCCTCGCCTTACTATGTTAAAAACTTCCGCGCGTTCCGATGGTGTGTACTCGTTACACATTCTGATTTAAAGTGAATAAAATGAGTAGAAATTCGAAAAAATGAAAATATTGAAAGATATCGCTTAATTTTATAATAGTTGATGTCAATAAGCAGTAATAATTGACATTTAATAGCTAAAAACATGAAAAACATCAGACGAAGACCTCAAATGGCCAGACGCACCTTGTCGCGTGAACTTCCGAGAGCTACTAACATTACTTAGCCTGTCGACAAATCGATGAGCCGACGCGCATCGATATCATTTCGAACTAGCCGACCAACTGAGGTTTCCCGTCTCGCTCACTCATATTAGTACGTCAGCGAGAGTGAGGAGTATAGATGCCGACGCATCTGGGTATTTTTTAATTTTATTTTTGCACACGCTTCCGACAAGTCGAATGAATTCATGGCAGTTGAAGCGTCTTGATTGTAGTGGGGAATTTATTCCGCATTTTAGAAAAATATTTCCTGCTCCCGATGAGTGCCTATTATTTTAAATTTTTTTTTTTTCAATACGTAAATGTATTAAGGAGGAATACCTAAAATCTGAACCCTGTGTGTATTATATTTACAGAGATATTTAAGTTATTACAAGCAATGTGTAGTCGATAGACATCACCGGGGAGGAGAGGTTAAATACAGTTAAAAAAAACTCTACAACAGCTTGCCAGGCGAAGGAGTTCATAGAAAATAATTTTATTAGGTTAGGTCATCGATACGTCCAGTGCACCAGTTGTCCCGTGCACGTAATGTCCCGATCACCAGACGCCTAGTGCGCCTTACGTCGTTACCGATGAGTCGTTGAATAAGTTGTCTGGGGACGAAATGCGCCGGAACCAAACTTTACTTCGGTGTGGTAATTTAAAAAAAAATAACGGTAAATGTGATTTTTTTTAAATATTTTTTAAATATTATTTTAAAATTATTCCCGTTACAAAATTGATTACTCTAAAGATTATACACGTCACTATTAAATTAACAATCAATAGTATCATTGAATAACAAAGTGTTTCAATTTTTAAATATTTTTATTCATTTATATTCAGTCGTTCGTGTGTGCCCTTTTTTTATTATAATAATATGATAATTAATTTATATATTTGTTTAATTGCACTATCTGAATTCGAATTGTATACTTTATGGAATATAAAATAAAAAGTGACTTTTTGCGCCACTCTTAATGTCATTATTTTCAGCGTATTTATATATTTATGGGTTTTTATTTGCCATATTTTAGTATTAATGGACGCGAAATTGTGCCGATCGCCATAAACAGCCACGGCCATAAGAATATGCAATTTCTCCCAGTTATTAACCTTTAAGTGCGGCGTGATGCATTTATTCATCGAGAACCATTGCATTATTACCAGCCGTGTGATAATTCTCCTTTAAAAACAAAAAAAAACCTACAAAATTAGCGTCTAGTGTAGTGCGTTTAGTCGCTATAAATTACCGCCACATAGTCAGATGCTAATATATAAAACAAATTATTTTAAAGCCCATTATTTGGACTAACTTCCGCCATCTTGGAATCGAAATCAGCTATTCTGAAATAACAATGATATTTAGTTAATATTTTTTAAATTCCTTCCAATTTCACAATCAGCCATCTTAGAATAACAATCTTGATATATATCAATGATATTTCCCGCCATTCTCTTATTTACCGCCAATTTGGAATGTTTTGGGCCATCTTAGAATCACAATCGGCCATCTTGGAATCCTTAATCCGCCATCTTGGAATATCAATGATATTTCCTGTCATTTTCATATTTTCCGCCAATTCTGAATATCTTCCGCTATCTTAGAATCTTAATCGGCCATCTTGGAATTACAATTCACCGTCTTCGGAAACATCAATGATATTTCATGCCATTTTTTATTTCCCGCTAATTTAATTTTCCAGCCATTTTCTATTTAACGCTAATTTGGAATATCTTCCACCATCTTGGAAATTCAATGGGCTATCTTGGAATCTTAATCGGCCATCTTGGAATTACAATCCGCAATCATGGAATATCAACAATATTTCCCGCCATTTTCAAATAAACTGCCAATTCGGAATATTGAAAACGCATTCGGCTATCTTTGAATTATAATCCATTATCTTGGAATAACAATGATTCTTCCCGCTATTTTTTTATCCAAAATGGAATATCTTCCACCATATTTTAGAATATCAATATGTTTCCTGCCATTTTTATTTCTGAAAATTTATTTTTCTGCCATTTCCATATTTTCCGCCACTTTGGAATATCTTCCGCCATCTTGGAATCTCAATCGGCCATCTTGAAATAGACAATGTTTTCCACCATTTTTGAATAACAACAATGTATCTTGTCATTTTTATATTTTCCGCCAATTTGGAATACTTTCAGCCATCTTAGAATCACATTCCGCCAACTTGGAATATCAATGTTATTTCTCGCCATTGTGTATTTTCCGCCAATTTTTAATATCTTTCGCGATCTTGGAATCTTAATCGGCCATCTTGGAATATCAATGATATTTACCGCTAATTTGTATTATTATCCGCCGTCCTTAAATTAAAATTACAATCTGTCATCTTGAAACGTCAATGATACTTCCCGTAAGGCCGCTCCGCGCCGAACGGGTTAATGTATTTTAAAACATGCGAAGAATTACGTTCATTCAATTATACAGTAACGAAAGAGCATAACGAAAACTCGACTCCGGTTCCCATAAATTCAACAACGAATTCATTCCGCAGCGCGTTCGACACTCTGCCTTAAGCCCGGGTCGCAATTTGATTTAATTGATGGGGTATCGCTTAGTGTTAGGACCCCGAGATGAATATTCATCGGCCATTATCGCAATTAAACTTTCATGTAAAGACCACTTAAATAATGCACCTAACAATTTGGCGAGCGGTGTGCGTACCTTCACTGCATCAATTTGCGTACTGCACGGGCGTGACTAATACCCAGATGGATATGCGCGCACTGCAGACTACACCCCGTCTCTCAATAGAAAGTAACAAATTGCACAGTTTTCCCGTTGATTTTGCAAATTTTCATACAAATTTGCAGTTTCATTCGGTACGCGGTTTCGCCCATTTGTGAAATTGGTAATTTAAGCCCCAACTTATGGCCGATTTTACGCTTTAACCTTTACAATGTTTAATTGTCTATTCCTTTGTTATTTTATTTTTTATTTTATTTATTTATTACACGGAACCGAAGTCCCAATGTTCAAAATTATAAGAAACAGAGCATGCATGATAAAATATAAAAATTACATAAAAGATGAAGAAGATGACACGTGTCAAAGATCATAGAGATCTAGGAGAACAATACCATTGAAAAAAGAGAAAAAGGATGTAAGAAAAGGATCGAGGTGTGCTGGTAGGCCATTTAGGAGCGCCATTACCGTTGTACCAAATTGAGTTCTTGAAGCTCCACAAGCATCAACTGGGATCAAAAACAATGGAAGGCTACGAGCACGGGTGTACTTATCTGGAACATAGAAGTAAAAACATTCAAGAATCCCAGGGTTGTGAATTGTACCGCAAAGAAGAAGGAATTATATTGTCTATATTCTGCGTTAAGTTGTCTTTTCCATCGTTAAATTGGTTATTATTCTGTATTCTATGTATAATTTTGTTCTGACAAAGGGAAGATGACTTCGAAACCAATAGACCAACAAAAAACATTAAAACTCGGTGCTTTTACAAAGTGTATTATTTCTTTCTAAGAATATAATTATTGCTATATTATTGTTGAAGAGGACCTAGCCCCTGGACACGACCAGGGGTGGAATATATGGAGGTTCCTAAACAGACTTCGGAGTGTGCCAGACGAGGACACAAATGAAAGCCTGCCAGTTTTACAGCGGACCGACCGAATGTGACTGCGGCGTGGAACAGACCCTGTCACACCTTCTGGAGTATGCGCTGTGTCCGAGTAGCTGCGCTCAGGAAGACCTGATGATGGCCGAGAGTAACGTCATCGACGTCGCCCACTTCTGGGCAGACAGGATCTGACCCTGTTGTTTCCGACACGATTATATATATATATATATTGTTGAAGCAAGCTGAAATTGCATAGAATATGAAAAAATACTTTTCTTAACATAATGATATTGAACAACACAAAACTGTTCTTCGACATTGTATTCTACAGAAAATGTAAAAAATATATATAATATTAATTTTTATATAAAATTATTGTGTATTTACACAAAGTTTCAATATAATTTTTTCTCATGGCGCGTTTGTCATAAATATAAAAAAAGCATGATAAGAATATGTCAACAATTGCGACAGACTTTGAAGTGTAACTACCTGGTCGTAAGATTATTGACTTCATGTAGCGCTTGATATGAATGGAAATACAAATGCAGCGACTGATTAGTAATCGACTTTAATGGAAAATATAAATATTGACAAATTCTCAATTCGATATGTTATACAGATAAATTAAGTAACTCAAGAATGTGTTATTTACTTAATGTTATTTAATTATGCATAATATTTATGTTTTATCATATTTCTATAAGTCATTAAAGAATTCAGTATCAATTTATTTTATATTTTATTTATGAAAATTTACGAATACAGTTTTTCTTACCTGCGCTGCATTTCTGTCCTGCGCTGCATACTTAGTCAAGCCCAGAGTTATCAAATCCTTGTCTACAGTTGCAGTCCAGGGTGCCTGTTGTCTTCCAGGTCTTCTTCTCAGCGTGGCGTGGGTGTGTTGAGGGCTTCCTTCACCATGTGGTCCTGATAACCTTGTCAAATATAACCAATAATAAATAAACAATATGAATTTTAACTGAAAATCATAGTCGCTATAATAAATGCTAAGATAATAAAAAGGTTTCAAATTATACGTATTTTATAATTATATTTTTCAATGCTCTTATCCTTTATAGGTAATTGATGTATACGAATATTTTTAATTGCTATATAAATACAAATCAACATCAAATTTCTCTTATTAATTTACGAAGAAACATAAACAGCAGACCCTGGGATTCGAACCACGAACTACGCACCACAGTTTTGTTCTATGCACAGCGCAATCAATCATGACATGACCCTCCTCACACCCGCATCACACCGGAGGACAGTTTAGTCTCCGTGATGATGATCTCGTTCAGATTATGATCAGTTAGCAACTGAAAAGTCCAGTGAGAGTTCCCTCTGAACAATTGTGGCCACTGCACAGAAGAGCTAAAAAGAAAGAATCCGTGAACGAGATTAGAATCGCATTCACGGGTCGTAAATTGATGGAGATGGAAGATAGATTTTCTCACCGAAAATACGAGTGAAAATAGTAAATGCGTGGAATTTTTTTTAGTGGCCACAAAGTCCTCATGTCCGATAGGGCCGAGGCGATTCTCTCAAGCTGCATCGAAAAAGACTCCTCTTTATAACAAGAGGAATTGACAGTCCCAAAGAATGTGCTCTGAGGTCTGGAATGGGGTGCCACAGGGGCAACTATTGTTTGAAACTGTCATTAAAAGCGCCGTGTCCAGTCATTAGTTGGGTAGACCAGTGATCAGGGCTTATCCATTTAGCAGTTAGTCTGAAGAACAATAAATGTATAGAAAGAACAGAAAGATAGTTTTACAATACCTTTGGTTGAAGATGACCAACGTTTTTGCCATGCAATTGATCATGACTATTCTCCGCCTGAATTGACTGAAAGATCTTACGTTTTTACGGGTTTATAATTGTTACTTTCGTATTATGACGAATGTAATCTTCAATTGATGGTAACAATGGTATAAATACAACTTATTCCGCGCAACCGTTCGGGCAGAAGATGGTCGAATAGGTAATGAACTTGAGCAATGGTTGGTTCCAAGGCTCGCTGGTTCGCATTCCGCTTCTGTCGATATTTTTTCTGAACGAACTGATGCCTATAAAGAATTTGATGTCTGGTATGTGTATATTTAATTACTTATAGTCTTCATTTATTCACAAGCATTCTTATTTTATTACCGACAATATATTTATTCATTAAGTTGAAACCCAGTAGGGTACACTGCGTTATTTTTTGAATTTCGAATACTCTTGATGGCATCCTCTCCGTTGTCCAGTAATTCAGTTAGCCGTGCAAGAACGCGGCGCCGCGCAAAAACTGCAGCCCGCGCTAACAAGATGCTAATCAGAGCAGAGGCTCCGAGGATCAAAGGAACCGGCTGCTCTTCCTCCACATCTTCCCCGACCCTCAGAGGGACCCCCCTCCTTTTCCTCGTCTGCCTCTCCGGGCAGATGGACAGGTATTTCATGAGGCTTTCGGAAGACTGGACATGTCCTGTGCGACTTGTAGATTTTTACATCATAATGCAAAAAATAGAAACCGCAATTGCTTTTGCAAAGTTTTGCCGATTTGGTAATGCGGCACCGAAAACAAAGTCAAATCCAATCGTCTCCAATTGTACTTTTTATGAAAAGTAATATGTGCGTATATCTAGGCATATATATTTTTTTTCTTTTTACCATATCCGCTCCGTATTTGGAGCATATGAGCAACAATTGAACAATTTTATGGTATTTGTATTTTACTACTGCGTTCGTGATGGCTCTCGCCCAGCGCCACAAGCAGCGGTCTATATAACTAGTCCCAAATGCAAATATGGCGGTCACATTCATGTACGACAAGCGAACAGAAATAAATAACGAAAGATTGTGTATCGAGGTTTTCGGTACCAGTCGGCAAGGGCTCTATCATGCTGATGTCATTATGTTATCTATTTATTGCAAAACATTTATCTTTACAGTACATTTTTTGTACTGAAATTCAGTGAGTAAATAGATGTATTTATTTCGAGCGTTCTCTCTATAAAATATAATCTTAGAAAATGTAAACAAAATTATCTTTAAATTTATGATGGTTATCAATAATCAGGCATTTCATAATTGCATGTATCTTTTGTGATAAGCTAAAATGGATCTTTCAGTTATAAATACAAGGTGGGTCGGTCTATCTTATTATCTGTTGTCTTCTGGCGAGTTTTCTCGCTTAAGGAACAAGTACAAGTATCAACTGAGAGAATAATACAGGAGTATAATTTGATAGAGAACAGTATTGCTTTCTGGACGCTGCTCGTGTTTGCTTTACAATTTACTTTGCAGCAGAGTCGGCAACGGTAATTGTTAATAACTATTGTAGTTTTAATATTTCTGACTTATTGGAAATACTGAAAAACACTGCGCATGTTTCCTGTAAAAATCTTATACGAGTAATTAGGTCACTCTTCTTTGTAATTGATTATCACTAGAGACCCGTATTTTTAGCATGTATTTTTTATTACTTAAATATACATATACTAAGCATAAAATTCTTTTTTCAACGCGTCAATCCAAGCACAAAAATAACGGCAGAAGCGGGATGCGAACCGCGGACCTTGGAAACCAACTATGCCCAGGTATTCATACCGCTCGGCGAATCGCGCCATTGCTATGCCCAGACTGACTTGCAATGAAACTAGTATTTATATCATTGTTAACATTGTATTTTTTAAATTCTAGCGTTCCGGAGTATTTTAAAAGTTTAAATATTAGTATTTCAGAGCACTTAAGCGTGGATTTTAGCGTTTTAGAGCACTTAAAGCTGATTTTAGCATCTATTTAAAAAAAATATAAAACAAAATAATCTTTAAATAGGGCAAGGAATTCAGGAATTGTCTAAATTACAGGTACAAATTTTATATACATTTTAATTGAGGAAAAACCTGCCCAGCGATAATCGAGTTTGATTAAGTAGACTGATTAATAATAATAACCAGTCAACATAGTTAGACGTAATGAAAATTTATTTGAAAAATACAAAATATTTTTAAATAATGTTGATTTTAGCATCTATTTGCATATTTTCTGAAATTTGCATTTATTAGCATCTATTCCGAATTTTAACATCTATTTTGCATCTATTGCAAAATGCTGAAAAAACGGGTCTCTAACTATCACCTTTAACTGTCTAGCACCTATCAATTAACATCACTATTTTCATCAAGATTATGTCTTCTTATATAAGCACGGTATGTATAATGCAAGCCGGTGGGTATGGCTTATTGATAAATATTTTGCTTACTGATGGCTGTGGTTTCGTTGCCCGACGGAGATCAAAATAACAATGATTTAAAACTCTATTTATAAAGCTGGTTGGTTCGATTTAGATCACTCACCCATAAAATGACAGTCATAGCATGTTAATTAAAATTGCTGGTAGATGAAAGTTGTTTCGAAAACATCACGAATAAATTGCCGCCACTTAGTTCTATCAGCTGCCACTGCCCGTTTCTCGTTCTAGGACCTGTAGGTACACTTGGGAACATATATGGTTCCCGAAAACCTCCAGAGCAGATTTCTGAGTACTTGAAGTAGGACATCAGTAGTATACGATCCATATTTTTTTGCCAATTTGTTACTGGTATTTTTTAAGTAAAATCGGATCGTTAGCCCGATGCTCCCGAGGTCTGGATCATTTTTTCCTAAGGGGTAGCTCAACACGGAATTTTCTTAAAAGCTTCGTTAGCGTTGCGTATAACAATTATTTTATTTTCAGCATCGTGTGATAAAACAGTTGTAATTCCTCGTCCGGTCCTGCGCGCGGCAAATTGGCCGACCCCGGCTGCTGCTCAGTGGATGGGGCCGTCTCTCATAAGTCATCAAACAATTTGCCTTTCTTTCCGCTCGCCGCGACTCGGCGGAGCTCCGCACCGTATTATCAGACAGAGTTAAATCATAATGCCAACCATCGCTTTTGCTCAAACATACCTTTCAACCAGTACGTTACTTGCCATTCTTACAGAGACGAATTTAGAGAAAAAAATATATCGATAATTTTTTTCATATATAAACGCATACAGAAGAATACCGACAGTCAGTGACAGTGATTATGGTACCTCATATGTGGAATTCCATAACGCTGACCATGGTATACATGGCTAAGAGCTGCATGTGGAGTGTTGATCCGCCGACGTCATAGACTACATCCCGAGATTCACGCATCATCCTTATTATTACAGGATTTACTATGAATGGGTGGTCTTTATAGGACGACTTTCAACCAATTTTTATTAATATGCTATGACTGGCATTTTACGGATAAGGGGATCAAATTCACACCAACCGGGGGAATTTTAGAGCTTAGAAATCGATTAAAAGTATTTTTTTTAAATCTCCGTCGGGATCCAACCCACGACCTTTGGCTTGCAAAGCAAACACTGTGACCATTGAGCTGTACCATGCTGCATTTGGCTAAGCGCTACATTTACTAAGGCAACGTCATAGATTACATTGCGACATTCCCGCGTCATCCTTATTATTAGAAAAATGCACCACAAATGGATGGTCTTTACGGGATGACTTTCGCCTACCACCAATTTTGATTAATAGGCTATGACTGGCATTTTATGGATGAGGGATCAAATTCACACCAGCCGAAAATTTCGGCTTAATTTATATGTTTAACAGTTACTGTTAGTTTTAAGAACCATCTCAGAGAGGCGAGCCCGATGGATCGATCACATCATGCGCCACGATGGTCTTCTTCACGATATTGTGGAAGGGATGGTTGAGGGTAGAAACTGCAGAGGGCGCCCTAGACGCGAGTATTTGCAGCAAGTGTTCGAGGACATGAGTTGTAGCTCTTATGCTGAACTAAAGAGGATTGCAGAGGACGAAGAAGAGTGGAGATCGAGATGCAAGATTTTTTTGCTGCAAACCAATCCACCGGATTGATACAACGAAGAGTGTAATGCAGTTAGTTTTATTATTTTATATTTATTTTAATTTATAAATGAAAAATTTAGAAATATTTAATTTTAATTTCGCATTTATTTTTAAGTGATTACATGTTTCGGATTCATAGTTAATTTTTTATTTAAATTAATATATAAAATTACAACTTCACCGTTTCACCAAGTTTTATCAGGATGGAGCCTCAACTGTGGCCTGAAAGGACCATCGTTCAACCCTGGATACGCATAAGACGAAAGAATCGCAGTGAACAGTGGTTGAAACCAACTTGAGTGAAGATATTGACATATTTAGTGTAATATTGCTTTAAATTCAGTACTGGTGTTTATGGAGGCGAAATGTTACACGTTTTATTTTGTGACAATAATGCCTTGTTATTTGTGAGTCAATCATGATATACTTACGACAGGGTTTTTGTTGTTACAAGTCAAACTGTTTATCTTGAGTCTCCTGACGCTAGTTCTGAGTGTGAGGTCAGTGTTACTAAATGTGTCAATAAATTTACATCACCACATTTATGTTACCTATTGTATTTTTATTTTATATTATATTATTGTATTTATATTATTGTACTTCAGAAATGCATTGAATTGATAAAATTTGTAATGTTTCTGCAAGGAAAAAAATAAATAAAATTGAAATTGAAATCAGTTGATAACCTTAACGTTGTTAATGATTTAAGTAAGAATATTTTTTTATGCATTATTTCAAGCACATGTGATGTTTTTCGTCATTTATTAAATTTAAGGTTTCGTTTGTGATGCGGCCCTTATCGGAATATATCCATTAAGTGCCCCGCGCGCCCATAATTAAATAGCAATGTGTATCATCCGCCATTATGTAAATCGTGGCCACGACCGCCGTAATTAGCGGGCCTCATTGTTCGCGAGCGCGGCCTTTAAAATTGTAATAACCACGCCGCAGCCAAGGGGTTAACCGATTATTGTGTTTGTATTACACTGAACAGCAAAGTAATTACATACAGATGAACAAGATCGCTGGTGTTTTAATTCAAGGGATGTTCCGACTGTCGAGTGAATATGTAATACATTAAAAAAAAATACACTCAATTGACGCATTGTCCATTTCTTCTTTCTAAGGACAAACATAAAACAGTTTTAGAGTCTTCTTCTTCGTGTCAGCGACGTCAAATTACATTTTGTTTTTGTTGTTGCTGGGTTGAAAAGATTGGCCGGAAGAGGAAGTCCGAAATTCCGAAAGTTTTAGAGTGCATTTGCATCTAGTGTATGCCGACATGTATTATTTATAAGCTGTGTATGTTAAAATATATTTACAACTCAAATATGCAAATTATGTGCAAGTTTCTCAGTAAATACCTTGCATATATTTCCCATCAAAATACTTTTCAATACAGCGACGAGACTCGCGAAGAATCGAAGATACTTTGTTTTTTTCAGGTGTAATTATTCAGGCCGTGTTTATTGAAGCGTCAACGCAAAAACTGGCCTGAAACTGAACAATGAGTCGATCACTGAAAGTCCAGACTTGTTCTCAGGGCTAGTAAGCAAAGTACTGAATAAATAATTACACACCGCAGGGAAGAAGAATACTCGTTGAGCTAATTAGCCAAGTGTACACGCAACTACTGAAAAACCTGATTTGAGATCGAATTTATAATAAATTTTAGCGTTTGTCATTCGTAAATCTTAATTCTAAGTATTCTTTAATACGAGTATATTCAATTAGTATCAATGTATTTTAATTATTTTATGACTCTAGATTCTTGGAACGCACACCTATTTTTGGTTAACTGCTTTAATCACAAGCGCTTTTATACAGAACTTTCAAAATTATTCTTCATTCATCATCATTAGCCTATGTTCGTCCACTGTTGAATGTAGGCCTCCCGCGTGAGTCACCATCCTCTTCGGTCCTCCGTCTTCCGCATCCAGGCCACTCCCGCTATTCTTCTGGTCAATCCATATTGCAGGGAGTCGGTCAACGCTTTGTTTGTCAATTACTAAGCGCTACTCCAACACTTTTTCCCCATCGACCATCGTCTCTTCAACAGATATGTCCTGCTCATTTCCACTTGAGTGTGCCTATTTATTAGCCTCCACTACTTGTGTTCTTCTTCGAATATCATCTTTTCATATTTTATATTTTAGAGACACTGAGCATGGATCTCTTTATGGCACGCTGGGTGGTATTTTTTTATGGGTAAGAATTGTGTTGACTAGAGTTGTTCGATTCCATGTAACTGTGCCATAAGTTAATACAGGGAGGATGCATTGGTTAAACGTCTTAGTTTTAAGACATTGCGGAATTTTCGCTTTAAAAATGTACTTAAGTTTTCCAAATACTGCCCATCCCAGTTATATACGACTATCGACATCATTTGATAAACTATTTCATCCTAGTTGGATTACTTGTCCCAGATATGTATATTCACTAACAACCTTTAGTTGTGTTCATTAAATGGAAATCAGGTCATAAGTCTAGGAAATATGGCTATTAATCATGGCTTTAGTTTTATCCCTGTTTATTTTCAGACCAATTGTGTTTAACGCTTCATTGAGGTCGTAGAGCATCGTACAATTGTTCATACAGCCATAGTCATGCAGTCGCGTTTTCCATATTCACTCCATTTTCTATTGTTTCCCACATACAATAATTTCTGATTATTACTATTAGCTACCATTCTCGTCACCTCGTATCAAATCATCATTTTATGCCATATCTAAGCTTGTTTTGTATTTTCTGACGGTTTATTTTACTATGTGTATTATTTAGGTGTACTGTAAGCGGAATTAGTAATAGAAAATAGTACTATTTACCTCAAATTATCGATATTAATAAAAGTAAATGTAAACGCCACGGAGAATATAGATAAAAAAATGTGAAGTGTTCAGCGATAAGGCGTTTTAAAAAGCAAACGCATAAACTATATTCTAATATAAACATTAGATAGATTAATAAACATTGATCATAACATAACTAATTAGATTTGATAACATGTTTTTTTAACACTATCTTTCTATCACAATAACTGGGTGTTCAGAAAATTTTACAACACAATGTGGCTTACGATCGGGTATGATTTTTTTACATACAACGCCTGGACTATGTTAGTGGAATTTTCTTTTTGTATTACTTAATGTAATCATACTGACAATATAAACTAAAGCCATGATAGATAGTCATATTTCCCAGACTTTTGAACCTATTTCCATTGGAGGAACACAAATAGAGGTTGTGAACAACCATACCTATCTGGGAAAAGTAATACAACTGGACGAAGTTACTTTTCAAAAGAAATAGACAGGCGTATACAACTGGGATGGCCAGGATTTGGAAAACTAAAGTACATTTTTAAAGTGAAATTTCCGCAATGATACTTGTGCAACTGAAAACAACTACTATGGTTGTTTTCTTGTAGACATTTTTTTTACTAACGATTTTTAATCTGTTTCTAAAAGATGTCCAGATCGTATGAAATAGGAAACAAAGATAAAAACAAAGAGAAAAGCTTAACATAACAGTAAATAAAAAGCTGGAGAAAAAATTCATCTAGTCTCAATATAAACGAATACTTACTAGATTGATAGGTGCAGGTAGGACAAAATCTTTAATATGCACATATTAATATAGATTGAAACTAAACATATTAATATATATTTTAACATTTAGTACGCATTAATGTCGCATCTGAAAAGGTTTTCGTATCATTAAAACCATTTTACAACTCACTCTAACCCTATTTTAGTGTGAAAAAAATCCAGTACTAAATCGAAAATCTGTATGTTGATTTTAGTTGCCATAGTTACGCAAGCAATTTCTAGAATCATAATCAATGTTCATACTAGTATAATCGTAAGGGCCGATAATCTTAACTAATTAAAATAAATACTTTAATAAAAAATAATAAATAATATTTATTTAAAAAAAAAAATATCTTTCTTTCCTGTCCTGAGCTACTTCCATCCAGTAAAATGCGCTAGTGTAAAGTAAAATTAAAAATATATGATATAGACATTTTAGACTTCCTATAAGCATATCGATAGTGTTATTCCGTATCTATTTTTATACGTAACGCGATAGTTACATACTTAAAAGGAAATTATCGTTCATTATAAATTAAAAAATTGTTTCGAAATATTCCATACCTGTCCAAAGGCTCTTAATGTTAATTACTTATTAGATTTAATGCCGGTGATAAAGGCATGACTCACTTTTTATATACAGACCGTTCTTATGCAACTGCCCGATCTATTATTTATTCTGATATCATTTACTTCGAACAGTTCCAAGATAATTAAAACTGAACACAGACATTAAAAATATCCGATATGATATCTCGGAGAGTTACACGATTTGTAATAATTTTTCCTCTCTCTTGTGAGTGAGTGCCTTCAATGTTTTAATTATTTATATTTTTCGCAATATTTTAAAGATGCAAATATTTGATTATATCCCCACGGCAACAGCCTCAAACACAATATAACACAATGAGATCCGTTCTGTGAATCATTATACGAGGGTCTCTATTGACAAGATTTTGACAGAACATTAATGTATGCTAAGGTTTGCGCGAGGTGGGTGTTAAGAATGTTGACCGAAGACGCCACCAGCGAGCTCATCGAAAAATTTGGATGGGGTTTTGCCAAACGCCCACCCTACAGCCCGGACTTAGCCCCAAGTGACTACCATCTCTTCCTTGACATGACGAAACACCTGGGTGGAACGCATTTCGGCGACAGAGAAGAGCTGAAGAAGCGGTTCTCAGGTATCTGCGTGGCTTGGCGGCAGATTTTTTTGACTCGGGCATTCAAAAGCTCGTATACCGCATGCAAAAATACATTGACCTCAGTGGCGACTATGTAGAAAAATAGATAAAAGTCTGAACTTTCCAAAAATGTTGGCATTCATTAAACATGTTTTACACTGTGAAAAATCACTGGGATTCTTATATTATGGATAGGGCTCGTATCCATATTCTCTAATGGTAGAAATTTTAAGTTAAACCTTAAGTTCTAAGTAAGGTTCTTGTCGTCCTTAAAAACACATACATACATATCTAACAGCTTGAAAATCTCGTTTTTTTTAAAACAAAAGCTCAAAATTGTTGGCGTAATTTAGTGATAATATTAAAATATTATAATGCTTGTATCTGAAGTCATAAGTTTATTGACAATAGCATGCTGTAACTTTGATTATCATTTGGTCACCTAACTTAAGCGACATTTTATGCAGAACGTAGCACTGCACATTATAGCTGCCTTATAAATATGATTCCGAGCTTTCACCCTGGATTTTTTTAGAAAACATTTATGTATCTAATGTTACCACTCCAGTTTCGAAGACTTGGAAAAAGACATTTATAATGATGGTAGCTAATATAACTGTGTATCGACTTTATGCTTCAGTTATGACGCGGATATAGGATCAATGGTTATATAAGTACGAGTATTATATTAAATGTATAATTTATTGCGCTAGTTATATTTTTAAAAATGATTTTCAAAATGATTACATAACTCTTGGATAAGTATAAATATTTAAAATGTATTATATTGAGATTTAAAAAACCAAAAGGATAGGTATAACTGCAACTCAATTCGTTTTGTTCGATATATTTAGCATTTGAAATAATCTTAATGGAGAATTTTCACCACATTTTTAGATATATTTTCTTGCTTGTTTCATTTAATTTTTCACCAGTCAAATGTTTTATTAAAATATCACCTGAATAACCTGATATCACACGTGCATTATCTAAGACTGTGTTGCAATATATACTTTATTATTTTCATAACTAAGTTCAAAGTACACTATTAAATAGGTAATAGCAGACATACTCGACTGATTGCATTTCTATGTAAAGTGATACACATCTATGTGAAGCAAACAAAAGTATATCAATACAAATTCAATATAAACAATACTCATTTTAGGTTTGTAAAAGTTTTCGCGTATTGAAGTAATGAACATTACGAATACTTAAAGTATACAACATTACAATGGTATTATATAAGGTATTGTGTATATAATTGTACATATTATTTATTTTTGGTTTTAAATAATATGCTTGCTAGTGCAGCCGTATGATACGTTTTACGAAAACTTGTTCTTGCGCAGCATATTTTGGTGTACGGTGATTTGACTTTATGAAGAATGACGAGGTTAACGAGTGGACACGTTAGCCTTCCATCTTATAGAGTATACATGGTCAATATGCGAAGATGGACATAGCTGAGATATCATTTTTTTGGCCAAAAAATATATGTAATATTTTTTAAAAAATCACGATTTACGAGAGTTTCTGAATTGCAGCGTCTGTATTTCAAGAGAATGAAACCCATTATACATAAGTATTTTAAGCAGATCTGAATTAGGTTTATCATCATCACTTTGAAATGTTTTAGACATTATTTAATTCATTATTGCGCAGTACCATATAGTTTATGGTTTCGAAATCAACTTAAAGCTTAAATAAAGATAAAAGAAAGTTAAACAACCTTTTTTTAAGACACTACTTCAACTTGTATGACAAATCTTTCGTTTTAGATACACTTGATTTTATGCATCAAATTTATGACTGGTCACGATAATTTAAAGGCTAAACTCTATTCTTAACTTCATTGATAGTCCAATTTTCTATGTAGTCTATCGTGCCTTCTAAAACTGTCTTAGTATATTTCTTTTACATTCACGTATAACGTATAAAGTGCTCTGGGAACAATTACTTGATAAATCCCCAAAAGAGTGCAGGTACAAAGCGACCGCAAAAAAAGATCCTGGTTTTGATAATGATCACTCGGCAATAAATAATTAATCTTATTATTGTGCAATTTAATGTCACTTATTTGTATTATTTAAAGCAGTTTTATTTTATAATTTTACGTTTTTCAAACTGTTCAAGCCTAATCACTCAAACAGCATATATTTGATCTGTTTTGGAGATATTGTAAGAGGTTTTTTAATCGCAAATGAAAAATACAAGAGGCGGATCTGGAGTTAGTTGTACCCGGCCACCGCCGTAACCTCTCCTTTGGTCCAGAACCTATCGTTACGTGTAATTAGAAAGCAAAATTAAAAAGGCCGTATCGTTGAATGGATCGCCGGCCATGTCGGAGATGTGGGGCAAGACAACAGACAATATGATTTTTAAATGCTGCACCGTTTTAATTTGTTTACGATACTATTCCGGTATTGTTATTAAAGCCGCACAGCCAGGTAATCTTCAGTTATTATGAGCATAGAGCCTTATCTGCCATAGTCGGCGCTCTGGACTAAAGCATCTGCAGACACAATGTAAACAGCGTATTACGATTATGTTTAAGTGGTTAAGGTAATGTTATTTCTAAGGATGCATTTTTTATGAGAGCGGGATTGCGCAAGCTTTGGGTTGAAGCCCCAAAATACCTTATAGATTTAAATGATTCGGTTCAAAGAAGAGCAATTCATTTTATACACAATAAATATTATACGTCTAGCCTGCAATCAATGGAATACAGGCGTAAGATTGGTTCACTCAGTATTATCTGTTATATACTGTTATTACTACATTTTCTGAAAAACATGTTCCTCTTGAACCCACCCACAACCGACAAACTCTTCTTACACTTGCTAAACATCCATACAGGTTAATGTGTGTCGACCAAAAACTTTTTTCTTGAATGTCAGCTAATACAACTTACGTTTCCCGCATGTAGCGTCCAGCTTCCATAGCGGAATGTCATAGAGTGCATTTGTTTCGACCGGGTGTGCTCTCCTGCATGCGATTACATAAAAAGAGAGCGCGATTGGACGAGATATGAGGAAAACATGATGCGTAGTTAGGACACCTGGACGCTGCATGAGGAAAACGTGTGTTCTGTGTATGTTGATCTGTTTCTTGAAGAGATCCAGATTGTATGAAGAATGTGATGACTGACCCCAGATGATGAATAATCATCTGGGGTCAGCTCTCCTTGTGCACATTCGCCATGTCTGTCTGTTCTGCGTTGAATTCACGGTCAAGCCTAGAGTTTTCAGATTCTTGTCTACAGTTGCAGTCCAGGTTGCCTGTGGTCTTACAGGTCTTCTTCTCAGCGTGGGTATGTTGACGGTCGTCGTATTGCCGGCGGTCATAGCTCAATGGTCAAAGCGTTTGCTTTGCAAGCCAAAGGTCGTGGGTTCGATCCCCGACGGAGATTAAAAAAATATATATATTTTAATCGATTTTTGAGCTCTAAAATACCCCCGGTTGGTGTGAATTTTATCCATCACCCGTAAAATGTCAGTCATAGCCTATTAATTAAAATTAGTGGTAGACGAAATTCGTCCCGTGAAGACCACCCATTCATAGTAAATTCCTGTAATAATAAAGGATGATGCGTGAATCTCGGACTGTAGTCTATGACGTTGGCGGATCAATAACTCCACATGCAGCGTTTAGCCATATACACCATGATAAGCGTCATAGAATTCCACAGATGAGAGTTCAGAATTACTGTCGGTATTCTTTTGTATGTGTTTACATAAAAATAAATAAAAAAATGAGGGCTTTCTACACCACATACGAGTATACTGGAGAATTATAGATCTTAATAATGGCATTTAGAAGTGATTTTCGGAAACTGTCTGTTTTTGGTCGACAAAGATTTCTAATGCTGATAAAAAAGTCTTGTGCGAGTACATATTGTAGAACTGATGTTAGGGTACCATATTTAAAACAGATGCTTGAATAGATTTGATCGAAACTGGTAGTTTTAACGAGTATGCACAAATTTCTAAACGAAAGGATTTGGTAGTCATTATCATATTTTTTCTGACGCTCTTAGAATGTTGATGGAGCTGTCATTGCTGAGTTTGCAGGTGTAATTAAAAGTCGTGATATTCTCATGAGAGTATCAGGCGCTCAGACTTGTGTAAAGATGGCACATAGCGGGCGATTCTTAATAAAAATGAAACACTGTATTGCTGGTTACCTTTAAGTCGTTCCCCACTCTGTCTCCCTGTCCCCTCCCACCTCCCCGCAGCTGCTCGGGGATGAGTGAGACTGTGCGATATGTCTTGGTCCAGTGAAACTAAACCGTTTATAATAACATCCTCCTCTCTCAAAAAGGGGCGTTATTACGTCGCGTGAAGGCAGGATGAGGAGCAGGTCAGCAAACAAACACTTCCTTTTCGAAACACATGGATTATATTTACGTTAAAAACGCTACAAGCTTTTGGCCACGCGGGATGACATGCCGCGCGGCCGCAATGCAACCTTGCCTCGCAAAAGCGTGGGGACCGACTGCCGATTTCCGCGCTGTCCTGGCTTCCGCTAGCACCACGAGCGGTGGTATTTTTAACTAACACACCCGTTAGCGCAACCGTTCAAAATCACAACACGGTGCACCTAAATGCACGACAAGCGACGCGAAATAAGAGACGAAAGATGGTATATCGAGGTTTTCGGTAACAGTAAGCAAGGACTACATCATGCTGATGTCAATATGTAAAAGTTCCTCGATACACAGCACACCTCAAGCATCACATTATAGTTCAATTCATATGTATTTTTTTATGTAAACACATACATGAGAATACCGACAGATGGTGATAGCGATTCGGATTTAGCGTCGAACGAATCGTCCAATATGGTTTTTCTCTATGTTTTACTCTAACTTATATGTCCACCAACAATAGCATTTTGCAAGCGCGATACTCGTTATTCCACCGAAGTTGAGCAATATTGGGCACGGACCAAAGCGTGTCGGATTAAGCCGATCATTAGGACTAAATGGTCTAAAACTCGGGACCGTCAAACTAAACATCCTAACTCCTTTAAAAAATGATTGACGAATAACCCAAAAATATGCCTCGAACACTACAATTGCCGTCTACTGAAGTCATCGGTCTTCTGCTCTCGTATTAGGATGAAGCACGGACAATGGCAACTGATAGAACTGTTAGTTGCCACTGTCCATTTCAATTCTGATCTTACTATCTTTATGATGTTATAAGTAATTAAAGGAGCGGATGTTGTGTGACGATAAAAGTAATATTTAGTTTTCATAGGTTTCAATGAGGTTTAACGCCTCCTCCCCGGTGATGTGTATCGATTACACATTGCTTGTAATAAGTTAAATATCTCTGTAAATATAATACATACAGGGTTCAGATTTTAGGTATTCCTCCTTAATACATTTACGGATTGAAAAAAATATATATTTATAATAAAAGGCACTCATCGGGAGCAGGAAATATTTTTCTACAATCCGGAATAAATTCACCACTACAATCAAGACGCGTCAACTGTCATGTATTCATTCGACCTGTCGGAAGTCATACAAAAGCGTGTGCAAAAATAAAATAAAAAAATACCCAGATACGTAGGCATCTATACTCCTCACTCTCGCTGACGTACTAATATGAGTGCGCGAGACGGGGAGCCTCCGACCGAAATGATTTCGATGACGTGCAGGCTCATCGATATGTCGACAGCATAACTAATGTTAGTAAGTCTCGGACGTTCACGAGGCAAGCTGCGTCTGGCCGTTTGAGGTCTTCGTCTGATGTTTTCCATGTTTTCAGCTATTAAATGTCAATTATTACTGCTTATTGACATCAACTATTATAAAATTAAGCGATATCTTTGAATATTTTCATTTTTTAGGAATTCTACTCATTTTATTCACTTTAAATCAGAATGTGTAACGATTACACATCATCGGAACGCGCGGAAGTTTTTAACATAGTAAGGCGAGGGTTAAGGTCGCTGCTATTTATGTTCGTCATCGCTGTTCAGATGCTCCCCAAGTTCGTAAGGAGGTAAGAACACCGGCGGGGGGAGGTTGCTCCCTCTTCCCTCCCCCTACCTCTGCCCTCCCTCCCTCTCCGCCGTTCCGATAATAATGAGTTATATACGTGATCCAATTATTTTGGCACGCCGTGCTCATTATAACAACGCGCTAAGTGTGAATTATTACCCTCCCAGTCCGGCCCACCCCGACCGCATGTGAGCACATGGACGCCCGGGTAGCATAACGCAGTGTGTGCGATTTCAGGAAATGTCGAAATCCTGAAAACTGAAAAAGCTTAAAGCGAACACAAGTGAAAACCGATATGATGTTTTTCTATAGTTCTCCCTGTCCGGAACTACGAGTCCATGATGAGGAACGACCATCTGACTAAACAATCGCAAAAGTGGAAGCAGCGATGCTCTCACATCGAAGAGAGACGGTTCGTCAGCTCCACGAAATGATCCCTGATTGCAGGAAAACCTCTATTAACACGATTTTGACAGAGCATCTAGGAGTATGCTAAGGTTTGTGTGAGGTGGGTGCTAAGAATGTTGACCGGAGACGCCACCAACGAGCTTATCGCAAAATTTGGATGGGGTATTGTCACAGCCTGGACTTAGTCCCAAGTGACTACCATCTCTTTCCTGACATGAAGAAACACCTGCGTGGAACGAATTTTGGCGATAGAGAAGAGCTGGAAGAAGCGGTTCTCAGGTATCTGCGTGGCTTGGTGGCAGATTTTTTTACTCGGGCATTCAAAAGCTCGCATAACGCATGCAAAAATACATTGACCTCAGTGGCGACTATGTAGAAAAATAGGTAAAAGTCTGAACTTTCTAAAAATGTATGCATTCGTAGAATTAAACATGTTTTAACAGTGAAAAATCACTGAGAATCTTATATTACGGATAACCCTCGTATATACCGAAAGTACTCAGGATTCTATTACGAGAGGCAGATGTCTCACTGTGACTATCAGCCTTATGGTGGTAGTTTGTGATAATCATATAATGTAGTAAAATAGACAGATACGCAAGTATGATGGTAAATAAGTGTTATTGTACCAGTCTCTAATTATGTTTTTTTGTTGTTTAGTTAAAAATTACACGTTTATTTGACGGTAAAAATAGATTTCCTTTAATTGAAGACAGCGGATAGTGGATTATTTTTATTGTTGGACAACATTCACCTTTTTGTCACAAACTGAAAAATATTAATATTTATACCTGTATATCTTTTCCCAAAAAACTTGTTTTTTGCATTTCTTAATAAAATTGTTCTAAATTAAATGTCATCAAAATTCAAAACTGCATATATTTTCTGAATTTGAGATCATGAAATAAGAAGTTACGTTAAAAAATAAATCACTGATAGCAATATATTTCTGTATAGAAATTTTTAATTAAATGGGCTGAGAGGTTATGGTATTTGTGATGCAAGAAGTCATAGGTTTGATCCCCGTAAATTCATTAAATAAATTAATGCTTACTACTAAAACCTGAAAAAACAAGTAATCATCATCAACTGAAGATGTTCTGCCTCGTCTTTCTATTCATTAATTCCCTCTAAATTTCATCAGTGATCTTTTTATGCATATTTTTTTGTAAATTCATAATTTTAGTATGTTTTACTTTATGAGAGATGTTGCCAGTGTAATATATATTAAAATAGATATACGAATAAGTCTTCTTTCTTGGATAGAAGTCATTTTGATACATTAGCGTTGGCTCAGCATTGCCCGTGTTGCGAAATTACTTCTGTGCTTAAGCAACTACGTGGTGCAATATAACGTAGGTAAATAAGGTACACAATACATAATTAATCTTTCTCATTAAACGCTCACACATTATGTAGAATCGTGATCTGTGAGCACCTTGATATCCATAAATATTCTTTAAAAAAAGTTCCTTACTTACTGAAGCTTCGGAAATATTTTGTTAAATATAATTTATAAATTGAATACATCATCATCATACCATATCCACTCCCCTAACTGGACCACGAGGTCTTCACAAACTGCCACCACAAAGCTCTGTCAGCTGCCGTTGTCGTCACTTCGTTCCATATCAGCTCTGTATCTGAGCTCCTATTGAGTACATTATATGTATAGTTCCCGAAATACATATCCCTGTCAGGTTCACTTATGTCTCTTAACAGACTGTAGTATAGAAAACTGCCTTGTTTACTCCCTTTCCTCATCATTCCTCACAATGTCAAACCATCGTATTACATATACCCCCAGTACTGTACGCAAGCCATTATACGGCTGCATTGACTTTTGTTGAGATATGCGATTGACAACCGTTAAGATGATTTGTTATTTAATTTCATGAGCAATATCTGGGACTCACAGCATAACTCAAAGGCCACATGGCAAGAACAATCTTTCTGTTGTTCCCAGACATTCATTTTAGACTCTCTTCTATATGGATAAACCTTAATCATTGGTAGATGAACTATTGACACCTTTAACGACAGATTAAACTCATTTAATTTAGTTGTGACTTTGATACAGCGGCTGTATCATCCCAATTGAAATATATATTTGTTAACTTGTTTTAACATAGATTGTGTTGGTACACTATTAATCACTAAAACGAAGACCGTTGTTCTTTAGGCCTTCGTTGACAAACCAATTCTGATGCGCCAAGCAATAAAAATAATTATAACATGTGCAAAGGGCAAAGAGGAGATGAATGGGGTGGACTTTTAACACATTAAATAAAGCATATTAAAAAATATAAATATTTAAATTTGAAATATATCCCAAAATAAATACTTAAAATAAAAATAACATAAATTAAACATTTTCTATAAAATTAGATATGTTGTGATAACTTTCATGAAAAAAATTAATATAATATTAAATTAATTTTAATTAAAAAAAAAAAATATATAGTTTAGATTCACTTTTTATTTTAAATGATTGCATGTTTCGGCCTCCATGGAGACCATCTTCAGTAATGATTCAATATCAAAACTTAATATTTTCAATAAAATATTGAATCAAAACTTTATATTTTTAATTTATATTTTTTTTAATTATAACCTTAATGTTATTAAAAAAATTAAGCTTTAGGTGATGTTTGTTCTCTGTTCATGCATTGTCTACTTTTAAGGAAAATCATTCTAAATTGGTGGTGTTGACAGGATGACTTTTGTTAACTATCATTTTTTGTTTTTTTAGTATTTTTATAGATAATTAATCATTTTCTAACTTCACAGTACTCTTTTAGTAACAAAACATGAAGATTCGTTGTAGCATTAAGAGGTAAGTTACATCGCAAAATCAATGGAACATATTTTCAATTAATTCAATCGAATCGATTATGTGACCGAATTTATGATCTGAATTGCTTTTATGCGATTGATTTAGTTATTCCTTTCATGCGTGCTGAAGATCCATCACGTATCCGAGGCTAATGTGGATCTGGACGTGGGTTGGATCCCGGGAGGGAATACTTTGTATAATGAGCAATGTCACCGGCACCTCTGCTCGTTGATTACATTAGAGGAGACCGCGACGGTCACCATCCAGAAGACCACTCCACATTCACGTCATGGCAAAGAGGATCTGCTGATGAAATATTGGCATCGCTCGAAAGAAAGACAGTGACGAATCGAGGTGTTAAGACGAGTAGACATGAACCTTAAAATATCTAGAAATACTTATATTATAATAAGGTTTTATTTTGAAAACTCACTCACTTATAATCTCCACCGAGTCATAATATGCATAGTTAGTTCTGAGATTTCCATTTGAGAAACGAATAGCAAGAATATCAAATGATAAGCTCATAACTTTGATTAGTTGGTCCTTAAACAAGTCAACTATTTGCATTGAGTCTCCTAACGCTTGTTCTGGGTGTGAGGTCATTGACACTAAATGTGTCAATAAATTTACAGGGCCACACTTTTATGTAAATACTTCAATAATGAATTAAGATGTTAAAATATTTTGTTATGTTATTGAAGGAAATAAATAAATAATTAGAATCCAATCTTAAAATATTCTTATCTACTTTGAAACATAATTTACAATATTAATTTTTGTTTATTATTGTATATGTTATGCTTGTGGAATAAATGAATACTGATAGAATAATAATAAAAATATACATATTTTGAATATACTATGGCGACATCTGTCACGTACAAACAATGAGGTTCTCAGTTTCATCAAGGAAGATAGGCATCTAGTAACGAATATCTCAGAGCGGTATGAATACCTGGGCATAGTTGGTTTCATGTCCGCGGTTCGCATCCCGCTTCTGCCGTTATTTTGTGCTTGGATTGACGCGTTGTGGAAGGGATGGTTAGGGGTAGAAACTGCATTGTCCAATCTTAAAGGGGAATATTTGAAACATAATTTATTGATGAATTTCTTTCATAATTGTATATGTTATGTAGTGGATATTAAGATAAAAGAGTCTAGAAGCTTTTGAGATGCGGAATATTGAGGTTATACAGAAGAATTCTCAGAATTTCCTGGACAGACCACGTCACAAACAATGAGGTTCTACGAAGAAGATATTATTATTTCCTCGATGGATCGGTCATATCATGCGCCACGATGGTTTCTTACAAAGCTATCCAGATAGTTAAGGGAGAAACAAAAATAGGGCGTCATTAGCTCGTAACTTTTTGATCAAGCGTTGAGGACATGAGTTGTAGCTCTGCTGAAACATGATTTATTGATAGATTTCTTTAGCAATTGTTTATACAATGGAGTGGATATTAAACATGAAGATAACATGTTTGTTTATAAGTTAGGTGGTTGAAATTTACGTCGCCTTCATCCGATACTGTCGTCAAGTGTTAAAAAATCTCATCCTTGATGGCGGTTGGCGCATAGCTGGTGCTATGGTACAAATGTTCGTCGGGGAATCGCTTCGAATCTTTAAATGTAATGGCGATGAGTCTCTTGGACGCATTTGTTGGGTAATTAAAACCGATCAGCGGCCGCAATGGAGATCATAAATCATGAGCCCGCATTTTTATGCTAAGACCTGCTGACCACCGGCGGTCGTCGCCGTGACAAGCGCTTTTTGCATCCGAAACGAAGAGACGCCATCAACGACATAAACACGGACGTAACGCCACAAAATTAATAAAAAAAAAACATTTTCATACGATCTAATTGAGCGTTTTCTTCGCAGTATAAATTGTGTGCTTTTATGGAAAGACATTTATGAACTACTGCTTAATTTTGGCGATTCTTTGGTGGTAAATATGACATCGGGAAAGCACGGACTGAAATAAAAATACATTTAAAAAAACGATCGATAATATTTCTGGAATTATCCCGTTAGAAAGTCTCTCTTTCTTCGAATTATTAATTGATAAGACAAATTAAAGATGTCGCTCTAAGCGGGTCGTGTTTCCAACAAGTGTTCCGTGGTGAACTGCTTTAATTTTTTAAGATTTTCAAAAACTGCATAGTTTAAAAATAATTCCAAAATGGAGAATAAAATCAATCAATCCTCAGGACTTTTACCATGAAAAATTATTTATACTCGTATATAATTTAAACGAATAAATGTACACAAAGTTTTTTGTATTCGTCATTCATATATAAAATTTATGAAAATTGCTATACTATTTTGATTATTTTTATTTATAGTATAAGTAAATAAATGTACATAAAGTTTTGGGTGGAGCGCCACGCAAATTACACATAAGGCAACACTTTACGAAGGGAACATAAATAAATAAATAACAGTTAAATAATCTATTCTATCGATAAGTAAGTGTTTCTTCGTGTTTTGAATAACTAGAAAACTTTTTATTTACAAAATTGTTGTACCCGAAGATACTAGATATTCTATCCGAAGAGTAAAACGAGTGCAGTCAAATAAAATATTAAGAAATATTATAAAAATAAAAATAAATTAATCATATTTATATTTACACAGTTTCGTCAATAATTCTGACATTTTTATGTAACTGTCAATTAAATATACCTGATTTTATGTTTTATTAATAATATATGTTTCGGAACTGAAGTCACGGTCCCGAAATTACAGCATCAGCTTATATGGTGACGCTACTAAGTATCCGGCACTGAAGATAAGACCAAAGACCGGAGATGAGTTGATACTAATTTATTGAATACGAGTACCCTTTTTATACCCATATTTACAACATGAGTAAGCAATTAAAAATAATATTAATACACTTGAATGTCATACACTGCACATTCCTCAATTTTTGGACCGTGATCCCTTCAATCCACATAGAGTGGCAGATTATTGGGATGGTCAATGCTCCGTATCGATGCGTAAGCATTCCTTATATTAATATTACTTAGAATTTCGTACACCGCAAATTCCTCGATACTTGTTGTTTGGACTAAAAAAAAAGTAACACGTTTCATTATATGTGTACATTAAAACAAATTAGTTACGCCATTGTCCATGGTCCAGTCTTCGAGGCTTGGTGTATCATCAGGCAGTCGTATCCTGTCATCAGGTCTTTTGCGTACAAAAACACCTTCTAAATATTTTGAATACATTGACAAAGATCGAGTGGCGAGCGTTAATTCGAGCAAGAAAACAAGAAGAAAAGAAACGAAAAGCTTTCCTTCGGAGGTCGACTCGATAAATTAGCAGCGATAGAAAAATTAATTACAAACTTGAGGAAGGTTTTTGTTGAACATTTGACACCGTCGTTGATTTGTAAGCAGAGATGTCGTATGTCAATGAAAAAAAAATCAATAAATCAAAATAAAGAGGTACATTTCTGGTTAATTTTTTTGGAGATGAAATTTACAATTATTTATTGTGTAAAGTGTAACAAGTTAATTCACAATGGCTGTTAACGGATACGAAAAAAAATTGACATACTAATATTGAAGCTTTCAGGGTTTTCAAAATCATTCTGAAATGAAAATGTTTTCATGTCGTCCATTGGCAGCATTCACTATGAGATTCAATAATAAAATGAAATAAATAATATGTGTTTTATGGTACATTGTTTTAATGTGGATGACGTAGTTATTTTTTAGACTTGTAAAATTCCTCTATGTGGATAAATTACACACTTAATTGACCTTTCAATTTTTTTTTTAATTGTTCTCCATCTATAAAGTGATATTTACAATCTCTATTTTCTTAAATAAATTAATAATGTTATTTCGAATTTTATCATTCACTTTGAGATCCATTTTAATATAAGATAGATAATAATTTCATAACTTTTTTAATATGGATCTCATTGAGCACTGTTTCACTTGATGGAAGACTGCAGTTTCGCGATCTATGAAAGCCTCTTCAGTTCCGATTTGGACGTATGTTTATGCACATTGGAACTGAAGAAACTGCAGTCTTCCATCAAGTGAAACAGTGCTCAGTGTGATCTATTGTATATTAAAACAAGGTGTGAAATTCTTATCTGCTTAAAAATAATAATATTTCAATTTGTCACAGCCTGTACATAAATGAAGACACACTTATGACATTAGTGAATTTTTTTTAATTGTGAAAATCATATTTTTCTCCGATATTTCGACCACCGTTGGAAGATATATCATCAGGATTAGCATCATCACATAAGCACTGAATACCAAATTTGGTTATGAAAACCAACGAAATTACATATCATCATCATCGGCCTGTGTCCGTCCACTGTTGAACGGAGGCCTCCCGCATGAGTCTCCATCCTTTTCGATCCTCCGCCTTCCGCATCCAGGTCACTCCCGCTATTCCTCTTATATCGTCAGTCCATCTTGTAGGGGGTTGGCCAATGCTTCGTTTGCCATTTCTTGAGCGCCATTCCAGTACTTTTCTTTCCCATCGACCGTCGTCTCTTCGACAGATATGTCCTGCCCATTGCCACTTGAGTGTGCCTATTACATATGACACATTATATTGTAGTTAAAACATAATTCATAACCCGGATCATCACGTTATATGTATTATTTTTTTTAGAATCCATCGCCTTGCAACTAGATTCTAGCTAAATCATAATATCACGATCACTAATTGCCACATGAAATTTAAGTCAAGTGTAAGGAACGAAGACTCATATTTTCACTTTACAAAGAAGAAGCTGCCATAATATCACTTGGAAATGTCCAAAAAGAAGCAAAAATACGTCAAGGGGTGAGACAAGGATGCTCTCTTCAACGTGTACATACAACATGCAATAAATGACATCAGAGAAAAAATGTGCCATAGAGAGGGCGTCAAAATACACGGCCAAAAGATTGATATGATAAGGTTTGCTGACGACATTGCTCTGATTGCTGAAACTGAAGACGAAGAGTGGAAATCGAGATGCAAGATTTTGTTGCTGCAAACCAATCCACCGGATTGATACTACGAAGAAGAATTGCCACAAGTCAGCTAGCTCCTATTATTTCACTTATATTTTACTTAGTACAAAGACATTTTCGCACCAGAAAATCTGTCTTGTTCATACTGTATATAGTTATCAACGGTTTTCAGGATAATACTGAGTACTTCAGCAGTTGTATTCCACAAATACGATACGTTTCTTTTACGAACATGTAATTTTTCTGGCATAAAAAATACTGAGCACATCTGCGCATATATTCTCAGCATAATGTTTATAAGCAACTTGAATTATGGTTTAATTAAAACATGATTTGATCTGTTTCGTACACTTTACAAATGGTCGTGAGAAAGTGCAGTCAAAAGTATGTTTATTTTCCTTGAACCGTGAACAACAATTGTCTTCTTGGTAATATATTCCATCTTTTATGCCCCGCATTTATCACGAGTGTAATATTTGTTTGGAAAAATGGATCATAAAAATTAATGTTTCTTTTAAATCACACGTGAATTAATATTTACTATAGATAAAGTAGCAATGTGATAAAATGTTTCAGCCCTTGAGGTACAAAACAATTGACAGAACTGAGTGACGATAAAAAAAAAACTAATGTAGTAGCCTTTTTTTACAGACATGAAACAGATACGAAGGAACACAAAATCGTTACTAAATATAAGAGGATTGATTAGTGTACAGTTATATATAGTAAACGCTTTAATTTACGTCACATCCAGGCCGATTTATCGTTTTGCACCCAAATAAGATTAATTTAAGAAAAATGCAAAGATCTAGTACTTGCTCTTGAGTGATCAAGCTTTGTTTTGCTTGTATCGTTTGTCTGGAGAGATTTGAAGGTAAGCCGCCAGTATCAGCTCGCAGGTACGGGATACCTGAGCCATGTCGTCGCGACAATTATCCTACCTGAGCGGCCGTAATTAACTCTAAGTTGATTAAATGAGGCGGCCATTCCGAGGCTTGCTCGCCAAGATTGACAGCGCTAAACGGGGGGATTCTCTTAATTCGTTTATTTACATAGAGACGGAATGAACGACTGCAGACAACTGAAAAATGCACAGATGACTTGCATTTTTAATTGTTACAAAAATAAAAGAAAATTCAACAATTGATACGCATACAAATTCATAGCAAACACCATATTATGTAATATGTGATTGTTTCTCATCGATTAAAGAGGGCAACCACTTTCGACGGTACAAAATAAAAATTGCTTAAGTCACTAATAAATATATTCAATAATATGCTAAATAGCATTTTTACATAGCCTCCGGGTTAATATTCCGGCCCTATCGCGCACGCCAAATGTACACCTAAATTTCAGAACAGTCTGGATATCAGCTTATAACTATAACAATGTCCGATACACCTCGATATACAATCTTTCGTCTCTTATTTTCGTTCGCTTATGGGACACGCATGTGTTGTCATTTTATGATGCCGTTTGGAGGACTAGTTATATAGATCGCTACTTGCGGCAGTCAGTTGTGTGCCGACCGCGAGAAGGTCGTATTATGGCCGGCCCGGCATGTTATTCCGCTAGGGCCGGAAGTTTGTAAAGATTATCATGAAAATATATGTGCTTCTGTAAAAGTATGTGTGTTGTTCTTCTGCTCCTCATCCTGCCACCACACAATTCATTAACTAACTTAGAGAGGAGGATGTCAATTTATATAAAAGGCCGCACAGACTTAATTACTTTTCATTAAGTCTGTGCGAAAAAATCACAAACCACGTTAAAAACAGGCTCCTGAAGTGGTTGCCCACCTAAATCAAAGAAATCAAATAAAAGTAAACGGCAGACGTGAGGATTTCAACTATAGACTATACGCCATAATCAGTTTTTTGTGTTCTGCTATTTAAATCGATAAAATATTGTAAGTAGATAAATATTTTATGCCTTGTTTTAACATAATTTTAGATCACTGAGCAATTTCAATTCACATCTGCAGACCGCTGTTTCTCTTTCAATGAAAGCTTTATCAGATCCCGACGTGTATAAACCTGCCAGAGACTATGCCTTTCGGGAGAGGAATCAGGCTGTTCAACCAAATTACCTCGCATGTTGATATATATCACGTAAGGGATGCCCATTCAGGCATGAATTCCACGAGTTTTTTGGAGGAATGATTTGTTGGAGTCGTCTGTTTGATGAGCATTGGGACCTTCTGTTGCTTGTCTTCAAATTTGTAATTTTTCTTTTTTAAGTCAAAAAAATATTTGATGTGATTAAGCATACTGAAGTTACAATAGATTTAAAATATGGGTGTTTTTAGGAGAGTTGGACAGGAGGAAGGGTGGGCAACATTGTAATTGAAATAATAAAGCTATAGACACGCATATATTACTTGTAAAACGTTATTTTCTCTAAAAGTTACTGCAATACTTGAATAAGCAATCGGCTATTGCTTAGCGCGTCGTTGATAGATTTTCTTAGAACCAAATGGTTCAGGCCTCAGGAGCCTCTGGCTAATTCCATTTAATTAGTCGTGGTTTCTTCGAATACGCAGACTTTTGGCCTGGAGCTTGATATAAACCAAATAAACAATGAAAACTGATAAAATACTGAAAAATAATATGGAAATAATATTTATTTATTTCCTTTTTTTCTATTCACATTATTTAATGATAAATAGATTTATATACATAAATAATTTAACTGGAAGTCGTTAAGAATGTTTTCTTTAACTTTCATAAATATTTACTATTATTTATATATTTCTTTGTCTTGTATAATCATATATACTCGTATTTTAATTTAAAAAGAGAAAGCATTAAGCACACTGATTAGTGGTTATTTTTATTTTATATAATTTCACTGTTATTATTATGAAATGCAGTTTTTCTGACATGACTGCAGTGATTAGTGCAGAATTCAAATTGCGATTAAAATAAACTTTCTCACTAATGCATTTAATTCAGTATACGAATCATGTAATTAAATTATAAGCAAGGTCTTCTTGTACTAAAAGTTCCACTTATGTATTACATTGGTGGGTACGGTTCCGCCGCATTTCGTTCCCAGACAATTCGTGAAACGACTCATCGGTGATGACGTTGTGCGCACTGGACGTCTGGTGCATGGAATATTGGAACGCTCGGGACAATAGGTGCACTGGATGTCTAGCTAACCTAACCTAACCTAACCTTAACCTTATTGTTTCCTCCTTCCTACAATCTGGAGCTCTTCAAGAAACAGATAAATATACACTTGCAATCTCCCCAACCCACACACAAACACGAACACAACGCGCGATTCCCGAATGCAGCGTGGAGCCTCCCTGGCTGAGCGTCATAGAGTGCACTGGTCTTGACCGACTGTGCTCTCCTGCATGCGATTACATCGAAAAAATCTAAGTTATTTTGTTAACGAGACCTATGGACTTCTGGACTCTACAATCACTAGACAAATCCTTAGGTTAGGTTAGGTTAGGTTAGCGAGACAGTGAGTGTTCCAGTTATCCCGTGCGCCAAATGTCCCGTGCACCAGACCTCCAGTGCGTTCCACGTCATTACCGATGAGTCATTAAACGAATTGTCTGGTAATGATGGGTCGTGACACCGGTGGGTACATAATGATGAACTAAATATTATTCCAAGCTTAATAAACATGAAAATTATAAAAGTAATATATGCTGATTAACAATATTTTTACTCTCATATGTACAATAAAAACAATTTAAATATAAAAAGATTGATACGGATCGCGTTAAGCATATAATTATATAAATATATAACGATTGTATCTGCATTGTGTAAAAAATTAAAATATATATTTTCATTTAAAGTTTGAAATGCTTATCAAAGCGAATGATATTATATAAAATCAAATGTTTATATTATTTTTGTAAAATAATAGCACAATTAACATAATGCATTCGGCAGAGTTTCGGAAAGCGGAAATAGGTTTCTGTGAAGTAAAGGTCAGCTGATTTTCAGGTTGCGGTTATATGCTGGAACTATTAAAATAAAAAAGTGAATAAAAATAAATAATGGTCCTTATTTTAAGTTTTAATCTTGATTATAAAAATTAATTCTGAATTTTGAATTAAATATTTTTTTATTATGTAAGTGCACACAGGAGAATCCGACGGACCGTGAAAAAGAAAGCTCTAGTGTGGATTCTATGACGTTTGCCATTTGCAAGTATAAATAAGAGCTGCATGTTGAAAAGCAGTATTGATCCGCCAACTTCATTATCATTTTAAAGATATTCACTATAAATAAGCAACTTATTCATAGTGAATATAATTATTTTTATTTTTCATTTTTTTTTTTTTAATTATTCACGTGGCGTTAACGGGACAACTTTCATTATAGACTATTGTATATTGTTATTTTGCAGTATTAGGAAAGCGACTTTTGCAAAAAATAATACTTGCTTGTTCATTATGTAAACAGTGATTATATTACTTTGTCGTTTAAAGTACCGTCGTAATAATATACATTAAAAAATCATATTTTCGTTGTAAATACTCGTACTCACATGCAGCTTGAAGGGCGACTTTTTAAATTAAAATATACCGTAATACCAGCAACCTGTTGATACCGTCAAATTGTTCTAATTGGTCAATTAAATTATGATGTTTAACTTTTTAGCAGACACGCGACAAGGTGACATTTCCCCCGCGTGTGAAAGAACTTCTGTGTGGTACGAGGTATACTACAGTGTTCCCCATCATTTTTACACCTGCGGAAATTAAAAAAGAGAAAAAAATCTAGAATCAATAATGGTTCCGCCGCATTTCGTTCACAGACAATTCGTTCGGCGAATCATCGGTAACAACGTGGGGTGCGCTGGATGTCTCGCTTACCTAACCTAACCTAAAGATCTTTCCAATGATCGTACAGAGATCCATATGTCGCGTTAAAGAAATGTTGATAAACTATTTGTACTATTAGCGAGATTGCACCTGCTGTCTCGTGCGCCCCACGTCGTTACCGATGAGTCGCTGAACAATTTGTCTGTGAACAATAGGTCGTGACCCCATCAATAATATTGTAATTAAAAACAAAATTTTGTCTTTCATTCTGATAACTTAAAGATGTAATTAGAATGATTCAATTACATTCAAAGTTTATATAAAATATTTTTTAATTTTTTTGTGACAGATGCACATGTATGCACATGTAACGTGTCGCATCATCTAAATAAGTCATCATCATCAGCCTATATCCGTCCACTGTTGAACGTAAGCCTCCCAAATGAGTCTCAACCCTCTTCAATTCTCCGCCTTCCGCATCCAGGTCACTCCTTTTGATTCCCAATGATTAGTTTGCTAGTTCTCAGGCGATATTCCAATACTTTTCTTCCCCATCAACCGTCGTCTCTTCGACAGATATGTCCTGCCCATTGCCACTTGAGTGTGCCTATTACATCTAAATAATGACTAAAATGATATGTAAGTGTTTTTTTAAACATTTTTGTATGACGAATTTGGCGGAATAGGAATTTATTGTTTGCGGTCCAATGGAAAGTCTTCGGGGTCCAACACTGGGTCGCGGACCACTGGTCGGGGAACATTGGTATACTACATATAGTACACAGTACGCAGGTATTATTCGGAAGTGGTTGGGTAAAAACTATCGCAAAGCTCTCATTTGTTCTGTCAACCGACGGCAGGTGTGTGGCCGGCGGTCTCGTCAGGTCTACCTGAGGTCCGAACGTCCATCACTCGGCCAAAAAACTTTGACGCGACCGGACATGGGAGTCCGCACAAACGACCCGGAAAGTCCACCGATAGCTCCACTACTTTGGTATCTCCATCGAAATTATGCAACTGAAACGGTGCAGGTCATTTCCATTAGCTTCTTGATCATCTCGCATAAATTTGCAATGTATCAAGTGAGTCGAAATGCGAAAAAAAAACACAGTGAAAATGAATATTTTTGCAATTTTATAAAAATATACATATATGTTTTTTTAAAAGTACTGTAATTGCACTATTTATGAATTCTATAATTTAAAGAAAACCCATTTTTATGTGTCAAAATCTACAAAGCATTAGTGACAAATTATAATCTCCAGAAAGACAAAATCTATGTAAAAGAGAAGGATCAATCTAAATAGCTAGTAAAGTAATCTTATATTACTTTAAATATTCAATAATTATTGAATATAACTTCATTAAATTAACACCAAAATAAATTATAGGTACCTAGTAAGTACTAAACAAATGAAAAAGGACAGAGCTTAACTGAATACTTTTTTATACATTTCCACAAACCATCTATTATTGTATATGTCTAAGTTCTTAAGTATTTTGTCATATTATTATTATCATGTTAATTTAAATGAAATTAAATAGATAATTCAATGTGCAAAAAGATAAAAAAATCAATTTATTATTAGAAGGCACTCGCAATCAATTGATTGATATGTATGGAAGCACTTACATCTTATTAGACCATTGTTTGCAAAAAAATACGTGTAAAATCTGCCATGCAATATAAACTTTTTTTTAATATGCATTTAAACGCGCTTAAAGTCGAAAGATTTAATTTTACTGTTCCTTTGGGATTCCATACAAATTATAAGCGTCCGCCCGGCATAAGCGAGTGTGGAGACTTTAGACGCTGGTTAGAGACTCCAGCATTTGATCTTCATAACTAAGCCAGTCGCAACCAGTCTCCAGGTCTTGGAGCAAAAAACGGACTGGTCATTGCTTGGCGACGCTCTGGTCTCTGGTCTTCCAGCATCTCGTCAGTCTCTGGCTGCTGAAGAGATGCGGGAGTGAGTGAAATAGACGGCGTATGCACTGGATCACTGCCGCCATCTGAAACTCAACAAGTGACATTGTTAATCACTAAAATGAAACAAACTTTAAGCCTTTATGAATGGTGTAACAAAAGAGAGGGTATTTTATTATTTATTATCATGCGAGTAATGCTATGCAATGGACAGGGACATACTTGTGGAAGAGACAACGCCCAATAGGAAGGAAAAGTATTCGTAAATGAAGGGTTGAACCCTTGCAATACAAACTGATGATATCATAAGAATAGTAACAGTAGTCTGTATGCGGAGGGCGGAAGATCGTAAAGGATGGATACGTTATGTGATGAGTTGGTATCTGGAGGTAGTTTAGCCGTCAGCCTAAAGTACCTGCACGACCGTCATGTCAGAGAATCGTGTACGGTGGGTATGTTCCAAGAAGCGTACTTCCACGAGCGTCATATCGGACTGTAGTTGTCTTTGCTTGTCTGTACAGGTTTTTGATTATGTACTAGAGGCGGAAGCCATGCTGTTTTGAGAATCAAACCGTTATCCCAGTTGATGCTGATGACCTGAGACCCCTGCAATGGCGGAATATTGGAAATTAGTAATTCGCCATACACGGCTAAACCAAAAAGCCACAATATAAAATCGGGCCGTGAAAACCTAAGAAGACCTGTTCAAGGAATCTTACACGTGTACGTGTTTCACATTGTCTAATTATCTGTACATATTTCGTTTGTAGTTATAAATATTCTACGATGGTTTTTAATGAGCGTTCATAATAAGAAAATATTGTTGTTCAATGATTGAAAAATCGAATTGAATGTTGGCGTGTTTTGTTGCAGGACACTGCGGGAATTTCCATGCAAAAATTTAAAATATGAGTTGTAATGATATTTAAATGATCTACAGCTCGCCGTCTCGGAGTCTCATTTGAATTCAGGAGGCCTTTGTGACGAGACCGACGCTGGACCTTCAGCATTCCCCGGACCGAGGAAAATAGAAATTTGCTGCGAGGAATGTCACGAGCTAAATCTTTGAACTTAGAGAGCGACTCAGCTTTTGAATGACCAGAGTCATCGATCCAATACGTTGTAATAAACACTCTGGTATAACAATTGCCACACAGCAAACATCATCTTATATGACATTTCTTTCATCAATAAACCAACGTATTTTTTTATTTTGACACATACTTGTGACGTACATTTAAAGAATAAGAACGAGCGATATGCCTCGCTACAGTGCGAGGCATATAGACAAATCATTCTGGTTTTGACAACAGAGTTGAAATGCAACAAAAAAAAGGCAAGCGATTGGATATTTGAATTTATATACATACGTGTAAAATAAAATCATTATTAAATTACACGCATATTTATGTTATCTAAACACATACAGGAGAATACGAACAGATGGTGATAGTAATTCTAAAGTCTCATCTGTGGAATTCTACGACGCTTACCATAGTGCATATGGCTAATCACTGCATGTAGAGTGATTGATCCGCCAACGTAGATTACAGCCCGAGATTTACGCATCATCTTTATTATTACAGAAATTTACTAAGAACGGAGGGTCTTCACGATTTTAATGAATAGCCAATGACTGGTATTTACAGGTGAGGGATCAAATTCACACCAACCGGGGTTATCTTGGAGCTCTGAAATCGATTAAAAATCTTCTTTTTTTTAATCTCCGTCGGGGATCTAGCCTACGACCATTGGCATGCAAAGTAGGCGCTTTGACCATTTGGCTCTACTCGCCGGCAATAAACCAAAGCTCTGATTTGAACTAGAACATTTTTCAATCAATGTTCATTCTGTAATCAGTGTAGGACCCACAACCACTTGCTCCACTCTGGTACAATTTTTTTTAAATATGTGTAAAAGCACATACAGTGGCTTTTCATTGTCATCATCAGCTCCGTCCAATCTAAATAGGATTATTTATTTATATTATCATTGTTTTATAGAGAAGAGTTGCTACATACAATTTCAGAGCAAACATCATCTTCTCTAACATTTATTTCATCAATAAATTGACGTAAAATAAATCAAAGCTCGGATTCGAACCGAAATTTACTTAAAATATCGGTGCTGATTTGATTTCACATATCTGCGCCACATGGTAATACTTGGAATGATGTATTGGTAAAAATCCTTACTTTATATAAATTACGGAATTTAAGCACTAAAATTGTACTTACTTCTTCTTCGTAATTGTATCAATCCGATGTTTTCTTTTGCAGTAAAAAATCTTGCATCTCGATCTCCACTCTTCTTGATCTTCTGCAACCCTCTTTAGCTCAGCATAAGAGCTACAACTCATGTCTTCAAACACTTGCTCCATGCACTCCCGCCTAGGCGCCCTCTGTATTTACTATTAATTTAAAAAAGGCTTTTATTTTTCGTTAAGTTTTATTAAATTCAGTTGATTGAGACGCTCAATTGACTGAATTTTAATTGAGCGTTTTAAATTGATTAATTCCGTATTAAAGATTTGCATTACACTTATGTTTCGTTTGCTTTAAGTGATGGTTTATTAAGAAATTAATAAAACGCTTTCTTTCAGACTGTTCTTAGATAAAAATCGTCCCATCAACACCATCCAATTATAACGAGTCCCTTAAAAAAGGACGATTCGTTGAAAGAAACGTTTTCTTCTAAAATTCACTTAAAAAATTTAAGCTCACCTGGTAATTTCCATTTAAAGATAAACCCTGAAGTATCATTCACACAATTGATATTCTTTTTTCAGTTTTTATGGTTCATATTTTTGAGCAATTTATAAAAGAGCGCCATCACCACAACTCAATTCTACAAAAAAAAACTCACGCACTTTTGATTTGACCGTCGCTGTATATTTAGCGTTGCGAGGTTTTTTGCAAGTTATGCAGAATGTTCCGCCTAATGAATTGAATGTGTTATCAGATAATACGGAAGGCTCCATCCTATTAAATATAACGGCGGTTATAAAAATGTTCAATTTTACATTCATAAATATGCTCGTATTTATTACAATAACAATGTGAAAGAATTTACCCATGTGAAATCTCGCTTTATTTGGAAAAATGACAAATACAAATAAGCGCTTTTATATGATAATATCTATATATACGTCTATAAAATAAATACTTTAATAGCGATTACGGTATTTCTTTACTATTGCTTAAAATAAAATAGTTTATATTCGATACGAGGGTTATCCGTAAAATAAGGTTACCATGGCGCTACAGTTCTGAAAAGCACTGTTATGGTGGATCCCGCGATTCTGTAGTGTATCTTGGTTCCCCCACTCCAAATCCCTTCCCTAGCGAGCTGTCTGCGGAGCTCAGTCTTGGCTTGTCAGCCGTACGTGATGGATCTCCCTCTCGCTTCACCAAATCAAATAAAGGTCATCCAGCGTCCTTTGGAGAGATCCATGCTAGGAGTGTCGCTAAAATATAAAATCCGGAACGAGGATATCCGCAGAAGAACTCAAGTAGTGGAGGCTACCCAACGAATAGGCACACTCAAGTGGCAATGTGCAGAATATATCTGTCGAAGACGATGGAGACTATGCGAGAGGCTTACGTTCATCACGAAAATGATATGGTTTACTTATTGAAAAGTTTTATTAAGAGTCTTTTGATATATGTGACAACATGTCCAAAAGTATGACTTCTATACTGAGTACAATGTATACGAGTAATTAACAAAACATTCCTAAGTAATATACATGTCTTAAATTATATAGTTAAATAATTAATCAAAAGGATGACGTATAGCATAACATTTGTTCAATTTAATTAAGGCGTAGTTGATCAGTGTGTTTAAGTATCATAAATTCACACGTTTAAATTTAATTCGTCTGTCTGTAATAGCCATTAATTAATTAAAATGGTGAAATAGTCAAATTGTAATTTAATTGATGGTTGTTAATTGATACGATGATTCAATTACATGTTAATTGTTATTTAACAGTTAAATAACCCAATGGATAACCCCTTGAACTACGAAACGCGCAGTCCATATTAAATTTGAGGAGCGGGTCAGCAAAACAAAGACGTTCTTTTAGAAGCACATTGATTATATTTATGATAAACTTTACAAGATTCTGGCAAGGCGGGATGACATGCCGCTGGCCGTAATGCGACCTTCTAGGCCGTCCGTACACAACTGCCGCGCTCGTGATCAGGCTCTCGCCCGCGCCACGAGCGGCGTTGTATATAACTAGTCCCAAATGACAATATGGCGGACACGTTCATGTACGTCAAGCTAATAGAAATCAGAGACGAATGATTGTATATCGAGGTTTTCGGTACCAGCCAGCAAGGGCTACATCATGCTCAACTCGTACGAGTATGTGCTGCTTATATAATCGTAGAAGTGTTTTTTTCTGCATCAGATATAACTCGTTATGCAAGAGCTATCTCGTTCCATCACTATTCAATTATTTAATAGAATATTTCCAGTCTTCTGATTATAAAACTGATCACACTCAGACGTATTTGCATTAACATTCAAAGATAGATGGCAGTAACTTTACTCTTTGATGTGAATAATCTTAGACAAAGCTTTAGTATAAATTATGCATTTTAGATAATACATAGGAAGAAGGAAATAACGATAAAGATGCATTTGATATAAGATGCTGGAAATGCATGTGACGAATAACAAAAATGATTTTGCGTTCGCACATATTGATAATATATGAAATGAGCGTTTGTTTGTACTTTGTAACGTAAGATAAATTATTAAGTGGTCGTCATTCCTTGTAAGATCTCTCTCACGGAGCTACGTGGAAAACTCGTACATTCTATGTACAGTTCCAGGGCAGCGAGATTCCGTGTAGCCGAAATAAAGCACCTGTATTTAGTAGACCCTCCTGCGTCATTCAAAGTACTCATATATCGTCGATATCAGCTTGATTTAAGGCTGATGCCGTAAAGCTTCGAAAAACGATCTTTTGTCTCTTATTTTGTTCACTCGCCTGACGTGCACATCTAATGTTTGTAATTGTAGAATGTTAAACGGTGTTTGCATACGACAAAGTATTTGTTATGACAGTGGGACTATTTCCTTTTTTGTACCACTGCCATCTCGAATTCGCTTTTTTCGGCAGCAACCGCCGAGATGTCAGGCCGCGCCGTGAGTTGTCAGTTGAAATTTGACTCACGACCGTCATAGCGCGCGCGCCTAAGGCGTCCGCTATGACGGGCGACGTTTTTGACAAATAAACGCGTATAGTGAAACAAAAACCAGTTTTTTATATTGTGAACCTAATCCTGCATCCTTCATTCAGTTAATCGATATATAAATATGAGAGGAGGATGTCAGTACATACATGTCCAAATAAGATCTACCCACGTCTCTTTATCGACTGTTGTATGGAAGGCTGCCATCTCCACGCCCTCAACTTGTGATTCCTCACAAATTTTAAGTATCTTACTTACAGTATTCTACAAAAAGATCTGTTTTTAAAACATATAATGCGGCTGCATTCACTTTTGGTGAGATGCCAAGATTCATAGTCGTTTATATAGAAGAGCATAAGACAGACACTATATAAATGGCGCTTTTTTTTTAATCAAGTAAAGCTTACAAGTTATATACTATATATCGCACAAGGATCTAACAGTAAATACCTCTTTGCACGAGGCAAAAAAATATGTAAAAATTAAGGAAGAACATGGTACAAATATGATTTTAATACATGTTTAATAAGGTCAGTTAAATAAGATCAGGTTAGGTTGAGTTGGGTTAATATAACTATGTAGAACATTTTTACACTTGCACGGTTCACTTAATCTTTTCTACGGTTATTACCATGGATATTTCTTTTCCGAACTTACAGAATTAATTCTTTCTTCACCCATCCACCACTGACAAACTAGTCACATACCGATCATAGTTAATGTGTGTCAGTTTCCAAATTTCTTTCCTGAATGGCACTAGTAAGGTCATGAATGCTTCTATAGTAATTAGATACACAAATACAATTCTACATTATTTTTTTACGCATCAATTCAATCAGAAAAAATATCGGCAAATGATTCGAACCTCGAGCGTTGCATCTTTTGCTCTATTCTACACACCGCTATCCACACGACCATTTCTCTGCCTGTTATAGTATATGTTATTATATATTCAGTGACTGTTTCCTCATTTATACAACACGGATCTCTTCAAGAATCAAATCAATATACAAATGCAATCTCATTAACTCACAGAAAAAAACACAAACACAGCACACGTTTCCTGCATGCAGCGTCCAGTCATAAAATGCACTGGTCTCGACCGGCCGTGCTCTCCTGCGTGCGATTGCTTAAAAAATGTACAATTTTGCCTCCTTCAATGACTATTTGGTCTCCGCATCATCATAACCAATTTATGTATTCTCCTCTCTGTACTTTGCCGCCTTACACAATATGCCGCCTTCCATTTTTATATAATTTTCTGCATCTCCTCCCGCCGTTGTTCGTTCAGAAGAATTATTCGATTGTTTCGACTTATCCGCGCTCTTCTTCCTTCATTCAGGGCTGCCAACATTACCAAGCAATTTTATTTTTACGATTTTTTTCTAAGCCACCTAACTCAACAAAGCATGTGATACGTACATACAAATCCACAGCAAACATCACCTGATATGAAATTTCTCTAATCGATAAATCGAAAACAATAAACGGTGGACGCTGTGATTCCAAACTTTAAACTTTGCAATCATGTTCATTATGTTATCAGCGTTCACCGCAGCCACTTGCTCTGCTCACTGAGTCGAGAAATTAACAAGTATTGTATTATTTACACGCAATATTTATAGATATATTCTGTCGTCTTGTAATGACGCTTCACAAGTCGAACCAATCAACCCCCATTATTCTACGCAGGCTTTTCTTCTTGAAACACATTAAAAATACAGCTACATTGGTTCTTGGTAAGATGCCAAAATTAATAGACTTATAAAATAATGTCAATCTCCATTATATACTATTATCAAAGTCACATTATAAGCTTTAAGACACGCCTACGATTTCAATGAAGCGTCAAACGAAATTGGTTTGAATATGAACATGGATAAAACAAAAGACATGAGTCATATTTCCCAGCCTTTGGACAGCATTTGGAAAACTTAAGCATATTAAAAAGCGAAAATTCCGCAATGTCTTAAACTAAGGCGTTTAACCATTACTTCCAATATTAACTTATGGCGCAGAGACATGGAATCTAACCGCAAGTCTTATCCTTGATATAAAGGTCACCCATTGTGCCATGGAAAGATCCATGCTTGGAGTGTTTCTTAAATATAGAATCCGAAACGGGGATATCCGAAGACGAACTCAAGTAGTGGAGGCTACCTAACAAATAGGTACATTCAAATGGCAATTTGACATATCTGTCGAAGAGATGACGGTCGATGGGTAAGAAAAGTGTTGGAGTTTCGGCTAATCCTCTGTAAGATGGTTTGATGACGTCAGACGAATGGTGGAAGTGGCCTGGATGCGGAAGGCGGAGAATCGAAGAGGACGGGGACTCATGTGGGCGGCCTACGTTCAAAAGTGGAACGACACACGCTGATGATGATGGCAGTAGAATGCAGACGATTCCAAGCGCTGTATAGACGGCCCTTCATTTCAGTAGGATTTTAGAAAACTGTACTGGTCAATAAGCAGCCCTGGAGGAGCTTCTTCAGCAGTCGCATGCCGCTGGCCGTGGACCTTGTCACCAATCAATCAATGGGTAAAACCACTTTTTGCCGCACTCCTCGTCCCCGCCCTTCCATCCCGCCCTTCGTCCAACAAGCTCTGGTCCAGAGCACACGCTACGACCCGGCCAACCGCCTCGCCAGTTTTTTTATCGCGGCATTTTTGAACCATTGCACTCGTTTTTTTACCAGTTTCATCTGAAACAAAAACAAACTTTCCTTTTCGATCACCGCCGACTATTCGGCAACGCGCAGTGGAGACAACGCACGACCACGCAACAAGACATCCCGAGTTCAACTCCCACTAAATAGTATACACTATTGTACATATTTATTCTTCATGAAATTTTAATACACCTATGATTTGGTTGTAACCTGTCAAATCTGCGACACTTACAGCGAATTCGTTAGAAATGTGCAGCGTAGGTAGATAATGCAATTTTATACGTATTTACTTGTTTTCCTTTTATATCTGGAGCATATCGTCACTACAAATTACAGCCACACCATTCTATCCTTTGTCATTGTACACGACTTTAAACAATATATCTCTGCACTTAGAGAGGTTCATCTGGGAAAATATATGATTCACAAAGGACTTCAAGGCAAAAATCTCATGGACTGAAGATTAACCATCTCTATGAAGGACAAAATGTTTTTCAAGTACCATATACTTTTCTTTGTAAATATAAGGCATATTTAATATATTTAACTTAGGAAATCAATTACTGCAAGCAAATGCTATGTACGTGGACTTACATTATGCGTATTTTCGATATTTTTTTTGACGAATTTACTTAAAAAACAAACATGAATTAAAACTTGTTAAATCAATGGTGTTTGAAAAAATATTCTTACAATATTACAAATTACACAGCATGCTTATATCAATCATAAATACATTAAGTGTTATATATTTATTTAAATGATGGATCTACAATTTTTCAAAATTAACACCCTGTGTCATTAATAGTATTTTAGCAGTATTAATACATTGTATATATTTGTTTGCGCATTATGGACTTAACACTTAAAAAATTACATGAATTGATCGTAACATGTCCAGCGCATGTCCACCATGAATGACAAGCATCATATTGTCATCCGGCGATCGAGAAATAGATCTTTTACACATCTGTCAGCATTATCTTGTATGCTTAATAATAAAAAAGGTGACGAGAATTTCTTGGACGAAAGAATTGTTGTGAGTGTTAAAAAAAACGCATCGCCTGAGGTGTTGAGTAATTTTTTTAGCCATGTTGGTAGTCGCTGTTCACACATTGCTATTAGTGGTTGAAAATGAATCGCAAAATGGATTCCTGATTCAGTATTTTTTATAACGCAATAACAGTATATAAATATATTTATTCAAACATTTTTCTGATCAGAAGTCATTTTTTGTTATTTAAACATTCTAGGGTTACATATTTTTTCTTTTTACTATCTGTATTTGAATAATATGAATACCGCAAATTACCGTTTTTGCAGTTTGTAAAATCAGATTGTCTACACTCTATACTTTTTCTAGAACACCAATATACGTAGAGGTCCACCTGGAAACATAGATGCTTCCTGGGAGCCTCCAGAGAAAGAACCCGTGAACTTGTATAGACTGAGGCTGTAGTACCATAGAAATGAAGGGTCCGCCATCTAACGTTTTTTTTTAACTAGTGATTATTTCGTGAATGGTAACACTTAGCTCATGTCTGATTTGACAGATAATTAGTTTTATCTTTCCGCTAAACGAGTATGGTTGTGTATACGCTTGAACAACGCTGGAAAATATTGCGACATTACTTTGAAAATCAGGCCATTTTTCTTCGAAAATGAGCAAGGAGTGGCCGTTACAGTCAATGGCAATCGTTATCGGGCAATTTTTGTTCACAAAAATTGAAGAAGAGGATATTCGCAACATTTGGTTTCAACAGGACGGCGCTACGTGCCACACAGCCGAAGCTACACTGGATGTTTTGCGCCCCATTTTGAAAAAAAAAAGTTCTTTGGCGGACCCTTTATTTGGGTGTTCAATGATTCGATTTTTTTAAGGGGATCGGACATTTAACGGTACAACAAATAAACATTGATTTAAATATATTATATCATATTTAAAAACACATTAAAATTGATTATGGTATTTTCATACAATAAAAGATGGTAATTTAAAATTATTTATTTCGTGAAGCATTAATATCGTCACTCTTACGCGTTGTTAGTTTAATTATAATATTTAATTAGTGCAATCATCACATAAATGAATGAATTAATAAATTATTATAAATATTCACACACATTAATTAAACTGCGTAATAATATTCCAAAGGCTTTCGAGTGACATCTACACTATTTCTACGCATCACATGTACGTACCGAGTGGAAACATTTTTCGTACATTTTTTTTATTTAAAAAAATAATTATAAAATTTCAAACAATAATTTGTACAAAATGTATATTTAGGCATACAATTATGGTTTCAAAATGGTAATATAAAAAATAAATATATTTATATATCAAATTAAATTATCTAAAATATATATTTAAATATTCCCGTGAATGTAAAATATATTTCGTATGAGTAAAAAAGATTCTCCTTCTTTAAAATAAAAAAAAATCATCCCATAAGCCTAGCCGCTTAATTTTATTTTATGTAAGCACATACAGGATAATACGACAAATGGTGATAGTGATGCAGAGATCTCATCTGTGGATTCTATAACCATTACCATGTTACAAATGACTAATCACTGTGGGGTGTTGATCAGCCAATGCAATAGACTACAGCCTGACAATCACGGGTCATTCATTTATTACAGGAATTCACTTATAATGGGTGGTGTTCACAGGACTCTCATCCATATACATTTAAAATCTTAATGAAAAAAAGCTGATTCTTTATGTTACAGCATATTTTTTATTCTAAAGACAAATCTTACTCACCAAAAAAATGACAACTACATAAAATCCACACATTCTCCTGTGAATATTATAGCCATTCATATATGTATTCTTCTATATGTATAATCGTGAAGGAAACAACAGGGTCAGATACTGTCTGCTCAGAAGTGGGCGACGTCGATGGCGTTACTCTCGGCCATCATCAGGTCTTCTTGGGTGCAGTTACTCGGACACAGCGCACACTCCAGAAGGTGTGACAGACTGAATGTGACTGCTCCACGCCGCAGTCACATTCAGTCGGTCCGCTGTAAAACTGCCAGGCTTTCATTTGTGTCCTCGTCTTGCATACTCTCGTCCGAAGTCTGTTAAGGGTCCTCCGTATATTCCACTCCTGGTTGTGTCCAGGAGCTAGGTCCTCTTTCGGTGCAATCTAAGTAATCCCCTCAGTTGCGCTTCCCCACATGCTTAGCCGCAGGGTGGCCTCAGGTATCACCAGTTCCGTTGTCGAATATAAAAAATTTCTTCTTGATTTGAGCCATGTTTCTTTTGATACCCAAACATAGGGTGGAGTGGGTCGTCGGTTACTTTGGAGAGCTCCTTATTGGTGGTGACTTCTCGCCGTATGTATTCTTATGTAGACATATTTAAAAGATTATAGATTTTTATGGTTCATCTTTATAGTATATATTTTAATTTTTTAAAATCATTAAATAATTCACTTATATATTGTACATAGTATTGATAATTTCATGGCTGTAACTAGTACACAATACTCGTATGTATTGTTATGACCTCCAGTATTAGCGGATTGCCCTGAAAGTAGCTTTACTGCTGTGAATTAAAACACAGTAAATTAAATAAAAAAAAAAAACATTAAAAAAAATAAACACTACAGTTTTATCATCCACACTAAATTTTTTTATCGTAAACTGTCAGAATTTTTCACCTTATATCAATTAAGTTCAGGATGTACATTCTTTATAGTTCCTGAAAGTTTTTCAGAATAACTACCCAATATGAGGTAAAATTTACTATCGGAAGGAAAAGTAACTTGATATGAACGTTAATACAGGCGTTTACAAGGCTTTTTTTTCTCTTAGAGATGGCTTAACTCAACTTCAACACTTGGTAAGCAACAGGCGGTGGACAATCGAAATATGGTCCACATAAATTTTACTGAGCCTCGGAGATTAAATGAAAGTCGTGCTTGCAATTTATTATATTACATTACTCGGATTACATTTTTACAATATTTTTCAATACTCCAATCTTTCATAGATAGATTATATTATATATTAATAAATTGATGTATAAATACAAATCTACATCAAATATCATATCAAGATATTTCTCTCATCAATATTTGGACAAAAAGAAACGGCAGACGCTGGGATTCGTTCCACGAACTATGCACTCAGTTCCATTCTATGCACAGCGCAAACAACCACGACTTTTATCTTCCTGAAATTATTCGAAATTTTTTAATTATTTATTCTATTGTTACTTTCGTATTTTGGCAGATGTCGCTTTGTTGTAAATTGAATGTATGTATATTTATTTTTTAATTGATTAATGAGTCTTAAAATATGATATTTGATGTAGATTTGTATAAATGTATAAATTTGTAATATTACTATTTGTTTTAAAGTAAAAAAAATATAAAACTTGTAAATTTCACTTCAAAAATTCTTTAGATGGTATTCAATGTGTATCTTGTCTTAAAGCAGGTATACAGGCTCTCAGTGTCCGCACAGTACCGGCACAGTACCGGCTCAGTGCAAGCTCCGACACAGACACAGCCGCGTGCGGAATCCTTGACATTAAGGCACGTCTCACATCTCGCGGCGGAAAATATACCTGCCATTTTCTCATACTGAAAAAACACCCACAGCGTTATTGATTGCATTGGAAATTTATCAGCAAGGCATTCGATTTGTGGCACTCTGACTACAAAGATATAGAGGCTGCGATCGCACCGACATTTTATTCTTTCAGCTTAAATGAACACCAATGTCGTTATATGAATAAAGTATTTTTTTCTGTAAACACTAACAAAACTCAAAGTAACACAAAGACGATCGTTGATTCACGATGTCATAAGATTGCGATTTCAACGGCACACACCAAAGGCTTTTGATGATACGATATACGTAATCAAATTCTTAACGTGCTCCTGGATGGGCTTCTTAATCAGCCAGGTAGGAGAGCAGGTGTTTGGGTGAAGTCGCGTGCCACGCAACACCTTCGCAGTGAGAATTTAAATTACAAGTTTTTTTCATGTATCCACATACAGGAGATTACCGATAGATGGTGATAGTGATTCTTAAGTCTCATCTATGGAATTCTATGATGCTTACCATGCTGCATATGGCTAATAAGCGCTGCATGTGGATTGTTGATTCGCCAATGTTATAGAGTACAGCTCGATATTCACGTATCATCCTTATTATTACAGGAATTCACTGTAAATGGGTGGTTTTCACGGGATGACTTTCGTCTGCCACCAATTTTGATTAATACTCTGTAACTGGTATTTTAGGTCAATGGTCAAAGCGTTTGCTTTGCAAGCTAAAGGTCGTGGGTTTGATTCCCGACGGAGATTTAAAAAAAACTATTTATAAGGTCTAAAATACCCCCGGTTTGTGTAAATTTGATATCTAACCCGAAAAAAATGACAGTCATAGCCTATTTATCAAAATTAATGGTAGATGAAAGTCATCCCGTGAAGACCACCCATTCATAGTAAATTCCTGTAATAATTAAGGACGATGTGTGAATCTCGGGCTGTAGTCTATGACGTTGGCTGATCAACACTCCACATGCAGCGCTTATCCATTTGTAGATTGATAAGTGTCATAGAATTCCACAGATGAGACTTCAGAATTACCATCACCATCTGTCTGTAGTCTCCTGTATGTGTTTACATAAAAAAGTTTCCGTTTATTAGTAAATAAAAAAGTCGCTGGCAAGCTCTGCCTGCGTAAAAGTAGCTTAAAGCTGCATGTAAATCCTCACTGGCGAGCTTCAGACCGATTGATATTCCGCCGGAGTCTCTTTGGTATTTTTAATAATACTCTGAGGAATGCCACTAATAATAAAATGGCAGAGAAGGCTTTATCAATAAGCAATAAAGGCTAAAAACTCACATATTATAAAGGCATTGTATTACTTATCAAGCATCTCAAGCAATTTAAAATATCAGTAAAATAGTTCAAGTGTATGGGCATTCACCATATTTTAGATTTGCGTATTTCTTACGAGAAAACAAGAGTACTTATTTAAATACATTGTACATCAGTAACAACTCATCTTATTTGTAACAAATGTTCATCACAAATTGTCGCGACTTTGTTTTGTAATTCGTTATTATCCCTGCCTTGTCCCTTGACATCACTGCACCCTTACGACGGCTTGTAAAAATATATAGTCCACGATGCCCTCAAGGAGAAGTTCGCAGTTTCGAAAAAACGGCAGATTTTAAGGAGATTAGATGGTTAGGCTGACGCTCTCGAGTCCTATACTATTTGTTCCTAAGGAGCGGGTCAACCCAACCAAAGACACTTGGTTAGCAATATCTAGTTACCAAACAGATTTGGTTCACGCATAATGTTTCTAAACAGCGGTGATCTAACTAGAGGTCTTTTGAGCGCTTCTATGCGTCCGTCTGCAAGATTCAAACGTAAGTAATGACTCCTGATGTCTGCTATTCTGCAGAGTCCATTTCCCAACCTTGCTATTTCTTTATCCATTCCTACGTATTTCGTGGTTAGCAACGTGTTACCAAAGAAGGCAATTCGAGCTGTAGTATACTAACTTCGCAGCCATAGACTGAGGTCTATTTGACATCTAACTGATGCACCTAAAATCACGGGAAGGCCTTCAGCCACTCTCTAACAAGTAGCTTTTTGCGTGCGTACAGTAACGGGTTTCAACAAACGATCTAACTATTATAGAATCGCGTTTATAATGTGCTATTGTCGGTGAGTTATTTTACCTCAATTTTGCCAATAAATAATTATTATTTTAATTCGACAAAAACTACGGAATTCTGTTAAAATTTATTGTGAAATTTAGCGTTGTTTAACACTTATACAGAGTAGACGTCGAAATATATTCTCGTATTGGAAATGTGATTTGTCGTAGTATAAAATTTACTACGCTGGTTCAATTAAACATATTGATCATATCGGGATGATAAATGCATTTCGAATATCATATCCTAGTGAATATTATATTGCCTTAAGTACTAGAACGTATTTTACGAGTGTACGAACGTACAACACGTGCCCAAATGGTGCAGAGAGCTTGAGAATGGGCGTACTGACATCCATGATGAGGAGCGTTCCGGACGGCCATCTGCTTCTGACGAAACAATCGTAAAATTGGAGGTAGCGATGCTCCCAGATAGAAAAGTGACGGTTCGTAAGCTCTCCGAAATGATCTCTGATGTCAGCAAAACTTCTATTGATATCATTTTGACGGAGCATCTAAGGTATGCTAAGGTTTGTGCGAGGTGTGTGCCAAGAATTTTGACCGAAGACCGCAAACGAGCTCATCGCAAAATTTGGATGGGGTATTGTCAAACACCTACCCTATAGCCCGGACTTGCCTCAAGTGACTACCACGTCTTCCCTGACATGAAGAAACACCTGGATGGAACGCATTTCTGCAATAGATAAGAGCTGGAAGAAGCGGTTCTCAGGTATCTGCGTGGCTTGGCGGCAGATTTTTTTGACTCCTGCATTCTAAAGCTCGTATACCGCATGCAAAAATGCATTGACCTCAGTAGCGACTATGTAGAAATATATGTAAATGTCTTAACTTTCTAAAAATGTACGCATCATTACGCATAACACTCGTATAAAGCAATACATTGATATCAGCTTGATATAACTCCTTTAGGCTAATTCCGTAAAGCCTCGAAAAACGACCTTTTGTCTCTTATTTTGTTCGCTCGCCTGACATGCACATCTAATGTTAATTATATTAATTAATATTAAATGTATAATGTTAAGCGGTGTTTGCATACGCAAAAAATATTTGTAATGACAGTTGGCCCATTTCCTGTTGGTATGACTGTCATCTTGGCGGTTAGCAGCGCCAAGATGACAGAGCGGGCTGTCAGGCAGAACGCGCGGGCAGTTGTTAGTTGAAGTTTGACTCGCCACCGTGATAGCGCGCGCGCCGAAAGGCGTTCGCTTTACGGGCGACGTTCATGACAATAAACGCGTAATATGTAAAACAGAAACAAGTGTTTGTATTGTGAGCCTGATCCTGCATACTTCATCCAGTAAACCAATGTCTAAATATGAGAGAAGGATATCAACATATAAAGGCTTCTGGATACAGATATGGTTGGATCGAGTGAAGGGTAATATGTGGCAACCATACGCCCAACTAGAGAGCGACTACGGAAGAAGAGAGAAATACACTTATCATACTAAATGGGCTCATTAAACAAACGGTTCAATTGTATCATTATCGACTAATAATCCATAACTTCTTCGTTCATATTTGTAATATGATGGAGCGTTCAAACAAGGTCCGCTTTCACCACGAGATCACAACCTGAATGCACGCTTCACATATTTATTGGTCATTATTACATTTCGATTGTATTGCAGACATTACTGTTTTAATGATAGATTATGAGGAAATTATTGTGTCCGTGGCTCTGCAGTTGTTTCATCGTGCCAGTGCTGGTTTTAGGGGGTGGCGCAGTGAATCGGTGGCCTAGGGCGTCAAATGAGCTAGAGGCGCCGAGGGAGATCTATTTAGTATATATATATATATTGAATGATGTTGTGGCTTTTGGGTTTAGCCGTGTGTGGCGAACTTTCTTCAACTAATATTTCGACCGCCATTGCAGGGGTATTATTCAGCATTGATGATTTATTTATTTTTAGTTGGTTTATTCAGATTATATTTTTTTATGAGCGTTATTGCATAAATTGCATATTACACACACGGCTAAACCCAAAAGCCACAACATCAAATCTGGCCGTGAAAACCTAAGGAGCTATATATATTGAATATATACAAAATGGGGCGCCAGAAAAAAAATTGCCCTAGGGCACCGCAGGGTCTAGAGCCGGTACTGCATCGTGCTTTGATAATGTCTGTAATGTTTAAACATAAAATAATAGCGATGGGAGGGCGGGTAAGAGAAAATTGATAATGAAATTGAACTTTGAAATCAGAGCTGTTTTGAATTAGGGTGTCAAAAATTTTGTCGTATACATATTGTCAAAGAAATAATTATTATTGGAAATAACGGACGCAAGAAAGAAAATATTCAATTTAAAAAGGTTCATTTAATATGTTAACCTTTTCGTTACGGCTCGGTGGAATAAAAATAATACTGTCAATACGGCGTGAATTTTTCAAACCATTTTTTTTTGCTTAAAAATATTATATGAAGTATAAATGTACTAATCAGACCTATTTTCATATATCACATTGGTTTTTGTATCCTTTAGCTATTAGATGAAGCACAAAAAAGTATTATATTTAACAAACGTTCATTATGGAACTCCATACATGTGGTGGCATTGACACATGTGGTTTACAGAAAAATTCAACCTGTGACGAAACCTAACGATATTTATTTACATGCTTTACAGATTCCTGTAAAGAATATATGTAGGTTGATAATGGGAACGATTGCACTTCCAATTTCCTACCGTATATGTCACAAGAGTACTGAAAGTGAAAAAACGATATACCAGGTCAACCGATGTCAACGGTCGGGGAATCTTCGACGGCATATACCGACAACCGATGGGAAAGGGTTAATATAATTGTTAAATAATTAATAATTCTGAAAAATTAGACTCATGACTATATATATAAGGGATAGAGCATATAATACCAGGAAATTTGAATTTAAATTTCGCGGGCTAAGAGATATTTTTTTTCATGTTGGCACTACTGTCACTGACATGTTTTCCAAATTAAACGTCAAAATATTCATGAATATTTAAAATACCCGTCCATTTGTGAAAAATGTTTCAGATAAAGAACGGATATGGAAAACGACAGGTGGTTTAAAGTAAATTTAGCTTCACATAGTTCAACTCTTTCATTACGGCTCGGTTTGAATACAAATGATACTGTCAATAATAAAACTAGTATTTGAAGCAAAAATGTACTTATCTGGTATATTTTCATACATCACATTGGTTCTTGTATCCTTTAGCTATAAGATGATGCATACAAAACTATTCTAAGAAAGTAGAAAAACGATATATCACGTTAACCGATGTCAACGGTCGGGGAATCTTATGACGATGCGAAAAAGTTATAGAGATACTTAATAATCAGCTAAAAATATATATATTTTATAATTTAGGCTGGGATTTGAACCCGTGATAGGCGAGTGTTTTAACCCCTCGACTGAACTCCTCGGTTGCGCCGTCATTACGCTCTATTGCCTGTAATAATCGATTAATTATGGATAAAAGAAGCCCGGCCAGGGAAGGACACGAGCCCCAGCTGGATGGAGAGTCGAGGCCGCTAACGAAAATCGTGAATATTTAATCGTGCGTCGTAAATTTTGTAAAAGGTGAAAAATAGTTGGAAACAGGTAACCGGTAGAAAAAATACGACTGAACGGAGATACACAACATTTTTTTTACTATTTAATTTAATTACCATTACATTTATTGTAAAAAATCTGCTTACGGGTGTGTCAAATGAGGACAGTTTTATTAGAAATCTCGTAGAATTAAATCTCTCTTCACGTGTATATCTAGGGTTACTAGATGTATGGCTCAGTACCAGACAGTCCGGTAATTTAAGTGTACTAAATGTTAAGTTAAAAAATGTAAATCTCCCATATTTTTAAAAGTCTTGAGTTGTGCAGCTTGTTGTGAGCAGGATCTTAGGTGTGAGGCAGTCTGCAGGTCTCCGCAGTCGCACAATAGTGACTCTCCCTGCCGAAGCATTCTCCACCGCTCGAGGTTGTCCTTTGTTCTACTAATTCCGATTCTTAATCTGTTCAGGGATTTCCAGGTCTGCCAGTCAAGGTTCTTGCCAGTTGGGAGGTCTTCCTTTGGAGTAATGAAATCCTCTGATGCGACTTGTTGCCAGAGATGAAGTCTCTCATTTTCAGGGCCGGATGTGAGAAGTTGTGTGGATCGCAGAAAGCTGCTTCGCGGCTTCAGTCTGGGTGTTGGGGGTATCAGATTAAACAAGCAATGGGACGGTTGGTTGATTGCCTTACGCATTTATTCGGCGCATATGACTTTGCGTCTATGTTTGGTGGTGCGATACCAGCATAAGGGTACTTGATTACAGTGGGCTGATCGACGCCATACTGGTGCCGCATATTCCCCGGCTGAGAAACAAAGTGCTAAAGCTGAGGTACGAAGAAGGGATGGTTGGTCTCCTCAGTGAGTATCGGTCAGTTTGCTGATGAGGTCAGGAGTCTTGAAATAATATGCTTAAAAAGAATAGGTTCGCGCGCCACAGTTTGGCTGCGGCTCTCGGTAATGCCTCGGATTTATCGCAGTACCAAATATGTAATAGCTTTCATTTTATTTACTCGTACCCGCCTCATAAATTGGATAAGTTAGTGCTGCGCGGTGTGATACCTATTACGATATGCATTTCCGTGGCCGGCTGCGCATGCGCCGCGGATCACGCCAGGACTTACTATTGTTACGCCAATGGCGGAACTCGCCGTTGTTTTTTGAAAAAGTTCCATATAGAAGGATAAGAGTCATACGGGGGGTGTATAAGCGACTATTTTTTTTGATCGAGTAATAGTATAATTCTTAGATAATAGACTTAAAACGCTTCAGCATTTTCCAGGTAAAACGCTCTTTCTCTCTGTGCAGGCTACAACTTTAAGTGACGTTTACGCCAAGTCGTCTCGAGCTCTCGCTATTATCACTAGCTTTGTATTTTATTCATCTCATTTTAAACTCTTTTCTTTCAGAGTAATGAAAAATTCGGTTAATGAAAAGCCTCCCAGTCCCGTTCTGTTTTTGGAGACCCAGATGGGACCCGTTACTGGACGCACGCAAAAAGCTACTTGTTAAAGAGTGGCTGAAGCCTCTCGTGATTCTAGGTGCATTAGTTATATATTATATAGTATACTACAGCGAGTCTCGAATTGCCTTCTTTGGTAACACGTTGCTGACCACGAAATACGTGGGAATCGATAAGGAAATGGTAAGGTTGGGAAATGAATTCTGCAGAATGGCAGACATCAATTAGTAGTCATTACTTGCGTCTGGAATCTTGCAGACAGAACAACTATTAAAAATATACACTCAAAAGGTTTGATTGATATTTTTTTTCCTTAAAAATAATCCTCGTTCCGCCACTGCTGGAGGCTCCGCCACTAATACCGAGTCTCTTCGCCGCGCCTGATCTACTTTCCAAGTTTTTAGTTCTTATTATTTAGCAATCGCAATTATTTATGGCTTTTTATTATTAACTCTGCGATTGCTCTCGAGCCAACCAACATTATGCCGATTTGGCGGAATCGCGCTTCCATCCGATTACAAAATGGCGGTCTAATATTTGAAAATGTCACGTGACGCAAAACACGAGATTCACATTATAAAACGAAACTGTAAGCATTAATCATGGAATATTTTGTTATTTAAAAAATATTGCGCTGTAAAAAGTGCCTCGTCACTAAACGAGCTCATACATAATTCATATTTCGTTTTTATTACTAAAATAAACATTTTAATTTGTTAATAAAGTATTACTTAATCTTCAATATATATATGCATATTATCTATAGCAGAGATCCGCAACCAGTGTGCCCCGACACTTAGTGTGTCGTGAGCCGATACAGGTATACCGCAGTCAAATTAGACAATATATAACTAAATAACTTTATAATGGTCTTTCTGCGCTTATCACCTACTTATGTAGACTGGCAACTGCGTAGTATGCTATGAACACGATCCACATGAAATAAAAACGTTCGAAATTATATAATTCATCACATTATTTTCTATTATGTTGGCTTTTGGTGTGCCGCCTAAATTTTATACAGAACTTTGGTGTGCCACGGAATTCAAGGAAGACCTTTGGTGTGCCGTAGGTGAGAAAAGGTTTGCAGAGCACTGATCTATAGTATGAATAAATTAATATATTATATATTATTATTGTATTGTATGTAAGCGTATGCAGCAGGATTCAGTCAGTTCAAACCTCAATAACTCTATGACGCTCATTACGATGGTTGGACGCTGCATTCGGAAAAGTTGTGTTATATTTATATATGTGAAGATGATCATTTACGTTGATTAGTTTCTTGAATACATACAGATTCAGTAAAGGTCGAAAATAAATATTTTTACGTTTTACTTGTAGTAATCGCAAGGAATACATTTTGACGTTAAATAAACAACATTTATAAAAGTACATATATACGTATTTACTGTCAAAGTATTTTTTGAGATAGTTATTTGGGTAAGATACCACGTGACCATTAGGTAAGTCAAGTCACTTCTTACGATCAAAAGATTCAGGCCTCTGGAGCGTCGGACTAGTAATATGATGATATCTTTACAAAAGTTAACTAATTCAAGATTTGACAGTAAGGTAAATCAATTGGAGGTAAATAAATTATATACGCAGTAGACTAAATAAATTAGCAGTATCCGCTGTTTCAGTATGAATGTGGTTAGTTATAAAATTAAAATGTCAGTAATATATTCAATATTGGTAAAAATTTATGCAAAATGAATGAATAATTAACTCATAAAATGGAAATCTAACCTAACCTAGCGTATTATTACCGTTAATCTACCACATATAATTCCTGCTATTTAATTATTTTTTATTTAAAAATTATTCTTCTTCGTAGTATCAATCCGGTGGATTGGTTTGCAGCAACAGAATCTTGCATCTCGATCTCCATTCCTCTCGGTCCTCCGCAACCCTTTTCAGCTCAGCATAAGCGCTACAATTCATGTCCTCGAATACTTGCTGCAAATACTCCCGTCTAGGGCGCCGTCTACAGTTTCTACCCTCAACCATCCCCTCCACAATATCGTGATGAAGACCATCGTGGCGCATGATGTGACCAATCCATCGGGCTCGCCTCTCTGAGATGGTTCTTCTTAGTTGTCTATCTTCCTTGATTATTCTGAGAGCCTCATTGTTCGTGACGTGGTCTCTCCAGGAAATTCCGAGAATTCTTCTGTACGACCACATCTCAAAGGCCTCTAGTCTTTTTTTATCACTTTCAGATAAGCACCATGTCTCACAGCCGTACATTAAGATGCTCCAAACAAGTGTTTTGGCAAGTTGCTTGCGGAGCCCTAAAGAAATATTCTTTGACTCAAGAATTTTGGCTTTTTTATTGAAAGCTAGCCTTGCTTGATGTATTCGACTGTTGACTGCTCTTTTTGTTCTGCCATCCCAGGTGATCGTACTTCCAAGGTATACAAATTCTTTTGTATGTGTCAAATTGTTGTCAAAAAAAATTGTCAAAATGTGGCCAAATTATTATGTTTTAATAACCTTTTTAGGTATGTATTACTGACCGTTTGCTTAATAATAACTGCCTATTAACTGAATTAAATACTGACAAAAAAATTAGTTGCCATTTTTAAGCCACGGGTTCTCCTCAACTTTTAGCCTCACGATTCAACACCCAACATAAGATATATCATTTTTTCAAATAAAGTATCAGAATTCTCTGCCGCTCTTAGAGTACTTAAAATAAATACTTATGGTCAATTTAAAAAGGTAATAAGTACTTGAGAGCTTTTGAGATGTGGTCATACAGAAGAATTCTAGGAATTTCCTGGAGAGACCACGTCATGAACAACGAGGTTCTCAGCATAATCAAGGAAGATAGGCACCTAGTAAGAACCATCTCAGAGAGGCGAGCCCGATGGATCAGTCCCTTCTTCAGTTCTTCACGACATTGTGGAAGGGATGGTTGAGGGTAAAAACTGCAGAGGGCGCCCTAGACGGGAGTATTTGCAGCAAGTGTTCGTGGACATGAGTTGTAGCTCTTACGCTGAGCTAAAGAAGATTGCAGAGGATCGAAAAGAGTAAAGATCGAGATGCTAGATTTTGTTGCTGCAAACCAATCCACCGGATTGATACTACGATGAAGAAGATCGCTCAATGTGATTCATGCTAAAACAAAGTACTCGTATTTTCCAATTCGAAATAGATCATAAAGTGAATGCTAAAAATTAAATAGCATAAAGCTTCATATTTAAGGTACTTACATATTAATGTAATGTCTAATTTACAATTTGTACTTAACTCTTTAGATGCCAATACCTGAATAATATTGTAGTCTAGTACCGCAGTATTGTTAATATTTAGTATTATGGGAGTTGTGCTGGGTATTGGGTGGGGCGGGAGGCTACCTTGTTATACAGGTGCAAATGGGCTGTTCGGGGCATCATAATTCAACAAACCAATAGTCTGATAACAACAATGGCGACGCGTGAAATATTATTAAAGATAATTTTGAAATAATTAAAAAATAATTTGAAAGCAAAATTTTGAAAACGTACCACAGATTATCTATCTTCATATATATATATATTTTGAATGCTGTAAACATTTGTAACGTATTTTTGGTAAACATAAAAAACGAGTGAAACACTACATAAAATATAGAGTATTTAATTTAATAAATATTATATACAGAATAGAAACGACAATAGCAAATTATGTTCGCGGTTCTTGTTGCCTGCCTGTTTGTATCAAATGTTCTAGGCCTCAAAAGCGTCGTACTAATATACAATCGTGTCGGAAACAACAGGGTCAGATCCTGTCTGCCCAGAAGTGGGCGACGTCGATAGTGTTACTCCCGGCCATCATCAGGTCTTCCTGGGTGCAGATATTCGGACACAGCGCACACTCCAGAAGGTGTGACAGGGTCTGCTCCACGCCGCAGTCACATTCAGGCGGTCCGCTGTAAAACTGCCAGAATTTCATGTCCTCTTCTTGCATACTCCGGTCCGAAGTCTTTTAAGGGACCTCCATATATTCCATCCCTAGTCATGCCCAGGGGCTAGGATTTGATCATTATAAAAATTCCAATTAAATATCAAAATAAATCTGTTGCTGCCCTGTATCATACTCGTATGTGACCTGGTGAAACTTCAGGTGTGGTCTCGTGAATCGTGGGAAATGACACGGACAATGACAACTGATAGAATTGAGTGACGGCAATTTGTGGTGACCATATCTTGTAGATACAAAAAGTAAGCGAAGATAAATATACACTATTTCTTATCATAACGTATATGGTAGTCACAAAATGCATCTCTAAAGTTAATTCAGTTTCCATGGACTTCGCCTCGCCCCTGCCTTTTGGAGTACATTCTATGTATATATCTGGCCATCCTTTTGATTTTTTATAAAAAAATGTGATGAATAGTTCGCTGTTGAGGCTCCAGTGATATTCAGTGTTACAAATCGGTCACCTATTCAAGTATTGTCTTCACCCAATGTTAAAAACTTTCATGTAAAACTTTTATTGCAGCAGGATTGGGTGGGTTGTGCAATACCCAATCTGCCATATTTTTAGATACATATATATTTATATACTACGTACAAAATATTAATTATATTCATGGTGGTCGCTGCGTCATCTCCATCCAGCGATGGTTCAGGGAGGAGTTTAGCCATGATGGTTTTGTTGGACTTCATTATCCTGCTCCAGAAGCCGGCAACACGGTGACGCAGTAATGCTGTCAATGAATGGACTCTGCCGTCCTCAAACATGTCAGATCGCTACAAAATCTAGGGAGTTGCATAAGTTGTCGATATGAATTATTATACGCAACTTTGAGTTTCTCCCACTCTCGTTCAGTATAACTAGACTAGAGTTCTTAAGTTTAAGTTAACATTACAAAATGAAATATTTATCATCAGTTTTTCTACACCTCTGGGTATCGTGCCGCTGTCCCGATAAGCGCGGGTTACATAAACAACCCCGGGCTGCACCGCATCGCTTACCGCTTGGGAACCACTGGATATTCAAATCATAACTAACGAAGGATAAGACTATTCTCATACCAACTACTACATTGAGAACGTAATTTAGAGGCGATAGAATCTGTATCGAAGCATCGCATTATAATAATATCCTCAATACATTGTGTTTGACTGGGTTTACTAATCATTATGATATAAAATGTAATTAGAATCATCCCAAGTTTATAAATTCATCTCAAATGTTAAACGTATAAGCATTTTTTTTATGTAAACACATACAAGAGAATACCGACAGATAGTGAAAGTAATTCTGAAGTCTCATCTGTGGAATTCTACGACACTAATCATGGTGCATATATTAAGCGCTGCATATGGAGTGTTGATCCGCCAACGTCATGCATTTTTCTGAAATATCAACCACCATTTGAGGGGTTATATACACATAGGTTTTATGAGATGAAACTGAAACAGAGAAATTTATATTTAGTATTTATTTACAACTTTATTTTATGGGTTACTTTTATTAATTTTGTATCGTCATTATTACAAAATCGCAGGTTCTTAGTAATTGATAATACTTATTTGATTTAAGTAACTGTAGCTTTTACAATAATTTAACTCAAAAAATCCACAAAATGTAAATTAAACGGTTTTTTTTCACGGTCATATTTAGTTTTGTGGTTTAGCCGTTGGTGGTGAATTTCCTATGACCAATATTTCCCTGCAATGACAGTCTACTCGTAAATATTGGTGCAAGTAAATTCGCCCCACACGGCTAAGCCAAAAAGCCACAAAACCATACGAATTATATTTTAAAACCTTTCGTTACCGCTCGGTTGAATACAAATTATACTGTCAATACGGCGTGAATTTTTCAAACCATTTTTTTTTGCTTAAAACTAGTATTTGAAGCATAAATGTACTTATCTGACCTATTTTAATATATCACATTGGTTCTCCTATCTTTAGCTATCAGATGATGCATAAAAAACTATTATATTTAACAAACGTTCATTATGTAACTCCATACATGTGGTGGCATTGACACATGTGGCTTACAGAAAAATCGCGCCTGTATATATAATCGTGTCGGAAACAACAGAGTCAGATCCTGTCTGCCCAGAAGTGGGCGACGTCGATGGCGTTACTTCTGGCCATCATCAGGTCTTCCTGGGTGCAGCCACTCGGGCACAGCGCACACTCCAGAAGGTGTGACAGGGTCTGCTCCACGCCGCAGTCACATTCAGTCGGTCCGCTGTAAAACTGCAAGGCCCTCATTTGTGTCCTCGTCTTGCATAATCCGGTCCGAAGTCTGTTAAGGGACCTCCATATATTCCACCCTTGGTCATGTCCAGGGGCTAGGTCCTCTTTCGGGGCAATCCAAGTATTCCCCGAAAGAGCCTGTGCCGAAACATTACGATATTTATTTACATTTTTTACAGATTCCTGTAAAGAATACATGTAGGTTAATAAAGGGAATGACTGCACTTCCAATATCCTACCGTAGATGTTACAATGAGTACTGAAAATAGCGAAACGATATATCACGTCAACCGATGTCGCGGAATCTTTGACGTCATGTGCCGACAACCGATGCGAAAGGGTTTAATATTTCAAAATAACATAGAAATCTACGTATAAAAAAAATATTCAGTTATGTATTGCAGAAATTATTTTTAATATATATATATACCTGTATAAATAATGTTTTGCGACACCTGAAATGCCTTCATAGTACACTTGGAGTAGTAAGACTCACTATATATGAAGATTATCACCCAATAGAAGGTGCCTGCTGAGGTCGTATCTCATGGGTCGAGTTTTACATTACCTCCACGAAGGTTCCGCTTCTTATTTTTATGTAAACACATAAAGGAGAATGCTGTCAGACTATAAAGAGGAAACCTTATCTAGACACACTTTATTTATATCATTTAAGTTGCTACGTTCAAATGTGACGGATGAATACTAGTTATATCAACAGTGTCATTATCTTTATATTGTCATTATTAAAATGGGAAATCATATTTAAAACTTATAAAAATCTACTATATTTAAAAAAATATATATATCTGTTGAACTAGAACTACTCTTTAATAGATAAAAAATAACTATCAGTCATTTTCACGTATGTAATGTGTTATTCTGGACGTAATTTACATTACAAAAATAATTTTAACATGAAAACTTCTACCTTATTTTTGTACGCATAGAACAATTTAAATACTCCGCTAAATAACGTGTACGATAAGCGCTGCATTTTGTATTTCCCGGGAAATAAAGCGTAAAATTACTTTATATATAGTTTATAAGAAGAAATATTTTTTAATTATATTGCATTTCATTAACAATTTTGATCTTGTTGAGAACTAGAAGAGATGTGTGTTTGAGTATGCATTTCTTTCGGCTAGTGCGCGGCGTGTTCAGAAATCCTGATATTTTCTTGGAAATCGGTTTGTTTGTCCCTGACAATTATTTAAGGATAAGAAGGTACAGATTGTTTGTTCTTCCTAGAAATAATATTAACCTGCCAGAGACTATGCCTCTTGGGAGAGTGATCAGACTGTTATCATATCGCCCCGAATATTGATATATTCCACCTGATAGAAGCCCAGTTTCGACATGAGCTCCACGAATTTATTTATCAAAGTAATTTCGTGGAGTCTTCTGTTTAGCGAGCTTCGGGACTTTTCAATAATTGTTGTTAATAATCATAAATACCTATAAATACCTATATACCTATAATCATAAATACGTATATACGTATGAACCGCATATAATATTGCTTAACTTCTGTCATCTATTGACAACAGGTATTTTATCATGGTATAAACATTGATAAAATAAGTTTACTAGTTCACTATTTTAGTATTTGAGATTTGAACCCGTGATTCTTTGAGTAGGGTGTAGCGTTTTAACTGTTAAACGATACCTTCGCTTCTGCGCGAATCGGCGCTTCTAGAAGTATTTATCGCGTCCGAAATATCATTCGTTATTTACTGTGGCGAGTGCAGGGTTCAAGTGAGCGAAGTCCGCGCACCGAGATAGATAATCGGCAATCAAGCTCACTCTGTACCCCGTGGTGAGGATGAAGAAAAACGTCTCTGCAACCATAAACTACAATAAACATTATGTATACCTACTCGCTGACTTAGCTAGGAGAACTATATAAATACAATGATTGGAGTTGATTATATTTTTGAGGAAAAATATAACAATTGTAATAAAAAAAATGCCGAATATACTACGGTTGTATTCCCATTCTTCTTTAAGGTTGTCAATATAAGCATCTCCGAATTATGTGTTTTATACAGTGTGGTGGGTAAGGCTGTGGTTAAAGCGTTTGTTTGGCAAGCCGAAGCTAGTAGGTTCGATCCCCGACGGAGATTAAAATAATATATTTTTATTCGATTTCTTAACTGTTCTACAGTGTGATGTAAAGTCCACAGAGAATGTCAACAAAACCTCTATTGACAAGATTTTGACGGAGCATCTTGAGTATGCTAAGGTATGCGCGAGGTGGGTGCCAAGAATATTGACCAAAGACCACAAACGTCAACGCGTTGAAGCAACCCAAGAACTTCTTCAAGACCACGGAACTCATGGCGAGGAATACCTCGACTCCATCGTCACTGGAGACGAGACTTGAGTGCACTACCTCACACCCGAAACCAAAGAACAGTCTAAATCAGAGGTCATGAACCTTTTTATGCCTAGCACCCACTTTTACCTATTTTTCATGGTAAAATTTCCCTACCAACCTCGCTATATTTCAAAGCAGTATATGGATGGAAAAAAATATAGAAGGAATGCAGGAGATTTGAAAACGCTCACCGCCCACTAAGGAAGCCTGTATCGCCCACTAGTGGGCGGTACGGACCAGGTTGACGACCCGTGGTCTAAACAATAGAACCACCCAGAGTCGCCTTCAGGAAACAGATCTCCGAGCGCAGCTCACACCTGGTGGGCGAAACGAGGGAGAGATCCATCACGTACGGCTGCCAAGCCAAGACTGAGCTCCGCAGACAGTTTGCTAGGGAAGGAATTTGTAGTAGGGCAACCAAGGTACACTACAGAATATGCGGGATCCACCATAACAGCGCTTTTCAGTACTGTAGCGCCATGGAAATCTTATATTACGGATAACCCTCGTATTCAATAAAATGATTTTAGCGAATACCTTAATAAACAATTAATAACAATGAAAACATAATTTCATGAATCAATTTGTACAATAATATCACCTGCTAAAATAATAATATAAATAATCGATTCGTGGTAAGAATTTTTCTCTGGGAAGTTAGCGAGCGAGTTCCTACCTTTTCATCAAATCAATGAACAAAAAATGGACGACAGCTAAACTCATTGTTACCGTTTTGTAAATGGCTTTATCAATAAACGACATTTTGAAATTTCGACACAACGTTTCGAATTCATTGATGGATGCTTAAAAAGAAACGATATTATGGAATGAAAATGGCTTTAATATTATTTCATTGGTTCACACGGTGATCTATGAACGTCAACAGTTTTTATTGCAATCGAAATATTTCTTGAATTAAAGCAATTTACTTTTTTTTTGTATTTGTCTATTATATAATTTGGCTTATGTTCTATATTAAATTTTACATAATACATTGACATCAGTATGATATAGCGTATATTCGTATGCAGCGTCTAGTCGACCTTTTGAGCGTCATAGATTTCATTGGTTTCACCTCGTGTGATCTCTTGAATGCGCTAATTTAATTTAAAAATATATAAAGGGTGAATTTTATACTTTTTTTTTTGGCAACACTGATTTTGACAGCTCACGTACGTTACGTGTTTTGTGTCACTGTCAAACATCTTCAGTTTGGTCTATAATTTAACCATGAATCGTCTTACAAACGCACAACGCTTGCAAATCATTGAATTTTATTGATCCATATTTTTATCGAAAAATTGTGTTCAGCGACGAAGCTCATTTTTGGCTGAATGGATTCGTAAATAAGCAGAATTGTCGGTTTTGGAGTAAAGATCAGCCAGAAGCATTGCAAGAGCTACCAATGCATCCAGAAAGAGTTACCGGCTGGTGGCATAATTGGACCGTACTTCTTCAAAGATGATGCGAATCGCAACGTAACTGTGAATGGTGAGCGCTACCGTGAGATGATATCCAACTTTTTTTGCCCAAAATGGAAGAGCTTGACTTGTATGACATGTGGTTTCAACAAGATGGTGCCACATGCCACACAGCACGCGAAACAATAAACCAATTGAGTGGCAAGTTCGGTGAACACTTTATTTCACGTTTGGGACCGGTCAATTGGCCGCCTAGATTGTGCGATTTAACGCCTTTAGATTATTTTTTGTGGGGCTATGTTAAGGCTCGTATCTACACTAACAAGCTAACTTCAATTGACGCATTGGAAGACAGCATTGAAGCATTTATTCGTGATGTACCGGCCGAAATGTTGGAGAGTGTATGCCAAAATTGGACTAAGCGGATGGACCATTTGAGGTGCAGCCGCGGTCAACATTTGAATGAAATAATCTTTAAACATTAAATTAGATGGACTGTTCTATCGATTCAAATAAAGATTTCATGCATTTTTCTTAATTTTATGTGTCTTTTTTTGGAAAAATTTCCGATAGCTATTAAAAAATCACCCTTTACCTACTAAGATTAAGGTTATCAACTAACAATACTTGGGGAAACTGCATAATTATAATTTTAAATTAATTAAAATTAATTTAAAACTTATGCATACATAAATAAGCCCCTACTAGTTTTTAATTTAATAATTATTGAAGATGGTTTCCAGGGAGGCAGAAACATGCAATCGTTTAAAATAAATGTGAATTAAAACTAAATATTTTAATTTGTTAATTTTTTTATAATATACCTACTAATTAAAACATTATTATAGTTAGATAGATACACGGAATAGATACACAATTCAAAAGTAACTAATAAGATCTGTGCACGAAACCTTTTTATTTAAATATTTCATAATCACTTTGAAGGAATCTCGTACATAATAGCCGGTATTAATGTGTATACCTACCAAGCTGAAGTTATTTACCTACCTAAAAAACGATTGAGCCGGTGATTTATGTTCTCTGCATAACTTTATTTTTAAAAACGAATCGCGCGGCTTTTCTGATTGTGAAATTTGAATAAAAGGAGGGACTTCGTGGACCGAGGCGAGCAGGGTGTCTCGCTCTGGAGCGAAGAGAAATGTTAAGAGTGAGAGAGAGAGCGCGCGTCGTGCAGTGCGCCTCGTAAAGTACCTGTCGGCGTGTTCATGCGCGCATGCAGAACAGGAATTGATTAATTTCAGAACAATAACATGGCAACTCTTTTTGTAGAAACATATTTAATGTGATATTTTTTATGTTATATCATCAACCTGTTAAATGTAGGCCCACTATATGAGTCTCAATCTTCCTCCATCCATCCGCAACCTGCGTCCTACTGCTATTCTTTTGATGTCGTCAGACCATCTTATTTTTTGTTTGGTAGTTGTTGGGTGCTACCACAAAACTTTTCTTCCCCATTGACTGTTGTCTCTTAGACATATATTTTCTGCCCATTGCAACGTAAGTGGGCCTATTATTTCGAAAGCATCCACTACTTGCACCTTATGTTAGGCAATAGAGTTACAATTATAGGCTAATAATCAAAAAAGTTGTTGTAGTAAAATTACTAACAATAAGTGAATAGGTAAGTTTATAGATATATGTCTTCTTCTTCTTCTTCTTCTTCGTGTCAACGACATCAAATTATTTTGCCCAGTATCTGGCAACATCTATAGCCCGTGTGTTGCTCAGAATTAGGTCCTGAGATGTGTAGCTTATTGAGCACATGGAGCAGGATCTTAGGTGTGAGGTGGTCTGCAGGTCTCCATAGTCGCAGACTAGTAACTCTCCTTGCCGAAGCATTCCCACAGCTCGATGTTGACCTTAGTTGTTTAGATGTATGTACTCGTATTTTACTTAAAATTTACTTAAAACATTACTTAAAATAATTATATGGTTTACATAATTTATTATTTCAAAATTTTTCATTCTAATTAGAAAAATAATAAATTCCCATTAGAGTTTTCCCAGGATTTGTAGAAATTCATTATTTAATAAAAAAATATCAAATTTTAAATTGCTATTACAAAGATAATGAACATGAAATCCTTTGCTTACCATACCAAAGGTGGGTTCGATCACCAACGGCGATTAAAAACTAAAAACTTCGATCGAAGCTCTACAAATAGTGGTTGGTGTGAATTTGATCCCTCACTCGTGAAAAACCATTCATAGCCTATTAATTAAAATTGGTTAGACACGAAAGTCGTCTCGTGAACATCACTCATTCAAAGTAAATCCATATAATAAATGGATTTTGTTTGAATGTCGAGCTGCAGTCTATGGCATTGGCGGATCAACACTCATTCAGCGACTAAGCTAAATAGATAGCGTCATAAAATCCTCAAATGAGATTTCTGCATCACTATCATCGGCACTCTCCTGTATGTGTTAAAGTAAAAAAAAACTATCTAAAATAATTTGTATCATCAAGGAACATTAGACGAATGACCGGATACATCAATCGTCATTATTCGTTGACAGCCTGTGTCCATCCACTGTCTAGTTCATACACGAGTCTCCATCCTTTTCGATCCTCCGACCGGATATGGATGAGAAACAGTCTTATTTTTATATAAACACATACAGGAGAATACCGACAGATGGTGATAGTAATTCTACAGTCTCATCTGTGGAATTCTATGACGCTTACCATGGTGTATATGACTAAACGCTGCATGTGGAGTGTTGATCCGCCAACGTCATAGACTACAGCCCGAGATTCACGCATCATCCTTTATTATTACATGAGTCTTAATATGAATGGGTAGTCTTCCAGGGACGACTTTCGTCTACCACCAATTTAAATTAATATGCTATTACTGGCATGTTACGGGTGATGGATCAAATTCACACAAACCAGGGTATTATAGAGCTCAGAAATCGATTAAAAATCTTTTTTTTTCAAATCTCTGTCGGGGATCGAACCCACGACCTTTGGATCCTCCGACCGGATATGGATGAGAAACAGTCTCGAACGTTTAATATTTTGAAGTTGTCACGTTTTCGCTCGCAGCCACGCCTCTTATCTCTTCAATGTCTCTGCCTGAATAAGCTTTAGAATGCACCACCACACGAACACGACCACTACGCCCACACACTCCCACGCGTATGTACAGTACGAGAGCGTGTGTGCGTGCGTTATGTAAATCCACGCACACCACTGCGCGACTATCGCCGACCGACCAATGGCGGGCTTGTATGCAAAGTGGGCGTGAGTGCGCATTTTAAAATGAAAATAATAATTCACATTGAGACGGTCACGTGTCACCACACACGCATGAAACATCACACACACATACACACACGCATAAGCGACAATGCATCGCTTGTGATATATCAAAGGGGCCTAAGTGTCACATTTAGAAATATGCAAATATGCAAACTGGTGATACCTGAGGCCATCCTGCGACTGAACATGTGGAGAAACACAACTGAGAGGAATACTTGGATTGCTTTGAAAGAGGACCTAGCCCCTGGACACGACCAGGGGTGGAATAAATGGAGGTCCCTTAACAGACTTCGGACCGGAGTATACAATACGAATATACAAATGAATGCCTGGCAGTTTTATAGCGGACCGACTGAATGTGACTGCGGCGTGGAGCAGACCCTGTCACACCTTCTAAAGTGTGCGCTGTGTCCGAGTAGCTGCACCCAGGAAGACCTGATGAAGGCCGGGAATAATGCCATCGATGTCGCCCACTTCTGGGCAGATAGGATCTGACCCTGTTGTTTCCGACACGATTATATTATATATATGAAAGTTTAATGTTTTCGTCGAGCATGAAATCACGACTCTAACAGAAGGAAAATAAGGAAAGGAAGACATTCATATTAAAAAGCAATCATGTAGCATCAACAGGGATGACGGTTTGATCATCAAGAATACGTGACTTCCAACTCTAGTACATGCCCAAAAGTTAATACACACCAACAAAGACAATCGACCATATTTAATATACTTGCCAACCTTTCAGATGACCTCTAAAATGACGGTCGAAATATCATAAAAAATTAGAAAATTGCTACACACGACTCAACTTAAACGCCACGATTCCGGATATTCCTCAACGGGAGATCAATGCTTAGTATGACGATTCCTTGATGACAGATTTTCCAAATACATTCTTAATACCACTGGCATTAGAATGCTATCACAACATTTGCGTTTCCTTCAATTTATTTTTTACTTTTAACCACTTCATCACCACATGTTTACATGCCAGCCCTTGACACTATCTCTTGAATATCTCCCAAACTATCGAAAAATAACGATCCTTTTTGCTTTGTTAATATTTTAAAATATTCATAAATATCGATGTGAGAAAATCGGAAAATCGGAAGTGTTGTAAGGTTATCAATTATTTTTTAATAAGATTAATTCCTTAGTTTTCCATTTTCAATCATTTTATTTAACATATTTAAACATTTCGTTCCTTATGCATTATTCAAATGAGTTATATACACGAACGATTGTTACACATTCAAATAAGTATATTCTTCTTCATACATTTGTGTGCATTACAATTCAATGTATGCGCGCACTGTGCACCAACACAGTCGCACATATGATTATTATGCACTGTGTGTGTCCGGACTAATCTAAACAACACACACTCTTAATGAAAAGATAACACACTTGTGTAAATTTCTATTGTCCTATACTGAGAGAGCGTCGCGTACTGTTTTGTGATATTTCTACCTCTTCGCGTTTTCTGACGCCCTGATACCGGTTCAGGAAAACTCTTGTAGTTTATTGTAATATTTTTTCATTTAGTATTTTTTAAATTATCATTTGAAAGCTTGTAAGTATAGATAACTGAAATTGCGTAATTTCAGTTGCAAAATATTCATATTTTTTATGCATTTTTTCAATTATTTGCAAATTTATAGTGTCTTGCATACAAAAATTAAAGACAAATACTAAAAATTGGCATAAATTTCGATATCAAGATCAACTAAGCCACATACATCATTTACTTATTGCATTATTATTAAAATAAAAATACAAGGATGATGACTTTCTTTTCCACGATGCAAAAAAAGTATCTTAAAATAAATTAAATAAAACACATGTTTTCCAGTGTTTTTTTACAAGTGAATGGACCGAGAAAGAGCGCATAATGCACGTAACCATGGTTTTGTTTTCGTGAATATCAGTTGTTGAATGTGATCCATATTAAAACAGAATAAAATAATATTCTCTATTTAATATAGATGTCCAGTAGATTGTTTTAAATACAAAGAAAACAGGTAAAAACTAATTGTAACCACATTTTTTTATAGTTACGTTCCAAATTGATACACTGTTGGCATTTTCTTTGTATTATTTTTAAATAACCACTTAACAAACTAGAATATTATCAATCACCACGATTTAATACAAAAAAATGTGTTATAAATACAGACAGGATTCTTGTTTGATCTCCAGGTGAATACGGTTGAGAAGTGTAGCATATGGAAGTACATTTTTAAAGAGAAAATTCTGCAATGTTCTGAAATTATGACGTTAAACCAATGAAATTTTTTTCAGTATTAACTTGAAGCACAGAGATGTGAAATTTAATAGCATGTCTTACCCATAAAATGTATACTTAACTGTTATTTACTAACTCTGAATACAGTTTAACGAGTACATTACTTTATAATGTAAAAGCTGAAGGCTCTTGAACAAATGGAATAAAAAAAAATCTCGTCGTATATATAAAACATTTTCTTAAAAAAAATACTTTGCACCAGTGTATAAAAATATTGTGTTAAGTTATTCACTAGTGTAGGTAATTTCTCCGTAAGCTGTAATTAATTAAATTACTTACCTGTTGTTTTTAATACGCGCTTTGTTTACTGAACACTTGACAGGTGTCATTAAAATTTGCGTCACTTCCGTATACGTATATGTCGCTCCTTACTCTCATTATAATGTCGTCACGATCGTCATTCCCTGTGTCATCGCCCTCTCCTGGCTTTGTGCAATGTGACGCTAGGGGACCGCGATATCGACGCGGCTCACAATTTGACGACCTATGCTTCACACTATGTGGCAAATAGTTTCGCGACATTTTAATTGATAATTATTCATAGACATAGTTGGACTCGAGGGGCTCAGAGAAGCTCATATTAACCTCTCCTCCCCGGTGATGTCTATCGACTACACATTGCTTGTAATAACTTAAATATCTCTGTAAATATAATACACACAGGGTTCAGATTTAAGGTATTCCTCCTTAATACATTTACGTATTGAAAAAAATAAATTATTTATAATAATAGGCACTCATCGGGAGCAGGAAATATTTTTCTAAAATCCGGCATAAATTCACCACTACAATCAAGACGCGTCAACTGTCATGAATTCATTCGACCTGTCGGAAGCGTGTGCAAAAATAAAATTAAAAAATACCTAGATGCGTCGGCATCTATACTCCTCACTCTCGCTGACGTACTAATATGAGTGAGCGAGACGAGAAACCTCAGTTGGTCGGCTAGTCGAAATGATTTCGATGCGCGTCGGCTCATCCATATGTCGACAGGCGAAGTAATGTTAGTAGCTCTCGGAAGTTTACGCGCCAAGGTGCGTCTGGCCGTTTGAGGTCTTCGTCTGATGTTTTTCATGTTTTTAGCTATTAAATGTCAATTATTACTGCTTATTGACATCAACTATTATAAAATTAAGCGATATCTTTGAATATTTTAATTTTTTCGAATTTCTACTCATTTTATTCACTTTAAATCAGAATGTGTAACGAGTACACACCATCGGAACGCGCGGAAGTTTTTAACATAGTAAGGCGAGGGTTAAACATGACCATTCCGTGTGCTGGCGAACACCTTGTTATATAAAAAATAATCAGTACCTATCTGTAGGTGACCATCGACATGAAAAACTTTGATAGATATCTCTGTTTTTACTGCGTGTCAATGGTTGTGCCGTATTAAGTTGTGTTGTATTAAGTTATAAAGTTATATTATTATATATATATATATTATAGGATCTAATGATCCAGGACTCGGCATTGTCGGAATAATCATCAGATGTTTTTAAAAAATATGATGCATACATGAAAATTCTGATCAATCATAAATATATTTTACAAATTTGCCACGAATACTTATGTTCCCAGGTAGACTTCCGGATGCATATGTCTTGAGACAAAGTATGAACAATTGTTATTTGCGGGGAGTTTATGGACAGTTTTTGACAGTTTATTTTATTTTCCTTAAATGACATTACAAAATAGGTAACATTTCAATGCGTCATTAAAGTAGATACAACTATAAGTGTGGCGATGTAAATTTATTGACACATTTAGTGTTAATGACCTCACACTCAGGACTAGCGTCAGGAGATTCAAAATAAATAGCTTGACCTGTAACAACAAAAACCCTGTCATAAGTATATCATAATTGACACACAAATAACAAGGCATTATTGTCACAAAATAAAACGTCCAATATTTTGCATCTATCAACGCCAGCACTGAATCTGAAGTAATATTACACCAAATATGTCAATATCTGCACTTAAGCTGGTTTCAACCACTGTTCACTGCGATTCTTTCGTCTTACACGTATCCAGGGTTGAACGATGGTCTTTCCAGGCCACACTTCAGGCTCCATGAGAGACTCCAGCGAAGTCGCGATGACCCCGACTTTGAAAGAAGTTGACAGCATCCGTCTGCTGATAATCCTCTTGATGGTCATCCAAGAGGGATTGAATGCAGCGGTTGCTGCCAAGAAGCTCTGCAAGTCATCAGCTGTTGTATCCGGGTGAAGACCCTTGGCGTGAAGATACGCCATCTTCACTCCGGCAACCTTCTTCGAAGGAGCTGCAGAACCATATTCTCCAGAGATGGTAGGATGTGAATAAAACTACACATTTAGTTATTAAGTTATATTATTTTTTGCCCCATAAGAATTTCTCCAAACATAATTATTGGGTAAATAGTGTAAGATTTCTTACTTATTCGGAAAATTGCGAATAGTTAACAATCAAGCGAGACCTTTGTTAACTATTAAAAGTCAATCATTGATAGGTTCACCTGTTAGAATATACTATATTAGACTGAGCTTCAAGAAGTCCATATGATGATAACATACGAGTTACCTATACATACAAAATAGCTGACCTCGTCAGCCGTGAGTGAGTTACATGAGTACCAACATAATGGCACAAAAAAAATTGAAAATTGAATATACGTAGCTCGCGAAAATTCAAAAGTTACCTTATTTTTTTAATTGTCCTCGTATATATCGTTTTCAACTACCTTCAACGATAAAGAGAGTTTTACAACTTGATTTTATGCTTTACTACTACTTTTATCTTAGGAAGTGTGATGGAATCTTTTTCTATATGTAAGCCTCAATCCACAGCAAGTCAAACCATCGCATCCTTAATCTTATCACAGAAATGTTTTTCGTATTTCTACGGCAGCACTGACTCTTTGTAATATGCCAGTATTCGCATCCCACCAACACAGTACATTAATTTAACAATGTCGTAAAATTTAAATTTGTTTTATGCAGGTAATATACAAAGCTTAAATGCATTTCTTGAATTCATAAAACGTCTGTCTGAAATGCAAATTCGGAACATTTCAAAATTATCTCAGGAAGAATTTAAATTTTTGTCGGAAGTAATTTGTTTTTTATGATCACTGAACAATTATGTCGGGCCCGCGATTTATTTCGCGCATATCAGATGGTACACTTATCACATTTTGCATTTTTTTTAGAATTATTAATAATTAATCAAAACGTACGTACTAACGTAATTTTTTAAAAATATTTTTGATTGAAAAATATAGATCATTTCACCGCCTGCATTGAGGTAAATATTATGAGCAATTTGAATGAATAATAATCATTTTTTATCATTTCATATGCAAATACACGTATCGGGTTGTGCGAGACCTTTATAATCAAATGTTCCAACCTTAGAAAGACTCTCAAAAAGGTTATTTATTAGTATAAGGTTGGATCAATAGAGAACTTTCAGAAGTTCGGCGTAATGCTAATATCGTAATATTCACGAACCGATTGTTCAATATATTGTAGATTTCTGATGAATTTATTTTATTATTTTATCCTTGTGTTGTGGAGTAGGCCACGTGTTGTTTATTTTTATTAAATAAACTTGTGTAGGAGTAAAATAACAGAAGTAAGGTACAAGAAATGTACAATATTTTCCAATTTCTAAAGATTCGATGCTAGATAAATATGAAGTATAGATTTTCCATGAAAACTATATAAACCTCAGAACAATCTACAAAATTGAAAACGAATAATCATTCTCATTAATACAGCATTCAATAATAAAGTAATTTACTTCAAGGAAATTAAGAATTTTTACTGCTGTTTATTTATTTACACTTTTACATATTAGCTACAACATCCACTAACGGTAAATAATAAAAATATAGTTAACTCACGACTTATATTTCAATCAAATTAATTTTACAATGAAGTAATGTTTGTGAGTGTCGCTAAAAAATAGAATCCGAAACGAGGAAATACGCAGAAGAACCCAAGTAGTGGATGCTACCCAACGAATAGGCACACTCAAGTGCCAATGGGCAGGACATATCTGTCGAAGAGACAACGTTCGATGGGGAAGAAAAGTATTGGAATGGCACCCAAAAACTTGCAATCGAAGCATTGGCCGACTCCCTGCAAGATAGACTGAAGATATAAGAAGAATAGAGGGAGTGACCTGGATGCGGAAGGCGGAGGATCGAAGAGGATGGAGACACATACGGGAGGCTTACGTTCAACAGTGGACGGATACAGGCTAATGATGATGTTGAATGTTTGTGAATGAAATGAATTTAATTATTTGTTTTGTTTTTATTCCCAGTGGGTACTGTATTATTTCCATTTACACAACTCTACTTGTTGTGCCAACTATATTCATCACACTCACTTCCAACTCCAGCTGACTAACGTTTCTATATGAAAATCATATGTAGAAAGTGAGGTAAGGTATATATTTTTTGAAAAATTAATTGGTTTTTATTTTGGAATTCCGTGACCTTCTATGGATCAAATTCATCAGCCTTGTTTGCCGGTGCAGCAAAAACGGTAATTATGCATTTTTACGCATCCGACCGCAACTCCTACAGCCCTTTCTCTGCGCATGCGTGCTCGGACCGCGAAAATATAAATCATTTCGGAATATTCCACTAACAACCGCAATGCAAAACGCGACTACCCACCGTGGATAGGTCACCGCAAATTAAAACACAGTAAGCTTTCGAATCGAATTATCATATCAATAAATATTTATTTACTTACATTTTTTTACATGGATCACGTTAAGTATGTTATACCTCTCCTTTTTCGACTGCAGTTTCTTTAGCCTTCTTCAATCCGTCACTCTCAAGAGTCCACTGTGAACAGATATGGATCTCAAATAATATAATGAAACTCAAAGTGAATGCTAAAAACGTTGGAAAAAAAACTAATTATCTTTCGCTATGTAATACTATTGCAAGTTTAATATATTTATAATGTCATTGATTGAATTATGTTTTTTTTTATAAGAACTAATTCATTATAAAAAAATAATTAAATACTTATTTTTTTAAACTTATAAATTTCAATATTACATCTGTATAATAAACTAACAAATTTTGTTGTAATAGATTTATTTGATCTATGCTAGTCTGCCTAAATGCTCGAAGATGCTACTTGTTTTATGGCAGATTTAATTTATACTTGTTAAGTTGTCTTGTTATTACAAGATAATTAAATATTTCATCACAAGTAGTGTATTTATGTAGATAAGCACATGGTAAAACGTTCTGTAATTTGTTTTATTTCAAAACCTACCAGTGTTCTTACAGAATTACTTAAATTTAAACTTAAATATATATTTATATAGTTATATGTGAATCTAGTGTTCTCAAGTCATCTAACAGCGTATTTAAGCGGTATTAGGAGAAAAAAAGTAATTGAGTTACTAACAGTAACTACATACTTAGTGAACTGACCTTATATTTGTGTTCATAGATTTTATATAAGACATTAGAATCTGCTCTCTCACCTTGTCATTCCTCACAAAATCAAACCATCATACACCCACTGTACGGATGCATTGGCTTTTGGTGAGATGTCAAGATTCACGGGATGATACAAGCGCTGTGCAGACGGATTATTTAAATATTATACTCGTGCGTTGTAACATCTTCCTCTCTCTCAAAAGGGATGTTAATACGTCGCGTGAGGGCAGGATGAGGAGCAGGTCAGCAAACAAAGACTTTATTTTAGAAGCACATTGATTATATTTACTAAAAACTTTACAAGCTTCCGCACATGCGGGATGACATGCCGCTGCCGTATGCTACCTTCTCGGCTGTCAGCACACAACTGACGCTGATGTCAACTGGTATACAGGTAATTATAAAAAATGTATTTTTGGTTTGGTTTTTGTGCAGTGGTGCGTTATAGATCAGGGCTGCAGACATTCGAAGTGGTAGACGGAGATCGTTGTCGCGCTCGCGCAATTAAATACAAAAACGGGCGCGTTTCGCACGCGATGCGCGCGCACACAGCACGCAACTTGGTGACAATTGCTCCAGCGAGGGATAAGCATCGCGAAATAATAAGCGGGAAAGTGATTTCAAATGATCAAGGTCAGAAGAGCGCAAGTACCATGTAAGATATGAAGATGCGCAAATCAAACTAAAAAAATCTCATACATTTCGGATACTTTCGATTCATTCACTAGCTACGAGTTAAAGTAACATTCTCTTAAATTTAATTACTTTGAATTTATACTATTAGAACATCATCATCATCATCAGCCTGTATCCGTCCACTGTTGAAAGTAAGCCTCCCGCATGAGTCTCCATCCTCTTCGATCCTCCGTCTTAAGCATCCAGGTCACTCCCGCTATTCTTATTATGTCATCAGTCCATCTTGTAGGGGGTCGGCCAGTGCTTCGTTTGCTAGTTTTTGGGTGCCATTCTAATACTTTTCTTCCTCATCGAACGTCGTCTCGTCAAAGTTAGAACATAAAGAACAATAATTAACAATACACACATCATTTTTTTTTGTTACGAGTATTTTTAAGCAAACGCATGCAGGAGAGCATAATAGATCAAAACAGCAGTATTTGTTGCATAACTATAAGCTGGAAACTAAGATAAGCTAGGATTGAGAGCTAGAAGGATTGTGTGCTTGAGTATGCATTCTTTCGGGTAGTGTTCGGCGTGTTCAGAAATCCTGATATTTTGTTGGAAATCGGTTTGTTTGTCCCTGACAATTGTTTGAAAATAAGGAGGCACATATTGTTTATTCTTGCTAGGAGTAATAAAGGTCCGCCAAATAACTTTTTTTTTTTTGAAAATGGGGCGCAAAGCATCAAGTGTAGCTTCGGCTGTGTGGCACGTAGTGCCGTCGCGTTGAAACCAAATGTTGCCAATATCCTCCTCTTCAATTTTTGTGAACGAAAATGGCCCGATAACGATCGCCATTGACTGTAACGGCCACTACTTGCTCATTTTCGAAGAAAAATAGCCTGATTTTCAAAGTAATGTCGCAATATTTCCCAGCGTTGTTCAAGCGTATACACAACCATATTCGTTTAGCGGAAGAATAAAACTAAGTATCTGTCAAATCAGACATGAGCTAAGTGTTACCATTCACGAAATAAACTATAGTTGAAAAAAAAACGTTAGATGGCGGACCCATACCAACCTGCCAGAGACTATGCTTCATGGGAGAGTAATCAGACTGTTCTACCATATAACCTCGAATATTGATATATTCCACGTGAGAGAAGCCTAGTTTCGACATGAGCTCCACGAATTTATTTATCGTAATAATTTCGAGGAGTCTTCTATTTAGCGAGCTTTGAGACTGTTGAATAATTTTTGTAAATGGTTTTATTATAAAGTTGATATCTGTTTTAAAAACGAAATAACAGATGTTAATGGTTTTAAAAGTTAAATAAATAAAATAAATTATAATGATTAATTATAATGCATATTAATTAAATATTTTACTACGTAGCTGCGTTTTAAAAAAAAAGTGAATAAAATGAATAAATTCTCATACAAATTCACACCATCCGAAATCGAATTTTTATTATTTACCACCGGTAAGCCCGTCATAAGCTTAACGTAATATAATAATTGATATCAAACAAGCAACAAAATGATAAAAAAAAAATCCGTTGAAAACTCAGGTATCATTCTATATTAAAGTATTTTTTTTTAAATTATACTTAAGGTTTACCATTTTTTTAATTATAATTATTGTTTATTTATTACAACCTTTGTGCTTTCTCACTTTTAAAGATGTAATATATTTTTTTAATACCACTGAGTTGGAATTATTTATTCGTCTACCGGTTTCAATAACATCATACTTTATTTAGAAAATACTTAAAAACTCTTAATTTAAGGTCACAGAAACCGGTTGATAGTATAAGTAATTAAAGGCAACCATCGTTTTGGCAGTATTTAATTCAATTAATGGGCATAATGGGCGTGGAGCAGACCCTGTCACACCTTCTGGAGTGTGCGCTGTGCCCGAATAGCTGCACCCAGGAAGACCTGATGATGGCCAGAAGTAACGCCATCGACGTCGCCCACTTCTGGGCAGACAGGATCTGACCCTGTTGTTTCCGACACGATTATATATATATATATAATGGGCATAAATTATTTATCTAAAATTCAGTAATAAATACCTTACAAGGTAAGTAAAAAATAATCATTAAACAGTAGAAAAATAATATATTAGTAGTAAATAATTAATGAATGGTTATCAATAATAGGTTAGGTTTCCATTTTATGGGTTAATTATTCATTCATTTTACGTTAATTTTTACTTTTTTGCCATTTTAATTTTATAACTGACCACATTCATACTGACACAGTGGATGATACTAGTTTATTTAGTCTACTGCAGATTAATTTTATTTACTGGCAAAACGATGAATTAGTTACTGAACAAAGAAATACAGGCCACGATTAAAACTAAGTGCTTTTCACAAAGTTGATTATATTTTTTTAATTTTTTATAATTAATGTGTTTAGGAGCGCGATTTTTTCAGATCGTATTTCCTTTTCAGGCTGTGGTCAAGTAATGAATAATGATAGATCAACGATTACTTCACCATCAATGACTTTAAAGACCAATGTCGAAGATGGCGCCATGACGCCAAGCATCATTATCTCCCATACAGCATCTGCAGTTCCACCAGAGCTGGTCTTCCTTCCTCCCGGGGTGATGCTATCGCTCTGCCTTAATAATTGAGCGACTTCCTTAAATGGTCCACCGGTGACTTGGTAACGTGCTAATCATGCATAGCGTTTTTTGCACGAGGAGACGTAACGACGCTCTGAGCTTTTTTATATGAAGCTTTTTATGGACGGAAAGCTCGCCTGTCGATGCGGCAAACAAGCCAGACTCCCAAGAGCTTTTTATAAAATAAAAAATGGCACAATGATCGCGTAAATTCACGTTTGTTAGAAAGGCTTCGACGTATAAATTTCACGTGAAATATAAAATGAAATCGAAAAGCGATAGTAAATATGACTGTTATGAAACAGACAGCAGAAACACATACATGCATGAAAAATCTTAAAATAATTATTTTTTTTTGTTGATTAGCAAGCCATTGTACTGTTGAAGTTACCAGTCAGGAAGAAAATTAAATTTTATAGATTTTGTTAGTATTTAAAATTTTAAGTTTGTATAATTATTTCTATTGACGACATTAACGCATCGCAAGTGAGGTTCTAGTTAGATTGTTAAAGTCAAAAACGACAAAAAAACATTCATAATATGCCTCGGATACCATAGCTTGCGTCTTAATCTCCTACTCTGGATGTCTTTGGGAATATCATATTATATGTTTCTAAATGTACCTTTGCATGCATATATTTTTTGGACAGTGGTAATTGACAGAACTGCGTGGTGGAAATTGTATAACGATATACACAAGATCTTATCTTTAAGTGGTGTGGTAAGCGAATTTAGAAAAAAAAATTAATAATGGAATGTAAATTACTGTGTAAAAAATGTATCTTTTTATATTTGATTAAATAAAAAAAATTAAAATTATATAGTCTGTATTTCTTTGTTGGGTAACTAATTCAAGGTTTTGGCAGTAAGTTAAATCAATTGGCAATAAATAAAATTAATCGGCAGTTGACTAAATAAATTGTCAGTATGTACTGTGTCAATATAAATGTAGTCAGTTATAAAAATAAAAATAAAGGACCGAGAGGAATGGAGATCGAGATGCAAGATTCTGTTGCTGCAAACCAATCCACCAGATTGATACTACGAAGAAGAAGTTATAACATTTAATGGCAGTAATATATTGAATATTGTTAAAAATTTATCTTAAATTAATGAATAATTAACCCATAAAATGGAAACTTTACCTAACCTATCATTAATTACTATTCATTAATTATTTCCTACCAATTTTTTTTTCTACTGCTGATTGATATATTTCTACTGATCAATGATTATTGTTTATTTACCTTTTGAGCTATTTATAACTGACCATTTTCTAAATAATTACTACTTTGTAAATTAAATACGGCCAAAAAAAATAGTTGCCTAACGATATTGTAGTAACGATTTTCTTCAGATATTGTACGGATTTAGAGAGAAAATTTAATGACAATTTAACATGATATATTATAGTAAATATTAATTTTGAAATGTCTTTGGAATTTCAAAAAATTAAAAATTCAATGAGCTTGACGTTTTATAATTATTTACAAATGAATGTGTGAAAGTAACAGTTTTAAAATGTCTAAAGTATAGTGAAGGAATCAAGAATTCGATTAAAAAAGGAACGTTGTTTGAATTTTAATGAAAACGCATTAATCAGACAATTCTTTCGAACAAATAAACACCATTGTAGCTTTCATACAAAACGGCCGTTCCTGCAAGAATTTTAATTGATATTTTCTATCGAAAAACAAGTTAATCTTGTGCAGTACTGAAATACCTACGGGCTACAAAAAAAAACTCTGCATCAATAATACATTTCATTCCCGAAACCTGCTTCGAATCATTCACCCTGTCGGGCAATCGGTAATCTAAGACCGCATGCGAAATCAATGGAGAAGATATACGTGTAAAAAAATACGAGAATACCTCGGACGGTTGACGTTTCGTGCAAGGGAACTGCATTATGCTCTTGCTATCCGAGGACCTTCGCAATTACTGCATGAAGGTTTTCCTCCAGGCGGTTGGGGGCGCAAAAAACGCGTCGCATAAACATTATAAACATGCAGCGGGTCCGACAAAAGGATCGGGCAAAGGACTGCCGAACTTGCACAGCGAAGATGATTGCGGGGATGGTGACATTGCAGTGATGGGTGATGACGTGCAATCGTCAGTTGATGATGCTCTCAATGCACTTGCAATGGCATTGTTCGTTTGCTTTATTTATTTTTCATACCGTATCTGCGGCATATTGTAAATTGTCGCCGCACAGTTCTGTGCTCAGTCCCAAGATATCTATCTCCTCACTGAAAAGTTATAATTTTTTTTATTATAAATGAAAATATATACTATTCGGCGGCTTCTAAGACAAGATACATAAAGACATGTTTTATTCTAAACATATTTGAGTACATTGCTCTCAATGCACTTGCGTTGGCATCCAAGCACGTGTTGCGTCCTATGTTGCTTAACTTCAGTGATCAAATTAGAAACGAATTATTTCGTTCAGCATTAAAAAATGTATGGTTCGCTCGAACATGATATGCTTGTACTCATATTTAGTTTTGCAATTTATTTATCTTCATAGCAATAATTTTAATTGTAAGTCGTTAAAACGGTTTTTAATGTAAATAGTATAAGCTTTTTATCTTGTTTTAATATGGATCACGCTTTGCACTGTTTATTCACATACTTGAAAACAGTTTCGTGTACAATGAGTGACTTTCTCTCCCCTTACATTATGACACTTCATAATTATTTATCTGCTTTAAGCCATCGTACATATGTTTCATAAATATTGAGAGCTGAAGAAACTCTTATTGAAAATAAAACAAAAGTCTTCAAGTTTGTAAATACAACGTAAAAAGTATTTATAAATTAAATAATTGAAATGGAACTCAAAGTTAATACTGAATACATTTATTCAAGCTGTTTTATATTATGCACCCGAAATCAAACATCCTTCATAACGTAATGTATTCATTTGTTATTTAACTTACTTTGCATGTACTGTTTATAATAATTTCATGTATTTAAAACTAGATATGCACATACAAACATTAGATTCATTAACTGTTAAGGTATTACGACTAAGATATGCATAATTGTCATCCATTCCAGGTATAAAACTAAGATCTAGGGCCTTGGCGTTAATGTGCAGTCCATAAATGAATCAAATAGATTATAAAGAAACTTTTCTCAACTTGAATACTCTTACAATTAATTACACTAGACCAAATTCTTTAAGTAAGTGAATAGACGGAAAACTAAAAAAAAAATACCTGCTTACATCTTGTTAAAGTGTTTGTTTTCTAAAAAGCGGGCCTTATTTAATAGTAATACTTGTTTTTGTTTCGTTTATCGTTTATCTCCATAAGGAGTTACTATATTTTTATTTCCTAAATTTATACTGAAAACACTAATTTGAGCTATAGAATAATTATTAGGAAATTCCTGATGACACCATTTCACGAACGACGAGATTCTTTAATATAAAAGAAGGAGGCATTTTATAAAAAAGTTATATCATTGAGACACGCCTAATGGATGCAAAATATGCGCCATTACAGTGTCTTTCATAACATAATCAAATTAATGATTCAAAGGTACCCATTACAGTCCTTACCCTTGATAAAACTCTATGAAATAAATATTTAACAAGTGCTAGTATGACGAACTGAACACTTCTGAAAGTAAACAAATATCAGTCTTTAATACTGTGTGAAAAAAAGCATATCTATTCGTCAGTGTTGATCTAAATCGTATTTTTCTTCTTATTTTTCTACTATATCTACAATTGCATCCTGTTATTTCCCGGAGCCTATTTCTGCAACACGAATTTACAAATATTACGCGATCTTTAATGTATGTTTCCCGAAGGTCGGATGCCCAGTTATATACTCTCCACTTTTTTTTCAAATACGTCTTTTAATGCTCTCTCTACAGTACTTCATCATCTTGACATACCCCCATAATTTGATTTTTCATATTTTTCAATCGAACTGAATTTAAAATTTCCGCCGCAATTTTAACAATACCATATCGTATAAGCGTTTCATTAAAAAATATTTAAAAACATTGTGAATGAGCGTTTTGTAATGAGACTCGTTTTGCGGCAGGTATATATGCGATCGGGCTGAAATATATTTTATCTGAAAGCTACAAACCTGCAGGCTGCAAAAATCAGTCCAATTTCAACTGACAGAGGGTAAAGACGTTTTTATCCGAAATTTTAAGCATGGCTTGAGTTCGTGCCCACAAAACCATTTTATATATTTACGAATTTACGAGTATGTTGTAATATAATATGTCAAAGCTTTCGTTAAATCGTTCCAGATTTGCAATTTCTAGCGACAAAAAAGCATCTTAAATGGTTCAATGGCGTTTTCGAATATGTCACCTGTTTCATCTTGCTTTCTTCTCATTTCCATCTCAGAGATGTCGCAATTTTCTCGTGCTTCGGTTTCGAATCGGAATGGCAGTGATTAAGAGGTCGTTGTCCCCTCCTGTGCTCCTGTGCCAGCATAACTGCACACGCTGCTCTTCTGTCCGCGGACCTGGATATCAACTTTTTGCTGCCGGACCGTTCGATATAGATACGCAACCGGCGATCTCCGAGACAGCCTGCGCCCCTGATACCTGCCGTGAGATTCCGAGAACGATTCCTACTGTTAAAAATAACCAAGTTCTTTTTATGTAAACACATACAGGAGAATACCGACACACGGTGATAGTGATTCTGAAGCTTTTCATCTGTGGAATCTATGACGCTTACTATTCAATAAATGTATAAGCGCTTCATGTGAAGTGTTGATCCACCAACGTCATAGACTACAGTCCAAAATTCATCATCCTTATTATTACAGGAATTCACTATGAATGGGTGGTCTTCACGGAACGACATTGCATTTTACGAATTAGGGATCAAATTCACACCCACCGGTATGTTTTTTTGAGCTCAGAAATCGTTTATTTTATTTTAATTACCATCGGGGGTGGAACCCATGACCTTCGGCTAGCCAAGCAAACGCTTTAACCAATATACCAGCCAGGCGAATTTTCTTGTAGGATTGCTTGTTCTTGTCAAATATGACGCGGCGTCACTAAAAAATGGCATCCTATGAGTTTTAAACGATTACGAAATATGTTTTTTGTTTTGGCAAAAAATCAGATCAACAACCTCAAATCTGTGTGAAGCAAAGACATTTTTTTTCTTCCTACATCCGTTCCGTATCTTAGCAAAGAGATCACTACAAATTGGACTGGACTTTACCCGCTTCACACTTGCATCACACTGTAGGACAATTAAGTCCCCTTTATGATGCGCTCATTCATATTATGATCAATTAGCAACTAATCATTGTCCAGTGTGAAATTCCTAAGTCCGATGGGTTACTAATTTCCCGACGAAAAACAGGATGGGAGCTCGAGGACTTGAAAATACGGCTATTCAAGGCGTATTGTGGTTTTTTAATATTTTTTTTGAAGCAGATCTCATGATTGACCTCAAAGCTACATCATTTGAACCTAAGATGCGATTAAATTCAACGACAATGAACACATACAAGTTTGTTTGCCTGCGTAATATGTACTTTAATGTCTTTTATCGAACGAGATCCGCGCTTACAATGTGCTATTTTCGTTGGTCAAAAGAGTGCTTTTTATTGATAAGCACAAAGGCATGCAGACTTTGTGGCCACTAAAAAATCCACGCATTTACCACTTTCGCTCGTATTTTCGATGAGAGAATCTATCTTCCATCTCCATCTTTTTACACCGCGAATGCGATTCTAATCTTTTTCACGGATTATTTATTTTTAGCACTTTTGTGCAAGGGCCACAATTGTTCAGAGGAGACTCCCTCCCATTTTGATCGGAAATTACAAATTGAAAACTGAAAAATATTTAATTTAAACTACTTGTAACAACAATTGGTAACTATTTTTTGGCAGTATTTCATTAAATTAATGGCCAGTCATTATTAAGGTCATGAATAACGGTCTGTAATAAATACCTAAAAAGGTAAGTGAAAAATAATCATTTGGCACTAGAAAAATGACAATCGGCAATAGAAAAATATTAAATTAGCAGGAAATAATTAATGAATGGTTATTAATAGATAAGATTATGTTAGGTTCCCATTTTATGCGTTAATTATTCATAATTTTACTTTTTTTTTACAATTATTAAATATATAACTGCCATTTTAATTTTATAACTGTCCACATTCATTCAGACATAGTGGATGCTGCCAATTTATTTACTTTACTCTCCATTGATTTTACTTACTGCCAAAACCTTGAATTAGTTACTAAACAATTAAATACAGGCCCCAACAATTCATTTAATGAACTTAAAATAAAAGTATTTAATAACATTGTGAAAAAATTAAACTGCGAAACTTTTTGTATTGCAAACATACTTTATATATCATCTTATACACTTAGCAAGCGTTTGCTTGCTTCACATAAAAAGTGTCCCGCTATCTTAAATATATGCAACATCCTATTATAAATCTCATCGCATAATGATGAGCGATTTTCGTGTTTTTCCTCGCGTATTTCCCGCTTGCATATTCAGGCAGTGCGACAAGTTGAACTTGTCCTGACGTGAGAGACTCGCAGACCGCAATACTGGTATTTCATAGACGCCGCATAAGCACAGATGCTGTAACTTTCAACGATTGCCAACTCCGTAATGGCAGCTACATTAAAATACTAGAAGTGTCAATCTCAGTAAACGTTAAATACGTCTACTCAATCGAGTCTAAGATCTTGCGTCTAGAAAACGGGACATCCTCTTTAAATCACGCTATTTTTTCACAAACGTGCAACTCAATCATTCCCATGTCAACTCCCCTAACTGAAGCATATGGTCATCACTAAGTTCTGCCATAAAGCTCTGTCAGCTCCGATTGTCCTCGCCTTCTCCAGGCCAAGACTTCCAGTGACCAAATATCCTTTATTTTAGACTACAGTCCTTTTTTCGTTACTGTATCCTTTGCTTATGTGTTTATTAAAATATCAAAATGAATACTTAAATAATGTGTAGTAAAAATACTTGTTTAAAATTGTTAGTTTTATGTAGTACTATTTTTAAAAATTGTGATAGTTTTAAAATATATAAAGTTTTTCTTCATTTTTATTAAAGTGCTCTTTAATTTTCCATAAATATATGACCTTCGTACGTATTACTTGAAATATTTTTATGTTTTACCCTTTCAATAGGCTTTCAGTGACCTTACGCACTTAGATATTTTAAATTTTTGACACTGTTTGTTCAAAACGTTATTTTGAACATAACTGTGTTGTATTAAGCATCCAAAAGTCTTAAAAGTAATTGTTATAATCAAACTCTTTATCTAAGATTCATACAGTCAGGTACGACACAGGGCATTTTGCCACTCTATGTAAATTGAAGAAATCAAGGTCCAAAACATCAAGTATCGAGGAATTTGTGGTGTACAAAGTTCTATATATTAATATTAACAAATTATGCTTACGCATACGGAGCATTGACCATCCCAATAATCTGCATCTCTATGTGGATTTAAGGGATCAAGTCTAAAAACGGTATCGAGGAATGTGCGGTGTATGACATTCAATGTATTAATTTTACTTTTATAAATGCTTACTCATGTTGTAAATTAGGGTATAAAAAGGGGTCTCGTATCAAATTAATTAGTATCAACTCAACTCCGATCTGTGGTCTTATCCTCAGTGCCGGATACTTGGTTTTCCGGCATCACCATATAAGCTGATGCTGTAATTTCGGGACCGCGACCTCGATCTCGGTTCCGGAAAATAACGATGAAATTTTGTAAATATTGTGATTGCGTTTCTGGAAAAGTTTTTGTATAATTAAAAATACTTTACAACTCGATCTAACCCCATTCTAAGATAAAAAAACCAGTTCTTAGGGTCTAAAATCTGTTGTTTGTTAATTTAAGTCGCCTTATTCGCAAGCAATTCATAGAACCATACAACTATGTTCATACATACTTATCCTAATCGTAAAGGAAGATGTTATGTATTACCTTGGTATTCCGGCATCACCAGTTAGCTGATGCTGTAATTTCGTGACCGCAACCTCGGCTCCGGAATAATTAGATAGCAACCTGGAAATGTCTTATTTTAATCGAGAGTCGTTCACAGGCCCTCTTCAGGCATGTGTGTTTGAATATATATAAAAAAAATTGCGTCTGAAATGAGAAGTCGGAGACGCTCCTGGCAGGTATGTTCACACCATGAAGGGCAGAGTTATGTCAACGTCTTTAAACGTCTCCCACTAAGGCAGCGCGTTCTTCGCGAACTGGATAAATGGATAAGCAAATAAGTCGCGAAGAAGACTAACGGGACTTTATGTCGGTGTGTTTAATAGATGCTTTACAAGTATTCAACTAGTGGATAGATGTAGATAGATGAACAAAAAAAAAACAAGTATTCTCTGATGCAGTTTGAAAATCACGTAAATGTCGACAATCGCCTCGTTAATGGAAGTCCATTTTTTTGTATTGGCTACCTTATGAGTTATGGGTTTAAATTTATAATTTAATTTTCCATGTAACTGTGATATAATTTTATTTCAAAAAATTGCATTGCTTTTACAGTTTACTGTTTGATGAAATCGATCACTTATATTTTCTTTCGTTTCATTTTTATTAATGAAATTGGTAACGCCTATTGCATTATTTTTATTAATTTATATTATAAATACCTAAATGTTTTTGGTTGATTTTTAAGAATATATTTCAATACTCTGATATTTATAGATAATTATAATAACCCCTTCGCATCGGTTGTTGGCATATGTCGTCATAAGATTTCCCGACCGTCGACATTGGTTGACGTGATATATCGATTTGCTACTTTCTTAGAATAGTTTTTTATGCATCATCTGATATCTAAAGGATACAAGAACTAATGTGATATATGAAAATAGACCAGATAAGTACATTTATGCTTCAAATACTAGTTTCATAATTGACAGCATAATTTGTATTCAAACCTAGCCGGAATGAAAGGGTTGAGGATTTATAATAATATTTAAAAATGTATAACAAACATAATCTTATTTATTAGAGAAATGTCATATGGCGTTGTTTGCTGTGGCTTTGTATGTACGAATCAATTAGTTAAATACTTCTTTTATATAATATTTCTGCAGGTGAATTTATAACACAACTACCTTAGATTTTTATTAAAACATAGTAAAAATCTATGGTAGTAGTATATACTCGCAATTAATTATAAATATTCAATTGGCAACTTATTATTTTGTCAGTATTAAATTCAATTAATGGCCAGTAAATATTTAAGAAATTTTCATTAAAAAATACATAAAAGGACAGTAAAAACTATAAATTAGCTATTGAAAAATATTAACTTGCAGTAGAAAAATAATAAATTGGCAGTAAATAGTTAATGAATGGATATTGATAATGGGTTCGATGAGGTTAGGTTTCCAGTTTAAGTGCTAGTTATTAACTTATTTCACATTAATTACTGGCAGTTTTGAGTAAATTACTGATTTTTAATTAAAATTTTATAACTGACCACTGAGCTCTAAAATACCCCCGGCTTGCGTGAATTTGTTCCTCACCTGTAAAATGCCAGTCATAGCCTATTAATAAAAAATGAAAATTACCGTAAAAACTACACATTTATAGTGAATTCCTGTAATAATAAGGATGATGCGTCAATGTCGGTCTGTAGTCTATGACGTTGGCGGATCAACACTCCGCATGCAGCCCTTATATGCAGCATGATAAGCATCGTAGAATTCCACAGATGACACTTCAGAATCACTATCTGTGGGTATTCTCCTGTATGTGCTTACATAAAAAATAAATATATTAGTTGACTTAGTACATGCGGCATAAATAAGAACAAGTCCCTTGGGAATATATGTTTTAATTAATGCATCGACGACAACACAACATTGATGTAATTGCATATCTTTGTTATTCATTCCATTGATGGAGGTGAGGACGTTCGTCTTCTATATTATTAATACATTTCGCAGGTGCAACCAACGTCTTCCGCAAATGGGCAATCATCATAATAAAGAAATGAATTAATGCTCTTCCACACCACGCAAAACATGTGAAAAACGACTACGCGTTCGGCATTCTGATTAAATTTCATTTGCATGTTTGTTACACCATGTGCGAGGAGCCATTTCAGGCACTGAAAGGTCACAAAAAAGTCCATTTATTTAGCTGTTTGACATTTTATAACACCTTTTAAGCATTCGCTTAGTTTCCGTTAATTTACGTCTTTATTTACTGCCAATTGATTGAAATTACTGGTAAAACCATGTATTATTTACTGGACAAATAAATACAGAGTTTGTATGATTCTTTATGAGACTGTATATGATTCAAGCTAGGTACTAAGTAGTAGTTGTATGTATATGATCCAAGCATAATAAGTATAGAATTTTTATAAATTGTATAAATTATTTATATTGTTAAAAAGGTATTGATTATATTAAGTTCATTAAAAGGTGTCTGGTGGAAATTGAGACTTAGATGGGTCGAGGCTATTAAAGAATCGAAATATATATGTAAATAATGCTGAAATTGTCACTTCGACTATAAAAAAATTATAAAGTTTAATGATATTATTTTATATTCTAAAAAAAAAATGACATTATGTAAAAAATGTAAAAAAATAATAATATAAATTATACAACACTTAAATCAAAGATGAATCCCACGCCACACACAAGATCTACCTTTAAGTGGCGTGGAAAGCGAAATTCCAAAAAAAATAAAAATTAAAAAAAAAAATGAATGTAATACTGTCAATAAAATCTTAAATGTATCCTATTATATTTGATTAAAAAAAAAAAAAAAAAAAAAAATTGAATACTACCGAATTTTTTCCGGTTTCGTTTGTAGGTGTCATTCTAAAAAGAAAAAGTGCGATTTTCAATCATATATATGTTTAATAGTTATTATCATTGAAATTAAAAATAATTAGAATTCATTAAAACAAAGTAACATCTTATTTTACGATTAGACTAATTATGTATGATTCGAGGTTGATGTATAGATAATACTAGATACATTTTTTTACATTAAATAAAGTAATTTAAAAAAAATACTTTCGTTTTATGGTATTTGAAATTAGATGGATTTTTTACTGCTACACATAATATAAAAATACAAACTAATTAAAAGCGAAAATGCTCTTAATTAAAACAAAGTAAAAAAAACACCTGCTCATTTTATTTTAAATAAAAATAGTTTCTTTGTGTAAATAATATTCTTAATATTAATTATATATTTTTGATTTAATTTTGTAATAAATCGCAGGTGTTTAACTGCAAATTTTTACGCCATTCGGTATTTCATCCTCAGCATGCAATAAAGTTCGATAATTGCATTCTATTACCGCCGAATGATTCACGCAATGCGTAGATTTCATTGAATAATGTTTCATTCTGCATGAAATACTATCACATAAACATTTCAGCGATCAATCATCGCGGCTTTCTTAACTTACGTAGCCAATTACACGAATTGTTTATTAACCCAACTAATAATAATTGAATTGATTGTAATATTTTTACTGTAATTAACAATTGTGTGCTTATGTGCTTGATTCAATACCTGTCATTTACATGGATTATAAACTGTAGCTCGTTCTCGTTTCAGCGATCGATAATCAATAAGATTAATTCGCATTTTTTAATTCTCGTATTCAGTTTATACATAGATATTGTGGCTTTTGAGTTTAGCCGTGTGTGGCGAATTTCTTTTAACCAATATTTCGACCGCCATTGCAGGTATCTAGCACATACTTTAAAACCTGTACAGACAAGCAAGGACGACCACAGTCCGACATGACGTTCGTGGAGGTACAATTCTTAGAACATATCTACCGTATTCTTAGAAGATACACACGATTCTCCGGACCAATGAAACTTGAGTATGTAGTTGCCATGGAGATATCAATAACGCCCGTAAAAAGATAATCTGACACCAACTCACAACTAAATCATCAATCCTGAAGAAGACCTCTGCAATGGCGGTCGAAATATTGGTTAAAAGAAATTCGCCACACACGGTTAAACCCAAAAGCCACAATATCAAATCTGGCCGTAAAAACCCAAGAAGTTAGTTTATACATTAAATAATTTTTATGGTTTTCACGGCCAGATTTGATATTGTGGCTTTTGGGTTTAGCCGTATGTGATAAATTACTTCGTTCCAATATTTCGACCGAAGAAGACTCCTGCCATATCAGGAGTCTTCTTCAGGGTTGATGATTTAGTTGTGAGTTGGTGTCAGGAGGTTGCCTAGCCGTCAGCCTAATGTACCTCCACGAGCGTCATGTTGGAAACGATCCGGAACTGTCTCAGACCGGTCAAGGACAAATTTCCTTTAGAGAACGATGGGATTTACAAACTACAGTGCAAGGCTTGCCCAACGGTGTATATCGAATATAGAAATAGAAGAATACCACTTCAATGGCGGTCTAAATATTGGAAAGAAATAATTCGCCACACACGGCAAATCCCAAATACCACAATATCAGTTTATACATTACTTATACTATTTAAAAAAATAAATATTGTTATTATATTGAGGTTCTCAGCATAATCAAAGAAGATAGGCACTTTGTGAGAACCATCTCAGAGAGGCGATCGGTCACATCATGCGCCACGATGGTCTTCTTCAAGACATTGTGAAAGAGATGGTTGAGGGGAGAAAGTTCAGAGGGCGCCCTAAGCCGGAGTATTTGTTATTTACAGCAAGTGTTCGATGACATGAGTTGCAGCTCTTCTCTGAGCAGCTCTTTTCTGAGCTAAGAGGGTTGCAGAAGATCGATATGCAAGATATTATTTATATACTTTTTTAAATACACACATACAGGAGTATAACGACAGATGGTCATAGTAATTCTGAAGTCTCATCTGTGGTATTCTATGATGCTTACCATAGTGCAAGTGCTGCATGTGGAATGTTGATCCACCAATGTCATAGACTACAAGCCCAGATTCACACATCATCCTTATTATTACAGGAATTTACTATGAATCAGTGGTCTTCACGGGACGACTTTCGTCTACGACCAATTTTAATTAATAGGCTACGACTGGCATTTTACGGGTGAGAGATCGAATTGACACCAACCGGGGGTATTTTAGAGCTTAGAAATCGATTAAAAAAATGTTTTTAAATATACAGATATTATTGAAAAAAAACTGAAATAACTAAAAACTGAAAATAATGTTTGAGGTTTTCAGCATGATCAAGGAAGCAAGCGGGGCAATTTTAGCTTAGAAATCGATTAAAAATGACCTTCGACTTGCCAAGCAAACGCTTAAACGACTCATCTATACCCTCCGGCTAATTAGATAAATTCACATTTATTATTTTCTTATTTTCGCATTCAGTTTATACTTTATCTGTATTTTTTTTCAATAATAATGTTATCATTACTACATATTTGAAGCAAAAGTAATGTTTTTAACCTGGTGAAACTAAATTTTTTAATATATTTTGTACAAAAATATTTTCTATTTGTGAAATGAGAAGCAGCCATGAAAAATAGTAAAAAATATACTCCTTATATCAAAAATAATTTTATAGTGTCATTTAATTTTAACAATTATTTTTTACCCACTAAATAATACAAAAAAGATTGCAATAAGGCACTCCTTTTCCAGAACAATGATTTAAGACCATTTTCATTACGGCTCGGGTGGAATACTAATTTTACTGTCAATTATAAAACTAGTATTTGAAGCAAAAATGTACTTATCCGGTCTATTTTCATACATCACATTGGTTCTTGTATCCTTTAGCTATCATATTATGCATGAAAAAACTATTCTAAGAAAGGAGAAAAACGATATATCACGTCAACAAATGTCAACGGTCGGGGAATCTTATGACGGCATATGTTGACAACGATGCGAATGGGTTAAAGTAATTATTTTACACAATTTAAACATTTTTGACATCCATTCTTAATATTCACATATATTTTCGTAGTTTTCGTAGCTATTTTTTCAGGTTTTTTTTTCAATTCTTTGTATATAATTTTTATTTAATTTCGAACTTTGTTAAGTAGTTTATATTTTTATTTTAACAACCATAAAGCAGTTTCCAGGTTTCAGTACCGACGCGCCACGTTCTTTGGAGAAAGTATTAAGACGGAAAATAATTAATATTTTTTTCTAACGTTCGTAATAATATTATAAGGCCGCATTCACACCGCTTAAAATAAGAGTCCTTTATTAGACTTATTCAATACATTAAAAGAAAATATTTTGAGTCTTAAGCTTTAGAATACAAAATGTTTAATTATGTTCAGATGATTTCTTGAGTTCTCATATTGCCACAAAGTTAGATAGATGAAATATGTCAAATTTATTAATTTATTCAATCCTGAAGAAGACCCCTGCAATGGCGGTCGAAATATTACTCAAAAGAAATTCGCCACACACGGCTAAACCCAAAAGCCACAATATCAAGTCTGGCCGTGAAAACCTAAGAAGTTATTTAAACTAGAGTTATTGTTGCTGAGTTATCGTCAGGCGTATACATCTTGGATGGGCAGCATCAGGAAAACCTTTTTAAAGCAAAAATTCCACAATGTCTGAAAATAAAATTGTTTAAACAATGCATCCCTCAATATTAACTTATGGAGCAGAGACGTGAAATCTAACAGCAGGTCTTACCAATAAAATAAATGTCATCCAACGTGCCATCAAGTGTTTTTAAAAGATCCAATCAGAAACGAGATTATCCAAAGAAAAACTAAAGTAATGGAGGCTAACTAACAAAATTGGCACACTCAAGTGGCAATGAACAGGACATATCTATCGAAGAGGCGACGGTTGATGGGAAAAAAGAGTTGTGGTGGCGTTCAAAAACTGGCAAAATGAGCGTTGTCCTACCCCCTGTAAGATGGACTGACGATATCTACAGAATAGTGGTTGTAGCCTGGATGCGGAGGGTGGAAGATCGGAAAAGATGGGGACTTAACGTGAAGAATATATTTAATAGTGGACGTATACAGGCTGACGATGATGAGTTTTTATTATAGTGTGGAAGCGGCTTTATAGGATAGTGCGTGGTTCGGAGCACTAATTCATTTGGAGACGGCAATACAATAAATACACATCTCGACACGCACACAGTTTAAAGCATTTCATGCAAACTAAATAGAATCCACGGACCGTAATATATCGGTCGGCAATATTCTACGGGGATCGGAATATTCACTTTTGTGCATTTAACTATTTGTTAATTAGTTCCATCTTTATCGCTCTTAATAAACGAGTATTTAATGATTCATTTAATGAATGAGAGAGATTAATTTAATTTTAATAGCTTGTGATGTTCTTTATGTTTATTATTTTACGAGTATTAAAAGCTTCATACGCCTGTAATATTTTATACTTAATAATTAATGGAATATTAAATTGCTTACTTATAAAATTAATGTATGCTTTTAAATAAATATATAATCACTGTATGCAAATATGTTGTTTATTTTTATAATTGATATTTATAAAAAAAACAATAACAAAAGTCGTACATATAAATATTATGGATCCTAATTGAAATCTTTATACATATATCACTAAAATGTTAAAAATGAAATATAGAAAAATCCATTCATTAATAGCAAACTTTTAGTTATTTCATAATCTAATATCAGGAATAAATGACCATTTTAGTAGAAAAGAATAATCAGAGATTTTTCTCAAGCCAATTATTTCACTTAATTATTTTTCATCGTCTTTTGCTTTCTATAGAACTGTATTCTGTTATTACTCAAACTTTTTTCTGCAACACAGATTTCCAGATGTTGCGCCACCTTTTATGCCATCTTCCTGGCAGTCGAATGTCCAGTCTTCTTCTTCTTCTTCGTGTCAGCAACGTAATATTATTTAAGCCCAGTATCTAGCAACATCGATAGCTCGTGTGTTGCCCAACATTAGGTGCGCAGCTGGTTAGGCACATAGCGCAGGATCTTAGGTATGAGGCGGTCTGCAGGTCTCCACAATGTCCAATAGTATCTAGTCAGATACCATACTCATCACACTTTAAGGACATATTCTCTCCAACGTGATCTCTCCAATACCATCTTCTTGATCTTCCCCATCGCACGACATCTTCAACATTCGCATTTCAGAATTTTCTACTTTCTTTTGGATAATCATTCCTGCAATACATCTAAGAGTCTTCATCTCAGTAGTTCTTAAGTTTTTTTTTAAATTGTATTCCTTTCAAATACATTATATACTATGTTATTGAGATGGTTGAACTTCTTCTTCTTTAGCCACGTCATTTCCCATCATCTGGAGTCGGCTCTTCTTGTACACATTCGACATGTCTGTCTGTCCTGCGCTGCATTCTCGGTCAAGCCCAGAGTTTTCAAATCCTTGTCAACAGTTGCAGTCCAGGTTGCATGTGATCTTCCAGGTCTTCTTCTCAGCGTGGGTATGTTGAGGGCTTTCTTCAACATCTGTTTCTCATCTCTCCGTGTCGCATGCCCATACCGTCTAAGGCGGTTTTCCCTTATCTTTTCAGATATGGGAGCCACCCGAAATGAACATTTTGAACTCATTTTGAACTCCACTCTAGTCATACCGCCCGCCCACCTCAGCATCTTCATCTCTGCCACATAAATCCTATCTAAGACACGTTTCAGCGGGGCCCGACACTCCGATCCGTAAAGCATAGCAGGCCTTACAGCAGTTTTGTTGATTTAACTTTTGGTCCTAACTGGAATCTTACTGTCACACAAAACCCCAGATGGGGACCTCCATTTCAGTCATCTTGTGTATTCTATGCTCCACGTCGGATTCAGTTTTGGCGTCTAAGGATATCACGGAGCCGAGATATTTAAAAGTATCAACCTCTTTGATTGAGATGGTTGAACATTCGACGTAATTAATATGAATGACTTGCAGCTTATTATATTTTATTACATTAATAATTGCAAGGAGAATAAACATTTAACGCTCAATATTCTTATACATCAATTTATATAGGCTGTCGATTAAAAAATTAGTACTCTATGCATTTTACTTCGAATTACGTATTCTCTCTTCGATCTTTATCAAAAACAATCAAGTTCTTTCTTCTCGATATGGTATTTAACATTTCTTCATAACGTCATATAACAACATATCAGACGATCCAAATGAACTTTCAACATTGATTGATCAAGACTAATATGATGGCAATGACTTTATGGTCTAGGTGCAAGAAACGACTGATCTTACTGCATACTATACCAGCAATGCAACATCGGTTACAACGACTTCTTGTAACGTTAGCTCTAGTAAGATTTATCAGTTTCGATCGATCTTAGCAACGTACTTCACTTCATTTGGACTAAGACTGATAATCGATATGCCTTAGTGATTTCTTTATAGTAAGTCTAATGGTCAAGATCCTTACTTCCTTATGGGCTCTAAATATATATTTATTTAATGCATATTTATTTTCCGATTTCTAAAATGAGCCTGCCTAGAATTAAATTGCATCAATACATTTTTGTAACATGTAATGAAAAATTACATCTTCGGGTAATTTTATTCTAAAACATCTGCATCATAGTTGGAGCATATTCGTGAAAATATTAAAAAGATCACAATTTGATGCTCGATTACTGAAGTTTTCCGTTGAAGTAAAAATTTAATTTATAATTGTTAAATTATGGTTTACTTTTTTTTCATCTTCTTCTTCATACATATATAATATTGTTGGAAACAACAGGGCCATCATCAGGTTTCCTGGGTGCAGCTACTCGGACACAGCACACACTCCAGAAGGTGTGACAGGGTCTGCTTCACGCCGCAGTCACATTCAGTCGGTCCGCTGTAAAACTGTCAGACTTTTATTTGTGTCCTCGTCTTGCATACTCCGCCCCGAAGTCTGTTAAGGGACCTCCATATATTCCATCCTTGGTCGTGTCCAGGGGCTAGGTTTTCTTTCGAGGCAATCCAAGTATTCCTCTTCTACATGTCCAGTAAACATAAAATTATATATCAGGCTTTGTTTCATATAAAAGCATCTCGTAATAATCATAAGTGTAATTCGTGTTTGTAAACATTCCATTGTGTAAGAAATGATTTTCCACTATTTTTTTATGTTAAGTTACTCGTACAAGAACACGAACCGCCTATTTTTTCATGGGAACTTTAAGGGAAAGAAGTTATACAGGACCCATAACATTGATGTGCCACAGCTTATTGCTAGTCGTATAATTAGGTTGAGCCACTCTTTTATACCAAATGATTCAGGCTATAGAATTATAGAGCTAATCTTTTGGACATTAAAAAATATATTAATGCTTTGGATACCACAGCTGCCATATCTTGAAATTTCACACAATTATGAGCCATATATATTCCCAGGTTACATTCGGGTGCAGAATTTTTGGGACTATATAATGGTAGCTTATACAATAGTGTAGCGGCAATTTTTGGTGCCCATACGATTCGTATAGAGATATTCATGCTAGGAGTGTCTCTAAAAAATATAATCCTCGAGTAGTGGACGCTACCGAAAGAAAAAGCACGTTCGTGGAAATAAGCAGGATATATATGTCGAAGAGACGACGGTTGATGCAGGAAAAAATGTGTTGGAGTGTCGTCCAGGACTGACAAACAGATTTTTTGTAAATTTCTGCAATATGGTTTGATGAGATCAAAAAAATACCGGGAGAAACCTGCATTCGGAAGGTGGAGAATCGAGGAAGATGGTGACTCATACATTTAACAGTGACACAAGGTGATACTGATGATGATACAATTTGTAAAAGAAATATATGATTTTTTAATGAAATCGCATGCAGGAGAGCACAGTCGGTCAATACCTGTGCACTCTATGACGCTCAGCCAGGGAGGCTGGGCGCTGCATGCGGGAAACGTGTGTAGTGTTCGTGTTTGTGTGTGGGTTGGGGGCTTGCAAGTGTTTATTTATCTCTTTCTTGAAGAGATCCAGATTGTAAGAAGGAAACACAGACGCTGGAAGAGCATTCCAAAGCTTACCGGTGGCATCAAGGAAGGAATTTCGGAAACTGCCCGTTCTTGATCGACACACATCAACTGTGTATGGATGTTCGGCAAGTATAAGACGATTTGTCGGTCGTGGGTGGGTGAAGTAGGAATTATTTATTTAAGTTCCGAAGAGTAGTGACCGTGGTAATAACTGTAGAAAAGACTAAGACTTAGTCACTAAGTGAACCAATCTTACGCCTGTGTTCCATTGATTGCAGGTTAGACGTAAGAGTGTCATTGTTTATCAAACGAATGCTCTTCTTTGAACTGAGTCAATTAAGTTTAGAAGGTATTTTGGGGCTCCAATCCAAAGGTGACTGCCGTATTCAAGGATAGGTCGGATTTGTCCTTTATATAAGAAGTTGTTTATCGTTGAAATACCGACGTGATTTATATAATACACCTAGTTTATTGGAAGCGAGACCGGCTGTATACTTAATTGACTCGTAATATTTGACATTACTCGAGATTGATACTCCAAGCATGTTGATGGAGCTTGCTTTTGGAAGAGATGTATAAATAATATGAGTAAGCATGGATAAAAAAGGTTTATACAAACAACTATCCACAAATGTGCATTGAGTTAGAGGCTATATACAATGGCATAGTATGTTATGTCTATTAAACTGTCTTCGCGATGCGTTTTGTTGGAGAAGTTCAAGCTCCTCCTCCTCGTCTGTCGTCTCTCGTCTACTTGTGCTGGTGCATCTACCGCCTGCAGTTCCTCGGCCGCCATCACTGATCAGCAATTCCAATGCACCGCATGAATGCATAATTCGAGGCTAAGCACTCGAGTGCACTGCGCGACAGCCACGATCCGGTACGATAAACTTCTACGAGAATGTATGTTACCGGTGCTGTGTAGAAAAAAAACTGTTTTTATTTGAACAATTGATAAATATACAAATTCACAGCAAACATCGCATCATACAAATAAATAACATTTAATTCTTAAATTAATCAGAATAAAAAAGAAACACTATATATAAGGATTCAAACCGCTGCCTGTATACTCATATCTTGCCCAGTGCTCTTGTATATTTTACTACGTTTTTTTATATGTAAACACATACAGGAGAATACCGACAGATAGTGATAGTAATTCTAAAGTCTCATCTGTGGAATTCTATGACGCTTACCATGGTGCATATGGCTTAACGCTGCATGTGGAGTGTTGATCCATCAACGTCATAGACTACAGCCCGAGATTCATCATCCTTATTATTACAGGAATTTACTATGAATAGGTGGTCTTCACGTGACGAATTTCGTCTTCCACTAATTTCAATTAATAGGATATGATTGGAATTTTACGGGTGAGGGGTCAAATTCACACGAAACGGGGTATTTTAGGGGTATTTTAGAGCTCATAAATTGATTTTTTTATTTTTTTATTTTAATCTCCGTTGGGGGTCGAACCCACGACTTTTAGCTTGCAAAGCAAAACGCTTTGACCATTGAGCTATACCCGCCGGCAAATATTAAATAACTTTATCTAAAACGATCCTAATAACTAAAGTTTATAGTTGTAATTTTAAGCAACTTTTTTATGAATATTTGTATGCATAAGTGATTCTAAAAATGTTTACGCAAAATAAAAATGCCTTTCAATATACAATTGCATTTACAAATTAAATATATTTTATAATTGATCAATGGCTATAGCATATTTTAAGCACTTTTTATCAATTTTATCTGTAAAATATCTGAAGCATACTATCAATAACAGTACAACCAATTACCATCACTGCATTTTCGCTGCATCCGAGGTCTATCTGGAAACAAATATGGTTCCCGATGAACTGCAGAACAGACGTTCGGGTAGTATCCGAAAGATATTTTGAGTGATTCATCAATTAGTAAATTAAAGATCAGAAGATTAGCCCGAAGTTCCCAAGTCCTGGACCATTTTGAGATCTCAACTCAAGTGAATAGTTATATCATATTAATAGTTATATCAAAATATCGATGTAGAAAGGGGCATCGGTATGTATTTTCATCAACATCATATTGTTTTAATTATATATTCTATTAAATAACGGCAGAAGCGGGATGCGAACCGCGGATGTGAAACCAGTATTTGTATCATTGTTATCATCGTACGATAGATGTCGCTATAGTATAAATTCAAAGTATGTATATTTTTATTATTATTCAATCAGTCTTCATTTATTCACAAGCTTAATATTAATATTTTCTTATTTTTACGATGATAACAATGATATAAATTTTTTCAGTCTATATAGTTTTTTCCAAGGTCCACGGTTCGCATCCCGCTTGCCGTTATTTTGTGCTTGATTGACGCGTTGAAAAGAATTTTATGTATAGTTTATGTATATTTAAGTAATAATAATATTGTAATATAGTCAATGATCTATAAAAGTAGATTAGAATATTGAAATAATAAAATAATATTCTAATAAAAATTTAAAAAAAATCATATCTATATTCTATGTTTAATTTTCTATTTCTTTGTTTTTCAGCTATATATTTTCTATATTTATTTCTCATCTATGAAATTTTTAATGTAATACAATGGTTTTGTTTTTGTAACTAGAAAATTTTACGTTAATGCATAAACAAACTTATGATCACACTTAACATTGCTGCAGAACAGCAAACTAGACAACTTAAAATTAGAAATGCATAAAATTAAACTGAACATTCTAGGGATAGCAGAAATGAGATGGCCAAATTGAGGAGACTTTTGGAGTGGAGAATACAGGATAATACACACAGGATGTATTGAAAATAAACCTGGCCAAGGCGGAGTAGGTATTGCACTGTGCAAGGAATGGGGACAGCGTGTTAAGGGATATGTGCATGAATTATTCTAGTCAAATTTGAAACAAAACCTGTTGATACTGTGCTACTCCTAGTATATATGTCCACCTCAAGCCACGATGACCAGGAAGTGGAAGACCTGTACACTAAATTCAAATGTTAGAAAATAATGTATTTTTAAATTAAATACGAATAAAATTTGCAATAAGAGTGATTTCACTATTTAAAAAATGCATTATTACATAGTAGTACATTTATAAATTCAAAATTGATATGTTATAGCTGTTCAGCGTTTAAACAACCTGATACTACAAACGTAAAAAAGCTCACTCTTCAATTGTCACTCAATCCAATCAAACGCGTTAAAAACTTGTTCGAAGAGTCGATAACTCTTTCGGCTTTTTTAGAGTTTTTGTCGAGTCCATGCGTCCAGCCGTAACACATGTACCGAACGAAGAACCCTGTAAACATCAAGCGCGGGACGCGGTCGAGATGAAAAGAAAATGGGATGAAAAAATGGACATGGAGGTCGCTGAAGACGACGGCAAGTGACAGTCGGGGAGGCTGCACCACGTGCATAATGAAGCCCCAGCTTGAAATGATCGCCCCGCCCGCCTGTCCTGATTGGCCGCTCCGGCTCTGGACCAGCCGGGCATGAAGTACGGAGAAAGCAATGCCAGATGATCACCAGGGCTGGATCTTGGTTAACATACAAGTGTGCCACTTTATTTGCTTTACGCAACATCAATGATCAATATCAGCAATGCGGGTGTCTCCTAATAAGACGAAAAAAGACAATAATCTAAAAGTATTTATAAATTTGTTCCACTATATTAACTAACAATAATCTACCTGCAAAACTATCTCTATCTCTCTCTCAAAAATTTTTTTAGTGCTAATTTTGCTCTTAAAACGAAGCATTTATCTACCATAACTAAGCAATGTTTGATGCATGATCTATCATATTTTTTCCGATCAACATCACATTCTAAAACTCATCCTAATACATCAATAATCAAAGATCATTCTGGATGATTAAAGACATATATAGGGGACATATAAAGGACATATATATAATCGTGTCGGAAACAACAGGGTCAGATCCTGTCTGCCCAGAAGTGGGGGACCTCGATGGCGTTCCTCCCAGACATCATCAGGTCTTCCTGGGTGCAGCTACTTGGACACAGCGCACACTCCAGAAGGTGTGACAGGGTCTGCTCTACGCCGCATTCACATTCTAAATATCCTCTGTAACGATCCTTCTACATATTCCACTCCTGGTCGTGTCCAGGGGCTAGGTCCTCTTTCGGGGCAATGCAAGTATTCCCTTCAGTTGCGATTCTCCACATGTTCAGCCGCAGGGTGGCCTCAGGTATCACCAGCTCCGTTGTCGACTGTAGGAAACTTAAAGTAATGCTAATGAAGATTGTTTAGTTGGTCTATGCTCTTCTGCACTATACAGTGTACTTTCCTATTTGCATAATATAACATTTTATCTATATACCTGTTATCAAAAAATTTAATCAAAGATTCATCGTCAATCATTTTTACTGTAATAATTACTGTAAAATTGAATTACTTTCACTTTATTTTTCTTCTTAGTTTCAACAATATCACGATATATTCAATACAATATCTGGCAACATATACAACTCGTCTGTTGTCTGACAAAAGGATATGAATGAAGCAGCAACTCAGACACATGAAGCAAAATTATAAGTAGTGGTATGAAAATTACTACAGACGCGCTGTAATGACTTTTCTAATTGCATCACGATTCATGGGTCCAAGTTGTTGTTTCCCATCCATTAACTTTATCATCGACACTGTTATGCAAACAACAATAATTTATATACTAGAATGGCCCTACACTTGTATATTCGATTTTTTTTTTTTTAAATCTTCGACGTCTGTATTTTTATATTTATGGTAACAATTCATTCAATTCAATCAATTCCGAACATTACCCAACTCTTTTTCTTCTAGGGATGCTTTCTTTCCATTCGTTAGAGTCCCGGAGGAAAATTGCTGCTCTCGAACATTCATTCCTTCTTTTTCGCGGTGCAATTCACAACCCTGGGATTCTTGAATTTTTTAACTTCTACATTCCAGATAAGTACACCCGTGCTCGTAGCCATCCATTGTTTTTGATCCCAGTTGATACTTGTTGTTGATACTGTGGAGCTTTGAGCACTCAATTTAGTACAACGGCAATGGCGCTTCTAAATGGCATACCAGCACACCTTGATCCTTTTCTTACATCCTTTTCCTCTTTTGTCGATGGTATTGTAATCATAGATCTCTGTGATCTTTGACACGTGTCATCTTCTTCTTCGTTTATGTTTTTTTTTCTCTTTTGTATGTATTGTATATTTATGTATACTCTATGTTTCTTAATTATTGTATCTTGGAATTGCGGTTCTGTGAAATAAATAAATAAATCTTCTTCTTCGTGTCAGCGACGGCAAATTATTTTTCCTAGTATCTGGCAACATAGATAGCTCGTGTGTTGCCCAGCATTAGGTCCTGAGATGTGCAGCTTGTTGGGCACATGGAGCAGGATTTTAGGTGTGAGGCGGTCTGCAGGTCTCCATAGTCGCACAATGCAGCATGAAAAGAACCTCTACGCGGTGCCCTCTGGAAACGGAATCTCGGACTTCCTCCTCCGGCTAATCTTTTCAACCCAGCGACGAAAACAATAAATAAATATTATCCATAAAGTATATGAAGATTATGAAGTTGAGAAGATATTTGTATTGCGCTGACTTGTACCGGCCCTGGTCCGCGCCTACACTTAAGCGACTTCTGTCGTCCATCGTCCTCGCAGTCTCCAGCAGAGATGCAGTACATGCTGCAGCTACATTTCTGCATTCAGATGTGGCTATGTGAGCGAAAACAAGAGCATCACAGTATTAGGTATACTATATACACAATGTACGCGGCGCATACATTCAAATAAGTTGAGCGTGCTCCCACATTCATATATAATACTAACGTTGCATTGTTACATACTATATATATATATATAAACAATTTACATTTATCTTTAAGTCAATTTTGATTCACTTTTTTTATAATACAAAAAATAATTTGCAAAAATTATATTAACTTTTACCTAAATTAAAATATGTATGCTAGATATATTTTTATGGCGAGTTCGATCATAGATTGTCTCTTTTAACCACTTCATCGCCACATGTTTGAAGACAAATAAAAACACTACTTTTACTGATGATTATTTTCATATTTTTAACTTACATTATTAGATATAAATACTATATAGTTGATAATTGTTTTTGAAAATAAAATGTTATTATAATTTTATTCAGTGCCAGCCCTTGATACCATCTCATGAATATCTCCCAAACTATCAAAAAATACCGATTATTTTTGTTTTGTTAATATTGTAAAATATTCATAGATATCGTTGTGAGAAAATGCGAATTAATTTTGAAATACATCTTTCGAATATTGCAAAGCGCCCGCGGGTGCGCTTACGGCGATCGTCGGGTTAAATTCAAATATTTTTTAAGCAAAGCAAAAACGTTTTATTACAAAAAATTGGAATACTAGATCATTGTCTTATTGAGAACACTTTGTAAAGCAAAAGTGAGTAACATACATTCCATGATGTACTTTATAATAAGAAATAATGATTGAATTATTCAAATTACACAAATATTTACCTATCTTCTTCTTTAGCCTCGCCATTTCCCAACATCTGGGGTCGGCTCTTCTAGTGCACATTCGGCATATCTGTCTGTCCTGCGTTGCATTCTCTGTCAATCCCAGAGTTTTCAGATCCTTGTCTACAGTTGCGGTCCAGGTTGCCTGTGGTCTTCCAGGTCGTCTTATCGTGCATCATGGTTTTTTTGCGGTTTTTTTACTGCCAGTTGCCACCTGACGCAAAGGCAGTAGCTTTCTTGGAAAGTTAGAGAGCTGCCGTTGACCGCCAATTCGGTTCATTCGCCACCATCTCACCTATGAGGTCCTGCCCACTACATAGATCCATCATAGCCTCTCCTCCGAATATGTCGGAGAAGCCTATTTATAGTCTTCCACAAGTATTTACCTATCTCTTTTAATTGAATGTAATACTTCATTAAATAAAGTCGTAAAGAGAAAGTTTATGTGAGTGTTGACCGAGAACTGAACCTAGATACGTTGGTTAATAGATTTAGATGTAGTCAGCCCATATCGCTAATATAATATTGGACATCCACAAAAAATTGGTAAAGAAATGGAATGTTATTATCAGCTACATTTGAAAAATACTTCCACTGTTCAATAGCATGAAATGAGTAGGTTTCAAGGCTCCATCGTGTTTCGAGGCTTACTTTTGCGGGTTATTACCTTGATACTTTTTTGACATGCTGCTAACGTTACCTATGAACCCTCTTACTTTTGTATGACTACATATTACTTTCTTACTTGGGACTAACAATTTTATTTAAATATTTTATAAATACCTTCTAAGCAAGTAGTAATTTAATTAACAATAAGAAAGAAACATTTCTATTCTTATTAATTTCAAATGCCATTGTTTCACGTTTCGCGAAATCGAATCGCATTGTTCCCTCGCGCAACTTTGTATCGAAACAAAAAAATACTATATTGTAAGGAGAAGTAAAGTATATACACACATACATATATTTTTAAGACAACTGAGAGGAATACTAAAATCCTGCAATGTGGCGAGAGTAGTGGACATTTCACCGACATAAGTAGTTAGCGAATGCTTCGAGCATTGCATAGATAACTCTCTGCTGTAACACGTCCTCTGCATTCTGAGATAAGTCCAGGGTCTGACATCTCCCATGTTGACGCTGTCTGTCTCTTCTTATATGGAACTCTTTCCCCGCCCCGCCTATTTGTAAATATTTATATGGCGCAAGAAACGAACGTATTTTTTTCTTTTCCTTGTGCCGATCTCGAGAGCGGCCGTACTGAAAAAATTTCGCATTGCGGGGAATGAAAATTTATTGTATTAATTAGTATGTTTTTATGGTGGTATATAAATAACATTTAAATGGTCAAAAACAGTTAAAGCTAATGCGCTTTATGTGTTTACAAGATAACTAGAATATATGTAAGGACAAATGAGGACGATTGACAGTGTTGTTAGATGACCGTTTTGAGTAATAAAGAGTCCGCCAAATAACTTTTTATTTTTGAAAATGGGGCGCAAAACATCGAGTGTAGCTTCGGCTGTGTGGCACGTAGCGCCGTCCTGTTGAAAACAAATGTTGCCAATATCCTCCTCTTCAATTTTTGTGAACAAAAATGGCCCGGTAACGATCGCCATTGACTGTAACGGCCACTCCTTGCTCATTTTCGAAGAAAAATGGCCTGATTTTCAAAGTAATGTCGCAATATTTTTCAGCGTTGCTCAAGCGTATACATAACCATATTCGTTCAGCGGAAAGATAAAACTAATTATCTGTCAAATCAGACATGAGCTAAGTGTTACCATTCACGAAATAAGCACTAGTTGAAAAAAAAACGTTAGATGGCGGACCCCGTACTATTATGAAAGTAAATTAAATAAAAGCCGCTTCGCATATTCTATTAAAGGGCGAAAATATTACGTAATAAAATTTGATGTCTACAAAAAAATAACTTAACCAAACCTAACCTAACGTCCAACACTATCAGAAATTATTCTCGGTGCTTAAAATTACCATATATTAACCTTGGTTCTAATTTTTACTGAGCATATATCTCCGTATTTTCATACTAACAAAAGCATGTTTTCAAATATATTTTAATAATTCCATACCTTGAGTAATTATCGACTCTTTTGTGATACTTTTATCTGTATTTTTTTTATGTAAGCACATACAGGAGAATACCGACAGATGGTGAAAGTAATTCTAAAGTCTAATCTGTGGAATTATATGACGCTTACCATGGTGCATATGGCTAAGCGTTGCATGTGGAGTGTTGATCCGCCAACATCATAGACTACAGCCTGAGATTCATGCATCATCCTTATTATTACAGGAATTTACTATGAATGAGTGGTCTTCACGGGACGACTTTCGTCTACCACCAATTTTAATTAATAGGCTATGATTGTCATTTTACGGATAAGGAATCAAATTCACACCAGCCGGAGGTATTTAGAGCTCAAAAATCAATTTAAAATCTTTTTCTTTAATCTCCGTCGGGAATCGAACCCACGCCTTTTACATATATATAATACAGCAAGTTACATTACAGAATATTAAGTAATTAAATGTATGAAACTTAAGTAAACTATGTATAAAGACAATGTAATGAGGAAATAAGACAATTAAACATAGAATACAGAGTATGAAATATATCATTCAGAATATAGACAAAATAACAAAGAAATAGACTATTTAATATATAATAAAGACAATTAAACAAATAATAAAGATTAAAGAGTATAGGCTCTAAATCGAGGAAGTTATTTTTCTATTTCTGGTCATTTAATCAAACTGAAATTCACATCGACGTGATATCAATATTACTGAGTTTTAATAATCACAGCTCAGAAATCGATTAAAAATCTTCGATCTTAAATAACATTATAGATTACTTATTTTCTATACCAGCGTAAAAGCTGGGACATATGGCTGCTAAATTTGCTGCCAAACATTTCTGCCAGATACCATTATAAACGACTTGTGCTTATTCGTATCTGCTCTTGTTGCCATCCGTTTTGATTTCAATCAATTCAAAAGTGCATTCTAAAATTAATTATAATGCATTGATAGTAAGTTTGTTAGTGAAAACATGGATGCTAGGTGTTTGACGGCTTAAAATTAAAACATAAAAATATTTGTAAAATTTAAGTTGTGTTGAAAAAAATGTATAGGTCAAACGTATCCCATAACCCAGTCAATGATCTTAGTTTAAATATTGACAAGATGTCTTTGTAAAATAAATATTTAAGCATCTGGTCTTTTCGTCTCTATGAAATGATTATTTGAATGCCAATATAAATATATGAAAAAAATGCAATCCTATGATAACAGTAATATGTTAGGGAATACCCTTTCTGTACTATAGATTACGATAAACGTATTTTGGATGACTCAGTATATAGATAATTTATAAAATTTATAATGAATTTTTATTAACATATATTAAACGTAATATAATATTTAAAAAATTTAAAACTAACAGTTGTCAATAACATAATATCAATTTAAAAAAAATAAAGAAGCAATGTCACGTTATCCTACATTACTTATATGTATTTACAAAGCGACTTTAGAATATTTTACTGGATGCTACTTATAATACTTTTGTAATATATAAACTTATATACGGCATATAAATATTATAAACGTTTAAATGTGTTGTATATTGAATTATTTATGTAATACTTAATGTATAATATGATGTGGGCTTTATATTGCCATAAATTTATTTTTATTGTTGATTTGTTTTTCAATAAACAAATAAATCAAACGAAAATCATACGTTTATTTAATGTGGATTCGTGTGTCGTTTGTGGCCGCCTCTATTTTCTGGTCTTCGGTAATAAATAACGAATTATATAAATTCACAATTGAATTACTTGATTGTAATTGATTTACTGGACGAGGAATGGCTCCGAAAGTATCACAGTATCTGGTAGTGAATTAGACATATCAGTAAATAGAGGTTCGATCGCTTATAAATGGAATAAATAGGGGTCTAATCTCGATGATATATCACTTGCTCAATAAGGGACCCCTTACAAACCACTTGATAATATACGTTCATACTTCTGGGCTTATGTTACATTTTAAAAAACGCATCTTTAATCACAATATATAACCGTCAAAATTGTTCAAATATAATTGATAACGATTTTTAGTCACGTAATCACATGCTTACGTTACTCGTCAGTATGCCGTTAAGGAAGAGATTTTTTTTATCAGTTTTAACAAATTGTACAAACTGAAAAAGTATATTTATTTCACTAACTTTTAAATTAAACTAAATACAACATCCTCCCAAATCTGATAATTGTATTTATAGTAGACTTTCATTGTTTCAAAGCTTGAAATAAACGTGATGAAACGAAAAATTCAATCTGATTCATTCATTCATTCATCATCAGCCTGTGTCCGTCCACTGTTGAACGTAGGCCTCCCGCATGAGTCTCCATCCTCTTCGATCCTCCGCCTTCCGCATCCAGGTCACTCCCGCTATTATAGTAGCTGTCTATTTAGTTACCCTAGTGTTGCTAGTATCAATTGCATATTCGCATATAATGTCAAATTTGCACTTAGAAAACAATGATTATGCAATTGTCCCTTTCGCATCGGTTGTCGGAATATGCCGTCTAAAAATTCCTTGACCGTTGACATCGGTTGACGCGATATATCGTTTTGCTACTTTCTTAGAATAGTTTTTATGCATCATCTGATAGCTAAAGGGTACAAGATCCAATGTGATATATGAAAATAGACCAGATAATTACATATATGCTTCAAATACTAGTTTTATAATTGATAGTAGAATTTGCATTAAAACCGAGCCGTAATGAAAGGGTTGATAAAATTTACACTTCAAATCTACTGTTAGATTGATTTTCGTACTCGCAATTTGGTCGTGTACTTTCAGAATCATAATAAATATCTTTGATATATTTTTTCTCTTATAGTGCAAATATATGATTGTACGCATTTATACGGCGAGCGGCATAAAAAGCTGACGGTTTTCGTCGATGTTTTGATTTAAAACCGTCAGCTTTTGCCGCTCCCTTTATTTTACGATATTTATAAGAACTGCTATTTTTACATAATCATAAATCATTAAAATGTAACTTATTCAAAATTAAAAAAAAAATTCAATACAAAATTTGAACATAGATAAATTAACTATGATTTTGTGTTTTCTGTTCATTGATCATCAGATAAAAGGCTTAGTCGCTAGAAAACGTTAAGCTTAAGAAAAAAATACTCGATACTGCAATAAGGGCACATAATTTTAATAAAATAATCGTGTCGGAAGCAACAGGGTCAGATCCTGTCTGCCCAGAAGTGGGCGACGTCAATGGCGTTACTCTCAGCCATCATCAGGTCTTCCTGGGTGCAGCTACTCGGACACAGCGCACAATCCAGACGGTGTGACAGGGTCTGCTCCACGCCGCAGTCACATTCAGTCGATCCGCTGTAAAACTCCCAGGCTTACATTTGTGACCTCATCTTGCATAGTCCGGTCCGAAGTCTGTTAAGGGACCTCCATATCGAAGCATCATCACTGTCGTAGATGGCTTTTCTTCTTCCTGCCATAAAATCAACTCAGGAGTTCCACAGGCCTCTGTGCTGTCGCCCACTCTTTTCCTTCTGCATGTGAATGATTTGCTTCAATGCGCAAACATTCACTGTTATGCCGACGACAGCACTGTCCATGAGAGTATAATCTTCCATAAACCTCCGAAACATTCGGAACTATCTGCTGCTAGGGAATCTCTGGTGGAGAAGATGAACATGTCTCTTGAAAGGGTTTCACGATGGGGCGACCTCAACCTCGTCAGTTTCAACATTTCAAAAACCCAATCATGTACTTTCTCCAGCAAGAAGACTGCTATGGATCCTGTATCTTTCAACGGTTGTTCTCTTCCGAAAGCAAGCTCCATCAACATGCTTGGATTATCAATATCGAATAATGTCAAATATTACGAGTCAATTAAGTGTAAAGCCGGTCTCGCTTCCAAAAAACTAGTTGTATTATATAGATCACGTCGGTATTTCAACGATAAACAACTTCTTCTTCTATTAAATGACAAATCCGACCTATCCTTGAATTCGGCAGTCACCTTTGGATTGGAGCCCCAAAATACCTTCTAAACTTAATTGACTCAGTTCAAAGAAGAGCAATTCGTTTGATAAACAATGACACCCTTACGTCTAATCTACAATCAATGGAACACAGACGTAAGGTTGGTTCTCTTAGTCTTTTCTACCGTTATTACCACGGTCGCTGCTCTTCGGAACTTAAAGAACTAATTCCTCCTGCACCCACTCACAGCCGACAAAGTCGTCTTACACTTGCCGAACATTCATACACGGTTAATATATGTCGACCAAGAACTGGCAGCTTCCAAAGTTCCTTCCTTAATGCCACCGGTAAGCTATGGAATGCTCTTCCAGCGTCTGTGTTTCCTCCTTCCTACAATCTGGATCTCTTCAAGAAACAGATAAATATACACTAAATATACACTCCCCAACCCACACACAAACACGAACACAACACACGTTTCCCGCATGCAGCGTCCAGCCTCCCTGGCTGAGCGTCATAGAGTGCACTGTTCTTGACCGGTTGTGCTCTCCTGCATGCGTTTACATAAAAAAATAAATATATATTCCACCCCTGGTTGTGTCCAGGGGCTAGGTCCTCTTTCGGGACAATCCAAGCATTCCCCTCAGTTGCGCCTCTCCATATGTTCAACCGCAGTGTGGCCTCAGGTATCACCAGTTCCGTTGTCGATAGTAGGAAATTTAAATTAACAGTAAATATTTACTATAATAAATTTGTCCAAAAATTACTATCATCGATGCGTAAAAGCTTCGTTTTTTCAGGGCGATCCTGAAGTTTTCATTATTTTTACTTACTTTAATTTTATTCATGAAAATCCACATTCTCGCACAAGAGAATGAATGTTTATACGTCCATGTGTTATATTATAGTGTGTTCTTGTACATACAATATATGTTTGAGCATATAACTTATATAATATCCTCCGAGTTGCTCTGTACAAGTAATGATGCAGAGATTTATGGCCCTTGTACGTATCGTCGTTAGTACATATCAAAAGGGAGATCTCTGATGTGGTTCAGATACATCTCTCGAGAAGTCATCCCTCATGGAATGAATGACCTTTATCGTCTCGAATCGAAAGACACATTTCATTATTTATGGCGCATTTATTAATTCAATTCCAATCGAATACGGATAAGTTTAAAGTCGTCGACAGTGTCAATGTGAATTATTGTTATTGATGGGATTTTTTTAAACACAAAAAGTAAACAACTTTAACAAGCAAACGACAACTTTAATTCGGTTCCGTAGCATTTCATCCCAAGACAATTCGTTCAACGAATCATCGGTAACGACGTGGGGTGCACTGGACGTCTGGTCCACGGGTCATTTAATGCACGGGACAACTCGTGCACTGGATGTCTCGCTGATCTAACCTAACCAATATTACGCTTGTGTTCCATTGATTGCAGGTTAGACGTTCTTACATCATTAATTATCAAACTGAACTTTCTTTGAACTGAGTCAATTAAGTTTAGAAGGTATTTTGGGGCTCCAATCCAAGGTGACTGCCGTATTCAAGAATAGGTCAGATTTGTCCTTTATATTGAAGAAGAAGTTGTTTATCGTTGAAATACCGACGTGATATATATAATACGCCTAGACCGGCTTTGTACTTAATTGACTAGTAATATTTCATGCATCATTCAAGCATCGTGCAAGGCAACAAAGAAATAATACCACACATACATATTTGTACACTTAACTATTCGTTGTCATCCTGTCTGGAAGAGAATTTAATTAACACTTTAGACTTATATGCGTAAACGGCAGTGACTATTCCAGCTTACACAAGCTCATAGCTACACACTCGGTTATCTCTTGATCTGATGCCAGGTTTCATTTGCGGAGCGATTTGTAATCGCACACCTTCATGTTTTTTTTTTTGTAAAAACAAACGGCTCGCACCTTGTCATCTATGGCGTGTAGAGTTTATACAGATTAGCTAATAATCGAGTGGGCGGACGATGTTATTTGATACGAAGAAAAAGGTGAGTTAAACGTCTCAATTATTGTAATTTAATTAGTAAAATATTACAGCGTGTATGAACGAGTAAGGAGCATATTTATTTTATATTAATTAAAAATCTGAAAACGAAGGCATCCTTTTGAATCAAACTCAACACCCACCTTATAAATTAAGGTGGCAAAGAAAGGATTTTGTTTACCCAAATATTATTCGGTGTTGAGGATCGCGGTGGCGTCGAAATATTGGAACGAAACAATTCGCCACACACGGCTAAACCCAAAAGACACAATACCTACATATAATAAAACAAATTAAAATTTAAGTATGCATTTATAATACAAAATTTAAACATTACTCTTTATTTCATAATTAAAACGTTCATCATTATCATCATCAACAGCCTGTGTCCGTCCACTGTTGAACGTAGGCCTCCAGCATGAGTCTCCATCCTCTTCGATCCTCCGCCTTCCGCATCCAGGTCACTCCCGATACTCTATTTATATTGTCAGTCCATCTTGTAGGGGGTCGACCAATGCTTCGTTTGCCAGTTCTTGGGCGCCATTCCAATTCTTTTCTTCCCCATCGACCGTCGTCTCTTCGGAAGATATGTCCTGCCCATTGCCACTTGAGTGTGCCTATTCGTTGGGTAGCATCCACTACTTGAGTTCTTCTGCGTATTTCCTCGTTTCGGATTCTATCTTTTAGCGACACTCCGAACATGGATCACTCCATAGCACATTAAAACCTTATCCAATACGCAATCGTAAACATTATCAAACGACAGCAGTAATTATCAAATAAAACCATATTTGATTTACTACTTTAATGACATGTTGTAAAGTTGTTTGATTATCTATTATCGACCAGTTAATCCATTTTATTGAGTCACAATACTCGTATCATATAAAGCCGACTACATTAAATACTTTAATTGTCTCCGAATCCGGAACAGCGATTAATAATCCAAGTCGTTACCTACAATGCTGACATTACTTTTTTATGTTTTGCAAACCGCCCGTGATTAATTTCACTGTTTACGTCTGTGACCCAATTTTCACGCAGCAATTTGTCAATGATTTTATACGGTTTTATTACTCAAAGACCACCTAATATTATTAAACGAGTCGTATTTAAAAAACGTAGCAGTTACATACGGTAGTTTTTTTTTCGTTGCTCTCCCCAATCAGTAAGTTGTTCTAATTAGCAGTGGACATAGAAAAACCGGCTTTATAAAACAGGTTTTTTTTTCTGTTGTTAAAGAATGGAGGCTTAAAGTATTGTACTTGGATAAATCGTCGGCTAATGCCTGTGAAATATTTTATTTTTATACTATTGATATTATCTATCTAGAAATATATCTGTTTTATTTAATTTTAGTATGTTAAAGAACTGTGATGTTTTATAATTAAAACCATATTTGAATACCTTAATTGTTGAAAAATATACATTATGAACTTAGAATATAAAATGTTGAAATTAGACTCTTGAATAATTCTTGTGCTTGGTTATTTATATGATTTTGTTATAATTAACATTACATAAGTAATTCCGACAATCATATCCGTTTTATGCTTCAGAAATTATTTTTAAATAATATTTTATAATATTATTTAGATCAGAGATTAAGAAGACAGTGAATGTATTGTACATATTATTTTATCATACATATAATATAAACTTTAAAATCATAGCATCGATAATTTGGTGTATATTATTTTATAAATAATGTTTAAACAATAACTTTACTCTCCCGATTGTTTTCAAAGCTGAACAAATCATTGACGAGCACAGCAGTATCAAGAAATAATACTTTTAAGAGCTTTACGAGCATTCAACATCCTAAAGTAAATATGATGAATATTATCAGATAAATAATGTCTACAACTTGTAACATCTTCCTCTGTTTCAAAAAGGTGTTACTCCGTCGCGTGAGCGCAGGATGAGGAGCAGGTCAGCAAACAAACACTTTTTTGGAAGCACATTGATTATATTTATGATAAACTTTACAAGCTTCTGGCCAAGCGAGAGGACATGCCGCTGGCCGTCATGCGACCTTCTCGGTCGTCAACACATAACTGCCGCTCGTCGGCGCTTAGACTTCTGAAGCCCGTGGTCGGTCACCAGCGCCGTCGGTGGCAAAACTATATAACTAGTCCCAATATGGCGGACACATAAATGTATGGCAAGCGACAAAATAAGAGACGAAAGATTGTTTATCGAGGTTTTCGGTACCAGTCAGCAAGGGCTACATCGTGCTGATGTCAATTGATAAGGTCAATCCATTGCAATGGCGTTCTCTACTTATTTTTTTTCTACGTTCCCAACGATTTTCTTAATTAATCAATATTGAATCAAGAATACATATTTTGTAAGCACATAAAAGAATAATACATACTATTTCGATTAACATTATGCTCGAGAGTGAATTAAACACAAGTAATACAATGTGCGCGCATTTGCAAAATATAATTGGCCGTGTTTTCTGAAGCCTAGTAATTTTTCATGCTCGTACGTGCACTTTTCGGTTACGCACGCTCCTAGTAATTACATAAAATTTATAAAGCAAATAATGCATCCGCGTGAGACCGGGAAAATTATCGGATAAGCATAAGGGATCGAAAACGACTTTCAATTTATTATAATCAACCGAAATTACTTTGGTTTTCCGTCCACTTAAGTTCTGAGCGTATGAAGGCCGCAAAAGGAGCCTAGAAGGTCTGCACTTTGAGAAATTGCGTTGCTCTTTGCGATTATAATTAGTGGGCGATATGCATACAGGTGAGTAGCAGGGCTTCTTCATCTTTACCAAGAAGTATGATCTCGGCTTACAAGGAGTCGCTGCAAAAATAAACGGTAAATCATCCTACATTTATGATGTTCAGATATCACATCCATACTGAAGTAAAACACAAGCAATTGATACTTAAAAATCAAAGCTTCACTTTCTAAACCTTTCTTCGATATCCACTCCTTAAAATGCATCATGTTACCTAGCACAGCTGTATGTTTTAGAATTTTGTGATTAAATTGATAGTTTGTTAAAGGTTGACAAGAGCTGGCAATTATACATCAAATTTTATACGCATCAATTCATTCAGAAAAAATATCGGCAGAAGCGGGATTCCAACCACGACCCTTGCAACCTTTGCTCTTATTCTACACACCGCGCAGTCCACACGACTATTCTCTGCCTGAGCAGATACGCGAAAGTTGATGTATTTATACCATTGTTACCATCGTATAACGATAGATGTCTCTGTAGTATATATTCAGACTATGTAAATTATTATTTTTATGATTCAATCAGTCAACATTTATTTACAAGCTTTTTATATAATAATTAGTTATATATAAACACAGTCAAATAAGAAAAACCTTCAGCAACAAGACTAGACAAATAAGAAAAACCTTCTGCCCTAGACGGGAGTTTTTGCAGCAAGTATTCGAGGACATAGATGTAGCGCTATGCTGAGCTGAAAAGGGTTGCGGAGGACCGAGAGGAATGGAGATCGAGATGCAATTCTGTTGCTGCAAACAATCCACCGGATTGATACTACGAAGAAGAAACATACAAAATAAAGCATAAGAAAATATGAAAATTACTAACTAATTTTAATTATTAAAAACAATACCATCGAAAAAAGGAAAGAGGCTGGTTGGTTTGTTTGACAGCTCCATAAACTATAACACATATATTTAGTACATTTTTGATCATTTAATTATATGAATATAAAAAAAATATTATTTGGTGAGAGTGAAAGTCAATCGCAGTTCCCAATCACTGGACTATGACGAACTTTCAAGGGCTAGAAGATTCATAAATATAAACAAATTATTTTCAAAATAGTCAGATTGTTATGATACACTTGCATACTGTTGCCGTTCAAATCGTAAAAAAGATGTATTTATAATTATAAAATGTTTATAATGCAATGTTTTATACAAATTCAATAAAAAAAATTATAATATTTGTCCTGAATAACGATTAAAGGTTTGATTTCGTATTTTTTCGGGATCCCGGGGTTTAAAAAAAACTCCTTGAAATAAAGTTCACCTGTGGATGGCAGAAAAGAGCAGGACAGCGCTCGATTGTCAGGTGATTATCGTGATACGATGATTTTCTTACTTCGGTAAATCACCTGTCGTAACCTGTTATTAGCGGGTATAACATCACGTAAAATGTAACCCAGTTAGTGTACGTTATACCAACAAAGTCTAAAGAAAAATAGTTGTAAATAATTTATGTTTATAAAAAAAACATTAAATTAAAATATTATTTTATTAAGATTATGTGGGTAATGCAACAGATAGAACTGCATTTATAAAACATAGGGTGACGCATATATCTTTTTCTTAATAAGATGTATGTTTTTATGAAATGCTTCGTAGTCTTCGAGGATTGTGACGGACGTGGCATCATCTCCGTCCAGGGTTGGCTGAAGTAAAAGATAACCCATTCAAAAGCAGCATCAAGACGAAATCACAATGTCGCTGCAATGATGACAATGTTACTTTCTATGATCCTGGCAGATACGCTGAAAAATATAGGGAGTTGCATTAGTTGATAGTCTTCTTCTTCGTAGTATGCCGGCGGTCATAACTCAATGGTAAAGCGTTTGCTTTGCAAGCCAAAGGTCGTGGGTTCGATCCCCGACGGAGATTAAAAAAAAGGATTTTTAATCGATTTCTGCGCTCTAAAATACCCCGGTTGGTGTGAATTTGATCCATCACCCGTAAAATGTCAGTCATAGCCTATTAATTAAAATTGGTGGTAGACGAAAGTCGTCCCGTGAAGACCACCCATTCATAGTAAATTCCTGTAATAATAAAGGATGATGCGTGAATCTCGGGCTGTAGTCTATGACGTTGGCGGATCAACACTCCACATGCAACGTTTAGCCATATACACCATGGTAAGCGTCATAGAATTTCCACGGATGAAACATCAGAATTACCTATCACCATCTGTCGGTATTCTCCTGTATGTGTTTACATAAAAAAAAAATATTAATCCGGTGGATTGGTTAGCAGCAACAAAATCTTGCATCTCGATCTCCACTATTCTTGATCTTCTACAACCCTCTATAGCTCAGCATTAGAGCTGCAAATTATGTCCTCGAACACTTGCTGTAAATACTCTTCATTTTCTACCCTCAACAATCCCCTCTACAATGTCGTGAAGAAGACCATCGTGGCGCATGATGTGACCGATCCATCGATCTCGCTTCTCTGAGATGGTTTTTACTAGGTGCCTATCTTCCTTGAATATGCCGAGAAGCTCATTGTTCATAATATATATATGCAGAAAATTTGTTAAATATATACATTTGTAAGAATCAACAGTTTTTTCAGGATAATTTCAGTTCAAATATGAACAATAACAAATTTACTAACACAATAGTTGAGCATTTATTTTCATTCGCTTTTTCAATGATATCGCTAATGCGGCGTGCGAAAACTAATCACATTTTATTAGGCACTGTTACGAAATCAAAATATTAAATAATACTGATTCATTTCACATTCCTGTTAATTTCCAATAATAATAGGCACATAATTTCTAAAAATTTACAAGAAAACTTCTGAATCTGAAACACCGTGAAATCGTTCATTGTTGTCTTTCACACTTCAATGCGCACAAAATTATAATTCAAAGTGATTAATTAATATTGTTTTTTGTTGCATTATAGAACAGATCTTGTGTCGAATTAATCGATTATAAAGTATATCTATAATTTGATAAGTTTTCTTTGTTCTTTATCCTCTGATTTTCTTCCGACGAAATTCTCACGGTCTTTGTGAATTATTAGCGTTTTTATTTCTATATCGGAAATCTCTAATAATGGCCATTAGATTTAGTGTTTTACAAGATTCTATTTAATCATTGTGAATTCTAATACGTAATTGAACGAAAACAATTGCTTATACTGCGAATACAATAAAACATAACTATTGTCTCGTTATTTTATGTAGCATAAAAATGTTATAAATATTCATAACCTCTTTTTGTTATTGATAAGTGGTATTGTTATAGCCTACTTTAAAGAAGGAAGCTTCTATGCCCTTTCTTTTATACTGTTCTTTCTTATCACTACAACAGTTAGAGTAGTCTTGAGAGTATCACTTATTATAGGGAATTGTATGACTTAAGTTAACCAATAATTTGACTGACTTATTCATATAAGTTCCCTATTTAAAGCATATCATCATCATCAACTTATGTACACTTCGCGACTTATGTAAGTTAATGCCCCATAAATTCATAGTGTACATGTTATTACAACCTATTATACGATTACGTTTCATTTATCTAGAATAATAGATTTCGTATCAATTAATGAAGATTTGGCGATTTATCATTGAGAGGGTTGCGAGTTTAAGATATCTCGGCGTACAGGTCACTGAGAAATATGGTCTGCATAAGAAGTTAGCTTTTTCCCTTAACTGTATTTTAATTGTATGCGAAATATCTAGGACACGCAGTTGCACTCAATCAAAACAAAGTTCTATTATACATACAGCGCCAGTATCGTCCACATTCTACTTTAAGGCTGTGAATCTTGGCATCTCACCAAAAGTCAATATAGCCTTATATAATATAGAGAGCATATGCCTGCGTAGAATACTGGGGTTACGATGGGTTGACTTTGTGAGGAATAACGAGGTGAGAGAGCGGACAAGGCATTCCAAATTCACGTTTATTAATATTTGTGTTTTTTCATAAACGTAGTGTTACGACTTCACGATTATGTACATACCTATTAGCCGCACCTATCATCTATACCAGGTGTCGTCAACCTTTTTATACCTAGCGTCCACTTTTACCTATTTTTCATGATAAAATTTCCCTACCGATCACCAACCTCGCTATATTTCAATTCAGTATATGGGTGGAAAAAAATCTAGAAGGAATGTAGGAGATTGTAGAGAAACAAAAATAAGTATCGCCCACTAGTGGGCGGTACGTACCAGGTTGACGATCCGTGATCTATACCCTTCAACCATCGCCAACATTAATGACGTGAAGTCCGCAGTTTGGCCACATGTTCTTATGTTCTCATGTTCCCATGTTCTCAGGAAATTGAACAATATTCTTTATCAAGTCCCTAAAATCCGTCAAAATAAACCAAATCAAGGGTCTCCCTACATCAATGTTTACTTAATATAATAACTAAACTCAAAATAAAGTGAAGTGAAAGCAGTAATCTCCATTGACTGAGAAAGAGTCATATCTTACTACCTCATCGTATACCTTATCTCACTCCATTGATCCTCGGTATCAAACGTTATATTTTCAAAGTATCAAATTCTCACAAGCCAAGTTATTGATTTTTAATTAAGCTTAATTTCCTCTCTCATATTGATTCATTGACGCTTCCCTTTAATTGAGTTGTTTAATTGGCTTGCGCCGCTAATCTATTAGAACTATTAGCCGGCAAGATGCGAGTAGAACAACTTCTGCTGAAGTTAATTGCTTGTGATGGCACCCTGGGACCAACGCTGATCAAAGCAAATGATATTATTGTTTTTCAACAATGTGAACAGAACTTATACAGGACTAACCAATCTACGCCTAAGTTACGCAAACTAATTTAATACACTATGTATTTATTTCTTAATTGTATTTGACGTTTGACATATTCAATTTCAATTATTTTTTTGTAGAGATATTGTATTATTAATTACATATTTGTTCTATAACTAAAACAAATGATCTACACAAATTGTCGTCACTCAATTCAGTCAGTTACCACTATCCATATTTTTTCTGCATTTATTAAAACTCCTTGTAAACATATATGATTTCGGATGATATCTATACAGGGGCAGTTATAGTATCCGAGGCATATTTCGGGTAACGACTTGGATTATTAATCGTACATGTTCCGGATTCGGAGACAATTAAAGTATTTAATGTGGTCGGCTTTATATGATACGAGTATTATGACTCAATAAAATGGATTAACTGGTCGATAATAGATAATAAAACAACTTTACAACATGTTATTAAAGTAGTGAATCAAATATGGTTTAATTTGATAATTTCTGCTGTCATTTGATAATGTTTACGATTGCGTATTGGATAAGGTTTTAAGGCTTTCATTACGGCTCGGCTTAAATACAAATTATACTGTCAATTATAAAACTAGTATTTGAAGCATAAATTTTCTTATCTGGTCTACTTTCATATATCACATTGGTACTTGTATCCTTTAGCTATCTGATGATGCATAAAAAACTATTCTAAGAAAGTAGCAAAATGAAATATCACGTCAATCGATGTCAACGGTCGGGGAATCTTATGACGGCTTATGCGATAACCGATATGAAAGGGTTAATTGTAATTTTTCATAAGATAAAATAAAACCAAGGACGCGCGGCAAGCAACAGGCGGTAATCTATCCATGTTTTGATACATGATATATGTTGCTCCACTTCGGGTATCTAACGTACCGCGTTTACAATATGGTATTGAAGTTACTCATTATTTGATGTTGTTTTACAAAGTCATCGAGAACTCCTCGTATTTATACAGACTATGCATTTTTAAGCTCATTTAAGACACGAGGATAGTGAAAACTATGATAATTTTTTAAATATTTAATTTATGATTTTCTGAATTGTCGGCCATAAGCTCTACTTAGGTGATCGTAAAAAGAGTAATAAAAATTATTACAATTTATTTCTTTTCCTTTAATGACTTTACAAAATATATTAAAATTGTAATTCGTTATTGACGTATTATCGTAAGTATGATGTTAATGTATTGACACACTTAGTGTCAATGACCTCCCACTCAGAACAAGTGTCCGAATACGCAACGCAAATAGTTACGATTTGCGACAACAAAAACCATATCATAAGTAAATCATGGCTGACACACAAATGACACGGCATTATTGTCACAAAATCAAACGTCCAACATTTCGTATCCGTCCACACCAGTTCTGAATCTGAAGCAATATTACACTAAATATGTCAATATATGTTATCGATTTAACAAAAATAAAATCCTTTTCATCGACATCACGTGTATGTGCAGTATTTTGATTTCGATAACGGGAAACAGAAAACATTGGTATTATGAATTATTTTCCATTTCTCACGATTTCACGTTTTATTTTTATCTTCTTCGAATTTACATTGCATTTTTTATGCAAATAGACAATAAGACATGTTTTAAATAACATATCACGCATTTTTATTTTCTCCGTGTTTTACATGTTCTCGTATTTACACTCTGTAGAGGTTTTTTTCTTTCAAACAATAAATGCAAAAGCGAGCAAAAACGTACAAACATGAGTTGTTTATTTTTCTTAAATGCATACATTCATCATATCATTACAACACTAGCGTGTTCAACGTTTAATGCAAATATTCATCGTCGGGTTAATCACCTGGTTTCTCTTAAATTAATGATAATGTCCCCAGTGAAACAGCTTCTGATATCACGGTTATTCAACATTTCCTAAACCCAATCATGTACTTTCTCCACCAAGAAGACTGCTATGGATTCTGTATCTCTCAACGGTTGTTCTCTTCCAAAAGCAAGCTCCATCAACATCCATGGATTATCAATCTCGAATAATGTCAAATATTACGAGTCAATTAAGTATAAAGCCAGTCTCGCTTCCAAAAAACTAGGTGTATTATATAGATCACGTCGGTATTTATTTATTTATTTATTTATATACAAAATCAAAATTTCAATTTTTTTACAAATATTTAGAAACATAGAGTATACATAAATATACAATAAATAGTGAAAATAATAAAAAATAAAAATAACACAAAAGAATAAGAAGATGACACGTGTCAAAGATCACAGAGATCAAGAATAACAATACCATCGACAAAAGAGGAAAAGGATGTAAGAAAAGGATCGAGGTGTGCTGGTAGGCCATTTAGGAGCGACATTGCCGCTGTACCAAATTTCAACAATAAACAACTTCTTCTTCTATATAAAGGACAAATCCGACCTTACCTTGAATACGGCAGTCACCTTTGGATTGGAGCCCCAAAATACCTTCTAAACTTAATTGACTCAGTGCAAAGAAGAGCAATTTTTTTGATAAACAATGACACTAACGTCTAACCTGCAATCAATGGATCACAGGCGTAAGATTGGTTCTTCTAGTTTTTTCTACCGTTATTACCACGATCGCTGCTTTTCGGAACTTAAAGAACTAATTCCTCCTGCACCCACCAAAAGTATGTAAAAGCACATCAATAAATATAATCTATTGCAACTTACGCTGAGTACAGCTAGTAGCAGGAGTAAAAGTTTCTGAATGACAGTGATTTAATGTTTCTTAAAAAATTATAAAAGCAACTATTTGAAATAAAATCTTGCACTCTATATGAGTACTTTCTCAGTAGATTGATGTCAGTTTTATAGACGCTTGCCCCCCCGCGGCCCAGTTGTAGGTAAACTTAGCTCCCTCGTTGGATTCATTTGGTAAATATGAATTGATAGACATAATTGCATTAGAGAAGAACTTTTCCATTACCCGCGAATCGGCCGGATTCGTCCGCGGCCATTTTTCTGTCTAATATGACGTCAGACAGATTGGGACAGAGTTTCGTTCGAGAAGTTTCACCGTTCCTCGTAATGTTAAAGTAACAAGATTCAACTCTGAGGCAATCCAATAAGGCTATTATTAAAGGCAATACGAAATAATGCCATCCCAACAACTCTCTTTACTAGAACATAAATTAATCAGTCACTTATTTGTTTCACGACCGACGTGTTATCAATACAAATATACATTTTATAAGTAATTTACTATTTATATAAAGTCTGTTCTATCTTATTCGCGAGTGAAACGCATGCAATAGAGCACAATCGATTAAAACCAATGGCTTTTATGCCACGATGGCTGGACACTGCATGCCGAAAACTTGTGTTTTATTTCAATTTTTTTTTCTCCCATACAGAAACATTACAAATTTTAACAACTCAATTCATTTCTGAAGTATTATAAGAATTCATCCCAAAATAAAAAAAATACAATATATACAAATATAGGTACTCATCAAACAGACGACGCCAACAAATTATTCCTTTAAAGAAACTCGTGGAGTTCATGTCTGAATTGAGCCTCCCTTACGTGAAATATATCAACATCCGAAGTATTTGTTTGCAGGTTGGGAAGATTGCTATATATTTATTTGTATCTTGATTGGATCCAGATTTTCATCATCAGCCTGTATCCATCCACTGTTGAACGTAAGCCTCCCGCATGAGTCTACATCCTCTTCGATCCTCTGCCTTCCGCATCCAGGTCACTCCCGCTATTCTCCTTATGTCGTCAGTCCATTTGCAGGGGGTCGGCCAATGCTTCGTTTGCTAGTTCTAAGGCGCCACTCCAATAGTTTTCTTCCCCTTCTTCGAACGTCATCTCTTCGACAGATATGTTCTGCCCATTGGCACTTGAGTGTGCCTATTCGTTGGGTAGCATCCATTACTTAAGTTCTTCTGCGGATATCCTCGTTCTGGATTCTATCTTTTAGCGACACTCCTAGCATGGATCTCTCATGGATGGAAACTTCAGAATTACTATCACCATCTGTCGGTTTTCTTCTGTGTGTGTTTACATATAAAAAATATATAAATATTATAATAAATGTAAAACATAAATATTTAAATTCAACTAGGGAAGGAAGTGCATTAAGAGTTAATTTTTTTTCTTTAATGGGATTGTTATGTAATACCTTTCGCTTCATAAAACCCATTATAAACACTTGACTGTCTATATTAAATAAACAGAGAGAGATTAACTGTAGAACTAACTACACACAGTTTTTTACGTTTAAAAATTTTTACAGGAAAACATTAAAAATTCAGATGTAAATAAAAGATTTTTATAATTTATTCCACATATTATTATTTTTGTCGACATGATTCAGCCAGGTCGTTCATATCAACACAAATCATATCCACCTTTTCACTCACTCTTTGCTTTATATAGAGCAAACACACATTTAACTAATTGACTTGAAAATGGCCATCCGATCTGGCTGAAACATGTCTTCAAAAAAATATATATGTGGAATAAATTCTACAAAATCTTTTATTTGTATCTTATATTATGGAATTCCACCAAGAAATATCGATCGAAAAAATCGAAATAATTAAAAATTCCCTAGGTGAATAAAGAAATTTATATTATATTAAATTATATTTATTTATTATTAATGCGTATATATTTATACTTGACTTCGAAGAGAAAATAATACGATTTTAAAGCTTATATTTGGTTTTTTAATTAAACTTGCGTAATAATGATGTAACAATGTGAATTCAAATGAATTGAATAATAATTGTTTTGTACTATCGTTTCTTAGACCACATAAGCGTTTCTCTCATTAAAAAGCAAATAATAATAAATCCTTGCTGGTTCTAAAAACACGTAATTACTCTATCAGGTAATTACAAGATTATACAATGCCTCATATTAATAGATTCTCTCAACTTTCAATATGGTCCAATTAAAAACAGGTGCAAAAAGTACATTAATTTTCTCTAAAAGGAGAACTTTTCATATTATTGGAATCCATAATTGAATTAAATGGAAAAATTACATGATATAGTTATGGGAAGTTATTATTTTATTTTGTATTATTAGTATTATACCTTCAAGAGTCATGATATGAATATATATATACAATATTTACATGAATCACGATGTCGTCACGAATAACACCACTCAAGAAAATCGAGGTTTGTGTTGAGATTCATCGCATTATGTCGATCTTATATAAACTATGAAGTCAAATATGAGTGATTAAAACCTCATATTACGCATTTGTTAGTACATATAAACGTCATTGAAATGCAAGTGGACATATTGCTTGTTTGAAAATGATTTTAGGAATTCAAAATAGTAGATAATTTTTTAAGACAAAATCACAATTTACGAGGTTTTCAGCGGAATCAAAGGACAGGTGCGACATTATTCGCTCTTTCACAACAACCAATGCTTGAAGAGATAAATATAGTAAGTACGTACAAGTAAGAAATAAGTACGGCACCCTTGGCGAGACTATTAACACAACTGTTTTAGTACTGGGTATCACGTGTTATGTTATAAAGGGTGCAGATATTAGATCGCAGTGGACGACTAGATCCATATTATATATATAACCTAAGGAATTATTTAAGACGATATTTGACTAGATCCATGTTTTTTTTGCTGCTAACATATCCATTATATATTAAAACGAGCATGTAATTAAATCAGTTTTATTTTCTAAATAGATTGCCACCAATTTTAAAAATATCAGTTTAACCTTCAAAACATAAAGAATAGCTGCATAATGTATATTTACAAGCATTTACAAAGACGTAGTGTAAATAGTGGATTATTAATAGGCAGAAGTTACATATGTAACATCACTTTTTAATTATAATTGATTGTGTTTAATTCATACTTTTATTCTTTCCTTCCATACATTAAAATGCTCCGAGTCAAAAGTTAACCCTGATAAGGATCGACGCATGGGCAGAGTTAAAGTGCTCTTGGTGCATTTCCTTGGAGTAATAATTACCCCAGGCAGTATCAAGAAGCAGATTATGAATTAACCATTAACCCTGCATGACCTTTACATTTGGAACAGGTGACCGCGGCAGTTACTGCGTTTGTTTGTATGAAGAATGCCCTTAACGGCAAAAAAGTATTTCAACCGACAAAATAAATAACGCTAAATAATAAAATAAATACATGCTTATTTATTTGATGAATAAATAAGTATATTAGTGAAATTATTAATATTTGAACTAGAACAATTCTCTTTTACGATAATTTATTACATTTCTTTATATTATTTCGTTAGATGATTTTGGTTTTTCGTCACGTTGTTTAATATACTAAAAATTGGCACATATTTCTATGGCAAAACACAAACAGATGTATAAGCTGTACAATACCCTCGGTTAGTGTGAATTTGATCCATCACCCGTGAAATGCCAGTCATAGCCAGTCTCCAAAATGGACTACTGCAACGCACTGCACGCAGGCCAGCCAGCCAAACAATTAAATCGATTGCAGTCGTTACAAAACGCAGCGGCACGACTAGTCTACAACGCGCCCAAATTCTGTCACATTACTCCAATACTACACCGACTGCACTGGTTGAGAGTTTCGGCTAGAATCCAGTACAAATTATGCCTCTTAGCTTACAAGGCACTCAACGGAACTGCACCGGGCTATCTGACAGAACTTATCAAGCCTTCAGAAACAAGCGCGCGTGGAGAGACACTCAGATCGGCTAGAGCAAATAGAAGCACCCTGCAGCTGACGGGAGGTAGTCCTAGCACGGTCTTTGGCAATCGTGCTTTCAGCTACGCTGCACCAATGGCCTGGAACTCACTACCGGAAAGCATAAGAGAGCTTAAAGCGGAGGCATCCTTCAGAAGCAGACTCAAGACCCACCTTTTTACTCAGAGAGGCAAAGAAGCGTTTTTGGAATGATCATTCGGTCATAAAAGAGCGCTATACAAATACTAATATAATAATAATAAATAGCCTATTACTTAAAATTGGTGGTAGACGTATGTCGTCCCGTGAAGACCACCCATACATAGTAAATTCCTGTAATAATAAAGGATGATGCGTGAATCTCGGGCTGTAGTCTATGATTTTGGCGGATCAACACTGCACATGCAGCGTTAAGCCATATACGCCATGGTAAGCGTCATATAATTCCACAGATGAGACTTCAGAATTACTATCAGTCTCTGTCAGTATTCTCCTGTATGTGTTTACATAAAAAAAAACATTTTAAGGTTGGATCATTCGGTTATTAAAGGCTGTCAACTGAAATCATCATAGTGTATTTTTTCCATACTACCTGTAATTCCATACTTTCATGAGACCCGCACAATTTTGTACACCTAGTTAACACACAATGAACGAAAGAGAAGAACATTTGTATCCAAATAAAAAAAAATTTATATGCGGTTACATTTTTAAATTGATATTTTACGTTACTTTTTATATTATATGCAAAATGTGTTAAAGCGTGCTAAAATAATTGATTATTTTATTACTTAAATGTCAAAAGAACATGGTTTTCCCCGCAATCATGAATATACTCGCACTGGAGCATAATACAATATAAATTTATAAATAATGATAATGCTGTAAATAGTAAACGCTTTAATCACATTAATTCGATATACATTGTTACATCTACGATTACAATTTTAAATTAAATTACATAAATGAAAAAATAACACATATTTATCATACTATTTATGTAAAAGCAACTTTGTACTTGTACAAGAAGTGCTTACAGCTTATTTTCATAATCAAATGTTTTATTTATTTATTTTAGCACCCTTCTCTTTCAAAAGGTTGTTATTCAGTCCCGTGAAGGTATGATTAGGAGCAGATTAAAAATATATACTTTTTCTGAAGCAACTTGACATATATTACCATAAACTTTACAAACTTATGGCCCGACCTAGTCACAGCCTTCAGGCCGAGCCACAAACAATATGCTCTCGCCGACGGGCGGCACACGACTAGTCGCGCTCGTCGGCGCTAAGGCTGTCGCCCAGCGCCCCAAGTGAAGATCTATGTAACTAGACTACAATGCCAATATGGCAACACATACATCAATGACTGAACATTGTATATCGAGGCTTTCGGTACCAGTCAGCAAGGGCTATATCATGCTGATGTCAATTTACAATATACACACTCTAATGGATTCAATGTCGCTCAACAAGATCGGCTGGACACAACGTGTGGGAAGAATTTGTAGTATTTTTATGTGTGTAAGGATTGAAGTCCTTTAGAAATCTGATCGTTTCAAAGAGATTCAAATCTTACGAAAGTGAAATGCTCAGGTTCTTGCATATCAAACTAAATCCTAGCTGTGGTGATGAAACATGAGCTATATAACTTGATCGCTTACAGTGGGTGTTAAAGGAGATAAAAAAAATATAGATATATTAAAATCTTATTATTTTCAGTAATTTGTTCCGCTTATGAATGCCTATCTTATAGTGAGATCTGCAACTAAAAAATATCTTAAGTGCAAATGGTTAAGACTTCAGGTCATGTGAGCATCGGACTAATTACTCAATCTTCTTAATAAAATGATTTAAAATATTTTTTATAAGTAATTCATCAAGGATGGAACTCGCGACCTCTTGCGTGTTAGTCTATGACTTCAACTCTTTGTCTTGCTTCTTGCTTAAGGATATCGGGGCTGGTAGAGTCCAGTTTCGTTCACCTGGTCTCCGGCACGTGGAAAGGCTTATTAAGCCATCAATTACGACGATAACGCATCGGAACCTCGGCGGCTGATGATGAAGGAGGGTTGAGCATCATCAAACGGTGGAAGATCAGTTCGGGATTCCGTGCCGAGGGTTAACGGGAAGATGACCCATCGCCAAAAAATAAAACGACTTAATTTTTGCAATATTTTCAATCATTGTTATGTACTCTATATGAAGTTGCAAAAATCACGTAGATTAACAAAAGGCAGTGAATATAATAATGATGTAATTAAATGTATTTTTAAATTCATATATAAATTAAATTTTGACCCATATTTTGGTATATTAAAGAGCATGTTCAAACAGTATCTAAAAATATTTTTTGTTGTTGTTTATAATATGAAAAAAAATCACAGAAATATGGATTGTGTTTGCAATCCAAGTACGTATTTTCTATTTAAAGCATCAGATTTTGATAAAAAAAATCCGAACATTTTATCAGTAGATTCATATATTAAGACCGCGGTTTCTCGTTCAAAGAGAGAATCATCAGTTCTTCATTAATATTTCTACGTATGTTTGTACCGCGGTCATCAAATACGTAAATAAAAAATTCACAAAATGATCTACGTAAAAAATAAAAATAAATACATATATATATTTAATACTTTAAATGCATCTAAAAATTAATGCTGAGAATATAAATATATATATTTTTTAATGGTTATGTAGCAACAAAATCTTGAAGCTGCCAATGGTATACGATGCTTTAGAAAGCGTGTAGAGGATATTATTTATATTACACATTTTCAAATGAGTAAATTGAATGCCGTCTGAGTAATAATACATATTTGTTGTCTGCTGTAATGGCTGACCTGTTACTAGGCGAACAGCATCTCTGAAGAGATGATATCTCAGACTTTGACTGCTGCAGCAAGGATCCAGCATTTTTAATCACGTCAATATCTTCCAGCACACTTAATCGATTCGCCGAGAACTCTCAAACTGTTTTTTTGCATAACGATTTTTCCATTTGAGCCGTTCCTTCTGTTGATTTATTTCTCAAAATTATGACCTAATATTAAAACAATATTATTATAATATTCAACAACGAATACAACAACAAATTCGGTGTCACAACCTATCGTTCACAGACAATTCGTTCAACCAACGCTCATCGGTAACGACGTGGGGCGCACTGGACAACTGTTGCACGGGACATTTGGCGCATGGGACAACTGGTGCACTGGCTGTCTGGGTAACCTAACCTACTGGCGGGTATAACTCAGTGCTTTAAGCGTTTTCTTGGCAAGCCAAACGTCGTAGGTTCGATCCCCAAAGAAGATTTAAAAAATCAATTTTAATCGATTTCTGAGCTCTAAATACCTCCCGGTTGGTGTGAATTTGATCCCTCACCCGTAAAATGCTAGTCATAGCCTCTTAATCAAAATTGGTGGTAGAAGAAAGTCGTCCCGTGAAGACCATCCATTCATAGTAATTTCCTGTAATAATAAGGATGATGCGTGAAAGGTGGGCTAAAGCCTATGACGTTAGCGGATCAACATTCCACATGCAGCGCTTATCCATGCGTCATAGAATCCACAGATGAAACTTTAGAATCACTATCACTATTTATACTCCTGTATGTGTTTTCATAAAAAGGCTCTCTCTTGGAATAAGAAAATCATCCAGAGCGACTTGCTTCCGAGTTGTAGCCTCTCAAGACTGTGAATTTTCGTCGTTTTAAGACCACAGTTTGGTGATCGTCGATCGTCCGATAGCAATATCGATTTCGGATGAACGATGTTATTACAGCGTTAACACAATAAGATTGCGGGGGCCTTGTGCCGCGGATAAACGGTAAACTCCGCTGCAAACAAATCGCCGTATAATTATATGCGGACTACCTTATACTGCTGAACAAAAACAAGCGAACCAGAATACGCCATATTGCTCAAAAATAATCTTAGAACCAGTGCCGATTTTAGGGGTGTGGCGATGTGGGTCAGCTGCCCAGGGCGCCGAATGAACTAAGGGCGCCGAATAAATTAAGAGCGCTAAGGGCAGCCTTTACTCCTACAGGGGGTATTTTCTGAAGATTTACCCTTACTACAAAAAACAGGGCGCAAGGTCTAAAGCCGGCACTACTTAGAACACTCATCCATTAAACATATATTCAAAATTGTATCTATTTATAGTGTTTTGAAATCATCTTTAAAATTAGTGAATAGTGATGATTATAAATCCACACAATATACATGTAAGTAATAATGATCAATATTGAGCGAGCATGCTTTATGATCTACCGAAGATAAACAATACATTTAACCCTTCTATAGCGTCAAAAAAGGGACAACAATATAGAAAAACACGATATAGAAAGTTTATCTACCCCCATATCTAAAATTAGTTTCTAAATTTTAGTTTCAAACCCTAGTTGCCCCATTGGCGCCCCCTTCCAGACCTCAGAGCACATTCTCTGGGACTGTCAGTTCCTCTTGTTAGAAATTAGGAGTCCTTTTCGATGCATTTCGAGGGAATCGCCTCGGCCCTATCGGGCATGCAGACTTTGCGGCTACTAAAAAAATTTCACTCATTTACAATATTTGCTCGTATTTTCGGTGAGAGAATCTATTTTCCATCTCCATCTCTCTACAACCCGTGAAGCGATTCTAATCTCTTTCACGGGTTCTTTCTTTTAGCACTCCTGTGCAGTGGCAATAATTGTTCAGAGGGTACTCCCACTGGACTTATCAAATTCTAACTGATCATAATCAAAATGAGCGCAAAACCAAGGAGACTTAACTGTCCTCCGGTGTGATGAGGGTGTGAGGCGGGTAAAGTCATTACTTAGTTCAATCAGTTGCCACTGTCCATATATTGTCTCAAGATATCACTGCACTCGGAAGTCTTCCTGAAATAATGTATGATTCCCAACGATCTCCAAGGCACAATAGTATCAAAACCATATTTGTAGTGATCTTTATTTCGATAATTCGAATGACAACATCTCAGATCATCGTTTTCATTATAAGTTCAGTCGAAAATGTACTCTTTAGAAGGGATAGTTATATAAAAAACTGCTTCAAACGCTATAAGAAAAATCGCAATACAGTACGCCATAGTAGGGTTGACTATATTGTAATGGACCGATTACTTATGACGATGTGTATGCCATGCATAAAAATAATAAATAAAAATCACAAAGTGGCGATTAGAGTGGGTGCATTTTGCGAAGACGGCAACAAAGTTATTATTCAGTAATTACCATGCTCTTTATCTATAGGCACCTGATCGAGATCCTTCGGCGTGGAACAGTTTGCTCTGCTTTACTCCACTGACGAGAAGGGCCGGCCAGTAAAGGTAATTGTGAGTGAACTTGTATAAGAGCAATAATTAGCCGAGCGCACCTGGAGAGCTATCTTCTAATACTTATCTAAATAAGCTAATGCAAAATAATTATATGCATCGTCCTGTTCGCCTTGCTGGCATCACATTAAACTGCGACGCAGTGAAACATCGCATTCGATAAATATTTAAAAAAAATATCAGTAATATTACCTTAGCTGCCTTGAAAGTAAGTTTTTGTAATAACTTAACGTTTTTTTAGCGGAAAACCATGGTTCACAAGTCGAAATAGTGGTTGAATATTACTTCTTTTGGTTGAGAGTACATTTTTTGTATAAACTATTGACATCCCCCGTCTTTAAAAATGACGACAAGTCGCGGGTTCGTCACGTGGCTGCGTAGAGGGAAAGATGCAGGATCAGATTACCAAGCAAATGAACTTGTTTTTAGTTCACAATTCGCGTTCATTTTAAACAAAGACTTGATTTCTACGCCCGACCGGTGTGACATTTCACCGGCCGGGCGCGAGTCAATTGACAACTCCGAAACACTGTGACATGCCGCGCCACCAATGATCGCTCCAAAAAAGCAAATTAAAGATGACAGTTGCACCAAAATGAAATGGAGCAACTGTAATAACACATAAAATGGCGTATGCAAGCGCCTGTGATATATTATATAATTAAAACTAACATTATTATATGTGTATGTCAGGCAAGCGAACAAAAATAAGAAACAAAAGATCGTTTTTGAGACTTTACGGCATCAGCCTAAAAGAGCTATATTAAGCTGATATCACTATGTTTTTCCATAGAAAATCATTATTTTTCAGTTAGTAATGATTTTTTTAGTCGTACCAACTCTTCATTTCTTTGATTATATATTTTTCAATATGTTTTTATTTTCATAGCTATCATATTTTTATATTATTATTGTTTCATTAATCGCTTGAAGGAGAGCACAGCCGAATGGAAGGTTCTATGCCGCATGTAAAAAGTGTGTGTTTTAATGTTTTTGTGTTCTGTTAGGAAAAGTCATAATTGTATATTGATCTATTTTTTTAATTTAGTAATAGATCCGGGTAGCTTCAACGATAGAACACAAATACTGGGAAGAGCATCCTATTAAGTGGTTACCGGTAGCATTTATGTGAAATTTTATAAATTTCTAATTTAAGGTATATTGGAGTAATTTATCATTTTACTATCTCAGCACTAGGAAAGAATCGTTTTTTATTCATGTGAAAAATATATATATATAAGTAGGCTAATTCTCAGCCCATCTTGCAACATCGATAGCCTGTCTTTTACCCACCAAAAAGTCCTGAGAGAAGCAGCTAGTTGAGCACATGAGGCAGGATCTTAGATGTGAAGCAGTCTGAAGGACATAGTAGTGACTTTTCCTTTTGCAGTACTCGCCTTCGGCTTCAGTTATCATACTCTATCCAGTAATGTATTGAAATCAGCATGATGTAGCCCTCCATAAAAAATCTTTCGTCTCTTATTTCTGTTCGCTTGTCATACATTTATGTGTCGCCATATTGGTATCTTGGACAAGTCCGCTCACGGCCGGCGGCATGTCATTCCGCCTGGCCGGAAGCTTGTAAAGCTTATCATAAATATGTCAATGTGCTTCTGAAAAAGTCTTTGTTTTGCTGACCTGCTCCTCATCATATCCTCACGTCACTGTATAACACCCCTTTTGAAAGAGAGGAGGATGTATATATTTACAATAACATTTTAAAAACAGGATAAGGTGTTCTGATTTTGAAGCCGTAATATATCTAAAACTACAAGTAATCACAATGCTCCCATTAACTATTCCGCTGCTGGAAGATTCAAGAGCTTTTATAAGCTTTCAGCAAAAGCTCAGTATTATACCAAACTAAAATCATATTCTATAATAGTCCCTCATAATATTTTCTTCTACAAACATTACAAATATTGCATTATGTTTTTATTGAACTCTTTGAATTTAATAGACATTTTCCTTAGTAAGTAGTTATTTCGTTCGACTTATTTATAATGTAAAATATAAGTATTATCTATATATTTGATCAAATTTACTTAGAGTTATGCTTTTATTCAGAAAATAAGTAGCATGTTTAGCATCATGGTTTTTAATGGCATTAAACTAGGATGAAAGTAAAAAATATTTTTATTATTTTTTGTTATAATGTACGGTTTGCTATCGTCGATTTTTTTACAGCGTATAACATTTATGCGACAAAAACTAATTATTGTATAAAAAATAAGTATTTTTTTTGTTTATTTATTACTGTTGATTGATCCAACTACCAAAGCATGTTGTTTCACCAATTTTACATAAATTTACCAATTCACTTAGTCAATAATAATTAATGAAGATTATTTAAGTAGGCAAAATTACACGTAAAACGTACTTGAATGGTAACCGTTTAATTATATTGTGTTTTTCTGGTGAGATTAAGCGGCTCTACATAAAGAAAAGTTAAACTCTTATTTACTATTGGATCTACTTATAAATCCTAATTTTCAAAAGCTAAAAAATACTATATATATTCAAGTGGAATTTAGGCGCTGATAATTAGATACAAGTTATGGTTAATAGGAGCTTACAGAACCGTGTTGCCATATTTTATGTCAACCAGTTTATAATTAAAGCATATAATATATGCCAATATCTCAAAGTGAATCAATGTTTATACTTATATAATCTACAATACTTTCTTTCATAAGTTATGATACAAAAGCAAACACTGTACTCTCACCGAAACACCTGCAAAAAATCAATTCAGTAAAAGAGAAGTTGTCTCGTCGCGCAAGGGAGGAGCGTTGCTAATAATACTATTAAGGCATGCCCCCTAGGGCTGAACAAGTAAAAAATATATAACATCCAATATCTCATTTCTGGCGCCCCCCAGAATGTGCGGCGCATATTTGCCAGACTCATTAGCGAGTGGCCCTGGGCGCCGCCCACGCCCCATTCCGCCCTATTTTGCGCCCCTTTTTCGTTAGAGGATTGCAGCCCTCGAGCCTCATCCCCTGAAGGTGCGTCTTACGGAGTTCAAGCAAAGCCTTCCCTTGCATCTCTCAAGAAAGTTGCGCTGGACTTAATAAGACAGAAGTTGGGCAGGGCCATGGATCGATTTTCTACTTCTGTAAAGAATATTCTTGAAAAATACTTTTTAGGTAATAAACACATACAAAAGAATACCGAAAGACGGTGATGAAGAAATGTCATGTGAAGATTATACGACTGTAACCATTTTTAAATACAAGCACTGCATGAGAATTGCCGGTACGCAGATGTTATAGATAAACGCCCGGCCTTTTAGTGTGAATGGGTGGTGATCACGGGACGACTTTTGTCTGGATTATATGTGGTATATTATCGTTTATATTGTAGTACGAGTATCTAAGACGCAAAATTTATACAGTAATATAGTAATATGTATAATTAATGCTTTTTGCAATGCAAATGCAAGCTGACCTCGAAGCAATATATGACATAATCTCATATTCCAAAGGTGACAACAACGCTTTTTAATTACAAGTTAAAAAACCGTTAACATTCTTAAAATTATTTAAGAAAATTAAAAATTTTACAATTGAATACTATCGTTTTATAATTATGAATTGTTGTTAGGCCTTAGCACTGACAACCCCGTCGTTAGTTTGGCGCTTTATTTTGATCCTTTTTTAAAATATATCTCTATATGTAATAGTATATTTAATGTATGAATATTTTGACGTACTAAAATTTCTTTAATATATTCTTAGAGTTTCTAGCTCAAGTAGCGCCCTAAGAAAAACGAGGGAGGGATTAATCATTTTATATCACCCGTTTATTCTTAACTCCCATCCCGTCCTCTCTTATTTCCCGAGAAGCCTGCCCCTCCCTTCCCCTAGACACCTAGCCACCCTCCCTCTAAGTCTTTAATTTTTCTCATTTATATGTCAGAGAAATAAATTCGCAAAATTATATTTCGTTGTTGGAATATGAAATCTGGTCATTAATGCAACATAAAAACTATGAAATATTCATAGTATTTTAATGTCTGTGATTAATATTACTATTTTGTTGATAACAAATTGCTTTTATTACAGTTGTCAAAACATTATAAATTGTTAGTAGCTTATTATTCTTTTCACATTTTTTTGTACTAAATAAAGATTAAAAATAATTTCAATTTTAAGCCTCGCATACGGACACATATATTTTATAGTCATCATTTTGTTGTATATAGCTATTTCTTCTCTGTCAAAATAAAATAATAAACACTGATTTTGTTAAAATATTTTGCTACTATTTATATATAAAAAATTAACATATATAGTAGCAATGAATGATATACATCTGCCCAAGAGACAACGATTGATGGGGAAAAAAGGTATTGGATAGTCGCCAAATAACTGACAAACGGATTATAAACCGACCATGAACCATATCAGAAGAGTAGTGGAATTAAAAGAAATACAGTAACTTAATGTTTCTCAGAATCCAAGACATTTGATTAGTGATTAAATCAATTTGCCACAAAGATAGATCATTATCTATATATATAATCGTGTCGGAAACATCAGGGCCAGATCCTGTCTGCCCATAAGTGAGCGACGTCGATGGCATTACTGCCGGCCATCATCAGGTCTTTCTGGGTGTATCTACTCGGACACAGCGCACAGTCCAGAAGGTGGGACAGGATCTGCTCCACGCCGTAGTCATATTCAGTCGGTCCGCTGTAAAACTTCCAGGCTTTTATTTGTGTCCTCGTCTTGCATACTCCAGTCCGAAGTCTGTTAAGGGACCTTCATATACTCCACCCTTGGTCGTGTCCAGGGGCTAGGTCCTCTTTTGGAGCAATCCAAGTATTCTGCTGAGTTAATGAATGCTTCTAAATCTCTTTAAAAACGACATTAAATATAATTATATCAAATCGTTAGCTTAGATTGAAATTATTTCATTACATCCATGACGATTACACATCTATTTACCATGTATGTAGGTATTTATGCTACATACAATTTCTTTACATGAACACATTATGTCCAGGTACACCACACAAACTGTTTGCTAATGGGTACCATTATAATTGAAGGTAATTAAAAATTAAGAAGAAACTTTTTGAATTTAAAAAAGTCACGATTTTCTAATGCCTCCATACACGTCTCTCGCAAAGGTCAGCGAGCGATGGGCGTTACACATACTATTATGTGGTAGCGTGAGTGTTTGTAGTTATATTAACATTACGCTGGACCATTTAAAATCGAATGGGTGGTTACCTCAGTTTTTTTTTAATTTAAGATTCCGTCAGATTCTCTGAGGTGTGTTGAAATTTAAATAATGAAACGAAAATGTGGCGCTTATCGATTATCGCAGGAATTCCGGGACAGTAAATTAAAAAAATAATACGTCTTATGTAATTCTATAATGAGCTTTGCTGATGTAATTTGAGTATTTTTAATCGAAATTAATATAACTCGTACATTCGCAACATTATATATATAATCGTGTCGGAAACAACAGGTTAAGATCCTGTCTGCCCAGAAGTGGGCGACGTCGATGACGTTACTCCCGGCCATCATCAGGTCTTCCTGGGTGCAGCTACTCGGACACAGCGCACACTCCAGAAGGTGTGACAGTGTCTGCTACGCGCCGCAGTCACATTCAGTCGGTCCGCTGAAAAACTGCCGGGCTTTCATTATTTAAGTGACAACATTAAGAAGCACAATTAACAATCTCAATAAACATCAAATAACGAAGCACTTTTTTCTTCACGTATCCGTTACATAGCAGGAGTATATGGTCTCTATAAATTGGCGCAAAACTAATTTATTTGTCCTGAGATCATATCATAATTTTATGATGTTATTTTTATGGTGAAATAATCTATGCAAAAAGTAATCTTGGCGACATCGGATTAATCACCAGTTCAATTACAAGCTGTTATATAGGGTCCGCCATCTAACGTTTTGTTTTTCAACTAGTGCTTATTTTGTGAATGGTAACACTTAGTTAGCTCATGTCTGATTTGACAAATAATTAGTTTTATCCTTCCGCTAAACGAATATGGTTGTGTATACGCTTGAACAACGGTGGGAAATATTGTGACATTACTTTGAAAATCAGGCCATTTTTCTTCGAAAATGAGCAAGGAGTGGCCGTTACAGTCAATGGCGATCGTCGGTTCGGGCCATTTTTGTTCACAAAAATTGAAGAGGAGGATATTGGCAACATTCGGTTTCAACAGGATGGCGCTACTACTCGATGTTTTGCGCCCCATTTTCAAAAAAAAAAAGTTATTTAGCGGACCCGTTACATAGGTTGAATTGTGAATACTTGAACTACCTTTTCTTTAAGCCCACGGGCTTTCCTCCGCTGCAGCCATCAGTATTAAATGTAATTGGAGGAGGTGAGAGTGCGGAGTTTAATTTGTGACGAAACAAACATAATTGCAGCTGAAGTATCTTATTTTGGCAATCATTGATGTGTATTTAGTTGACGTGCTGAAATGAAAGTATAGAATAATATCAGATATAAATAAAAGAGTATTTAGAATTTATCCAAGAATATATTTGTAGACGACATGTTTCGGCCACGTGGACTGGCCATTTTCAAGTCAATTAGTATAGTGAGTGTTGGCTCTATATAAAGCAAAGAGTGAGTGAGAAGGTGAATATGAATTGTGTGATGGTTATATGTGTTTTGGAAATCAATAATGCATAAGGGAATTCATTGATGAAAATTCTGATGTTATGGAACTCCACCAAGAATAATCGATCGAAAAAATCTAAATAATTAAAGAATAATACGATATTTTCATTACTATCCCGCTGTATTTTTCTGTATATGTTTAGATATAAAAACTTATTTCAAGCATTCTGTAATAACCAAACCCGAATAGTTTTATAACCTGCAGGTGCATTCGTACCAAACGAACATACGCACAATATGTACACAGTTCATCTAATTCGCTTATTGTAGACAGAAATCAATATTTCAACAATATTCTAAGAAATGTAAAAAAAATGTTTATATTTATGGAACTTGTACGGATTTGAAAGATTAAATAAAATACTACTTACACATACTGAATAATATTGGTCGTGTTGCAGTTATATGTTCGTTTGGTCTACATGCACCTAGAGACCACTAATTCATTTCTTGTGAGAAAATAATCTGATTACGTTTTAAATGGAAAGTAATACATCATGGAAAAAAAACTTTGCGATTACTGTCTAGATATTTATTAATGGTATGTGAGAGAAGTGGTTCACTATAGAAGAGTGGGCAGTCTGTTGAGCCGCCCCAGGGCATCCCGCCCATCTCTCTTGTCGCTGGTTCATCTCGGCCATAGTCCCGCCTACCGCTGTTTGTACCCATATATTAAATTACCATAATAGTATTTGCACTCGCGAATTATTTGAACGATTTTATTTTACTTCACAAACGATACACGTCAATATTGTTTTCAAAAATTTGTTCTTTTTTGCATTCTGCGTTTTTTAAAAATATTTTTTACTAAAATACTATCCGACTTTGCTCAAGACGTTTATCAATGTCATTCAAAGAAAGAGTTTTTTTTTAATCATATTTATTTTCATTAAACAATATATATTAATATAAATTTATTTACTCAAAATATCCTCATCCCTTACGATTAGACTAAGTACGTACATCGAGTATGATTCTATTAATTGCTTACGTAACTATAGCGACTAAAATCAACAAACGAAAATTTTTCGACCTTTAGTACTAGATTTATTTTCATCTTTAAATAGGGTTTGATTGATTTGTAAAATGTTTTAATTGGTACAGAAACATTTCCGAACATGCAATTTACGTATTAATAATAATTAATATTGACTAAATTAACAGTAAAGGCATCCATAAGTAATATACAAACACACATTAATGTTTAAGTAAATTGATTTTTATTGTATAAATATTCAATATTGATAATTTCTGATTAAAACAACATAACTAAATATAATTTATGTACTTTAATAACGCATTAAATATATACTTCAATATTTGTTATCGTATTATTCCGATTAAACTTGGCTGTTCAGAAAAAGAAAACATTCTTCACTGAGGATTTTTAAATGATCATAGGGAACGGATCCATCGTTAGTCTGCATCTAAAGATGCCTTAATTTTTATCTTCCTCAACTTTATTTGGCGCTTAAGAACGTGGTGCATCTTTAACATATTTTTTTTATTAAAATGATGTAACTCAGTTATAGGCACTTGCTCTCTCAATACATCTTCTCCATTTCATACATTTCAGAGTTTTTTTTTTCTTATTTGGATAGCATTTTTAACTTCTTGACATTCAAAAAGAAAAATATACCAAAGTTACTGCTTTTCTCTTTCCATATTTGAAAAGTAACAAACCATAAACTATTTTCAATAATCAATATAGTGCTTTCAGAAACAACCCTTGATATATGAGATGTTAAGTATGTATAAATATTATGCGTATTTAGTATGAAGTTGGATACATATTTTTTCCTTGTTTAAATAACATCACAGCAATTTTCATTGTTACGAAATTGTGTCAAAGTACTCGTATTTAAATACAAATGATTTTTTCTCTTGTATTTTTGAGTGTTGAAGCATTATATAAACGAGCATCATCTTGTTAATTTTCCCAGCCAATGTTTAATGAAACAGCCTTAAACCTTAATTGAATAGTGTAATGAATATTTAAAATGATTTTAAGCGTTGGTAAAATGATATTCATTTCTTTAAATGCATGTTAAATGGACCCATTACTGTTATTAAATAATAATTAATTCCAGAGTATATCATCATTAGTAGCAGCAACGAGAGTACACGCAACTTGGTGTTGGTATTTAGTGTAATGGTTATTGAGTTTAATTAAAGGTGTTGGAGTAAACATTTATCAATGGGTCGTTAACATTCTAAACAACAAAGATCGTGACAATGTAATAGAGATTCTCATTTCGACTGAATGGACCGAGAAAAAACGAACCTCCCAGATATTAATCAGATGGAATTGCAAACTATTTTTTTTTGTACTCTTCTATTTATCAATCTTGGTTACCATTGTAATATGTACTTGAAATATATAAAATATTATATTTAACACAGGATTACACAGACAAACGTGAAAAAAGATTTCAACGTAGTGTATAATATAGTATATAACTTGTGACACTAAATATGTAGAATTGAACCGTGATAAAAATACGACAATTAAGTGAACAAATACGTTAAGTGTTTTTTACGTAAAAACACAGTGAAGCCTGACATCAAAGCATCATACATTTATTAAATACATTAATGGATAGTGTTAACGGGACGAATTTCATCTACCACTAATTTAAATGAATAGGCTATGACTGGCATATTGCGGGTGGCGAATAAAATTCACATTAACCGGGGCTATATAAAGCATTGAAATTAATTTAAAATATACTTTAATGCAGCATAGTCGGCGTATTTTATTAACCAAAAAGGTACAAATGTTCTGTAAGAAAGAAAAATATATCCTATGTGCACGGAGAAGACGTATTGACAGAACACCACTGCCAAGACTCGTTTGCGAAATTCCTATTAGTTTAGTCCTATCAATTTAGATGTTACATTTGCATCAATTTTTTTAAGGCCAGTTAAAGATAATAAATGCAAAATCAAGATACTAATCGATTATAATCAGTGTAAAACAAAGACTTTACTAACTAACGTTAAAAAAAATCGAATTTGAACGATCGTGTTCATTACAAACGCCATATGTAATTACTTAACGAATATTCTAAATTTTTGAATTGTTCAATATGTTGCTCATTAAATCTAGTGCATGTGTTTTTTGTGATTGGATTTTTTTATAATAACCCATTGATGATTTCCGTTGAACTCTTGACCGCTTAAGCAGCCGATGGTTTGGCAAATGACTCTTCTAACGAGAAAATACTCGCATATCTCTAATGATGTTCCTTCAATGGGAAAACATAACTTTGGAGGAGTTGCTACTAATAACTAGGACTCGGTTTCTTGCATCAATTCTATTTCTTTTGACGCGAGTAAAACAGATTTTACTCGTATGTACTTAGTGGTATAATAAATGTCCCGAACAGCAGTGAGCTTCAACCGAGTGCATTTATAACTGTCTGGTTATTTCCAACATTGTAGTATACAAGTATATTCTATTTACACAATTTTAAAAATAATATATGATACACTTATATATTATGTTTGATTACATAAAGCAAAAATACATGCTATCAATCAAGTCCAAAAACTACGATGGTAATATTTTAGAAGCTATTTGTCGGTCAGTTATTTTATTTTCAATTAACTAATAATATGAAAAGATTGTGAATAAATGTTGACTGATTGAATCATAAAAAATAATAATATTCATACTCTGAATATAAACTACAGAGACATCTGTCGTTATATGATGGTGTATATATACATCGGGTTTCGCGTATCGGCTCAGGCAGAGAATGGTCGTGTGGATAGCGCGGTGTGTGGAATAGAGCAAAGATGCAAGACTCGTGGTTCGAATCTCGCATCTGCCGATATTTTTTCTGAATGAATTACAAAAACAAGACTCTGCGGAGAATAATAGAGGACAATCTATGGTTTCACTTTGTGGGTGATGACGAGGGAATACAACAGCCTATTCTTAAAGCAGTCAAGATACGTGGTGGTTTTTCGGGACATTTTTACATTATAACAACGAAATATATGAAGTAACCATGCGACAATTACGTGGATATGCTATAACTAGAGAGTGGCCGGTGTAATAAGAGATACAAATAATTACATACAAAAAAAAATTACCATCTCGTATATGATGTATATACGATTTGTGTATATATAATATATGTAATTTTAACAAGTGGATATTATTTGATTTTTTATTTGTTAATGTTTGAATTTTCAATAACATTGAGGCTTTCAACTAACAATACTTGGTAAAACTGCATAATTATAATTTTAAATTAATTTAGTTAAAAAATTAACAAATTAAAAATATTTAATTTTCATTCATATTTATTTAAAGCATAGGAAATAATATTTGTACATACCTATGTAAGCCTCTGCCAGCTTATTTAACCATTATTGAAGATGACTAATAAGAACCATCTCAGAGAGGCGAGCCCGATGGATTGGTCACATCATGCGCCACGATGGTCTCCTTCACGATATTGTGGAGGGGATGGTTGAGGGTAGAAACTGTAGAGGGCGCCCTAGACGGGAGTATTTGCAGCAAGTATTCGAGGACATGAATTGTAGCGCTTATGCTGAGCTGAAAAGGGTTGCGAAGGACCGAGAGGAATGGAGATCGAGATGCAAGATTCTGTTGCTGCAAACCAATCCACGGGATTGATACTACGAAGAAGATTGAATATGGTCTCCAGGGAGGCCGAAACATGTAATCGTTTCAAATAAATGTGAATCAAAAGTAAATATTTTTAAATTAATTTACAATTATAGTTAATGTTTGCATCAAATATTATACTGAGAATATGTAATATATAAGTTTTTACACTAAAGTCTAGGAGTATAGATACGAATGCGAATTTTTACTTGATTTCATTAAATTATGAAAGTATTGAAAAATACATATTAATCAGTACAGAATAAATTTCAGCTGTAAATAATTCATTATTCAATAAACTCGCATTGAACTTATTTTAATCGCATAAAATATTTTACACATTTTACAAAATCGCATCAAAAAAAGTGCATAATGAAATTTATGTTAATAAAAATGCGTTTTCCACTTACGGCGCATCATTATGCTTGTCCGTTGAATGCACTTGGTTGCTTAAAGCTTTATGATTATTAAAATTGCTAAACAATAGGCTTTTATTATAATGCATTCGGTTTGATTGAATTGCAAAACGTCATAATGGCGGCGATGCGCTCGCTTCGTAACCCCAGCGATTAATTGTTTTTTAAACCCATTCGTCTGATTGCTCATTAAATTTCCTATCCAACTTAATAACGACCGCAATTATTTCAACTCTGTGAATAACAGCACATAAAGTTCGCATGGAACCATTTATTAAACGTCCTTCGAACTTCCAAGAATAAAAACCTGCCGGATTCAGGGCCGGACAAGAAAATACAGAATTTTCTACCATATCACACTTCCTAGCTGGCGTTTAAAGCTTCACTTACTTGGGCAGATAGAAATATTAAATAATAGTTTTAACGAAATAAGTTAGCAAGTGATATATAACATAAACATAAAACAAATTCACAGCAAACAATATCTTATAAAAAAAAAACATTAATTCATAGGTGGTTTTTTTAATAACGCGATGACTATTAGCCTACATCAAGTGATAATTGTTCATTTAATATTAAATTATTTACAATTTTTATTATTTATTTCATTATTATTAGTTTAAAAAGCGAATCTTCATTGGTTAATTAATTATCGAGAATATTATAAGTACATCCTTACTACAAGAAAATTAAACTGATTATAATTTCAATTGACGATACAGCATAGAACAAGACTCTTCTCAGAAAATAATTTCTAAAATTCTAAAACATTTATGTGGTCAAACGGAATTATTTTTCCAATCTTCTACAGTTTTGTAAGTATATATATAAAGACAACTTATTTTATGGTAGTATTTAATTCAATTAATTTGCAGTAATTATTTATCAAACGTTCAGTAATAAATACCTTAAAAGGTAAGTAAAAAATAATCATATGGTAGTAGAAAAATAATAAATTGGCAGAAAATAATTAATGATTGTCAGTTAATAATAGGTAAGGTAAGTTTAGGTTTCCATTTTATGGGTTAATTTTTCATTCAATTTACATTATTTTTTACCAATATTTAATATATTACTGTCATTTTAATTTTATAACTGACCACATTCATACTGAAACAGTGAATACTAAAAATTTGTTTATTCTACTGCGGATTAGTTTTATTTACTACCAATTGATTTAAATTACTAACAAAATCTTGAATTAGTTACTGAACAAAGAAATACAGCCCTATATTAAACAATTTAAAAAAATGTTCATGTAATAAAAGTTTGATGCTTTGGAATTTGGATTTGGAATTCTTTATTACTTAGTCACTGTCAAGTTTCGACTAGCTATTGTCAACAATAGCGTGATGTTAAAGAAACATGTCTGTAATTACATATTGAGGAAACGATTATATATTTTTTAAATATATTTGATATATAATTGTTTTAAAAGGCCGGCCCTGAGTGTTGGAAAGTATAAGGAGATTTCTTCATTCGTAAAGCTTCGCCGAGACTGCGGCGGGTGGGACAGGAAGAAAGCTGCAGAGAGAGAAGCTTTCATACAGAAAAGCTTTAGCAATGAGAGAGAAAAGGAGGAAGAGCTTTCAGGGCGAAGAGAAAATGCATGGCTATAGTTTGAATGAGAGAGACAAGGTAAGTTTTTCTTCATTTCATATAATATCACGGCTGTACTGGAGGGGGTGTTTGGGGTGGCGCAGAAGGTGGTTCAATGGGGTAGTTCATGGGGTGGGTGAGCTTTCTGAAGGGTGGGGGAAATAACTTCATAAGTCCACACGGCGTGGTCTGGCATACTGATTAATATATAATAAGAGCCGTGTAGGCAGCATCCACTACCAAGACTACCAGACGCTGTAGAGCGCTATTATTTTAATATACTGTGTACCGCTCGAGAAAAGTAATATTTGAGAGTTTTCATTTTATAATTGCGATTCGACGAATAAAATATTTGGTTTACCTTTTTGGTTTTTTTTTATGAGTGCAGCAGTTCATTACTGCATTACTTCTATGGTGAACGTTTTTGATTGCAGAATTAAGCTTAAATGTACGAGTGGAGTATGTATTTGTATGAATCTTTACTCCAAACTGAAACACGCTTCTATTATTTTAAGACTAGTATTTTCCGGTCACAATAAATACTTTATTTTGGTCAGAATATGAAATAAAATCGAAATTCTTTTGCATTACGAGTATTTAACATGTTTTACGTAGTTACATTGACCAAACGCAACCTAACCTAACTTACTTAAACCTACTAATTTTATTTAAACCCGACTTACAAGCGACTTCAGCGTTTCCATATTTTACAAATATACTGAATTATGCTCAATTAATGAAACGTTAATAAATGAAACATCTTCTAAAATTATTGAGAAGCACAAAGGTCCACTTTATACAGACCGCATATAAGCTGCATACCGGCTTAGTGAGAAAACGGCTTCTCACCAACCTAAAGTATTTTTATTCACATATAATATATTGTTCATCCATTTATAAGCTTCATGACTAGTGTGAATCTTATCGCTCACCCGCAATGGCCCGCATATCAATCATAAACACCACCAGTTCATAGTGAATGTCTTTTAAAAATGGATGATGCGTGCATGCCGGGCTGAAGTATATAACGTTAGCAAATTAACATCCCACATGCAGCGTTGTCCGAGTATACTATTATATATATATATATATATGTTAAATGGCTAAAATGGTCACTACAATCTTTCGGTAATCTCCTGTATGAGGCTGGGTAAAAACAATAATTAAAAACGTCACTACTGTTCCATAAATTCTTCCATACTTCTAGGGATGCTTTCTTTCCATTCAGAGTTTCGTAGGAAAATTGCTGCTCTCAAACATTCATTCCTTCTTCTTCGCGGTGCAATTCACAACCCTGGGATTCTTGAATGTTTTAACTTCTACGTTCCAGATAAGTACACCCGTGCTCGTAGCCATCCATTGTTCTTGATCCCAGTTGACACTTGTGAAGCTTCGAGCACTTAATTTAGTACAACGGCAATGGCGCTCCTAAATGGCCTACCAGCACACTTCGATCCTTTTCTTACATCCTTTTCCTCTTTTGTCGATGGTATTGTTCTCCCAGATATCTGTCATCTTCTTTTATGTTATTTTTTACTCTTTTGTATGTATTTTATGTTTAAGTGTACTCTATGTTTCTTTTTATTTTATTCTATGTACCTTGGAACTGCCGTTCTGTCAATTAAAAAAACTAATAAATCGGTAACTAATAATATAAAAAGCTTGTCAATAAATGTTGACTGATTGAATCATAAAAATAATAATATACATACTCTGAATATGTACTACAGACACATATGTCGTTATATGATGTTAACAATGGTATACATCAGGTTTTGCGTATATACCCAAGCAGAGAATAGTCGTGTGGATAGCGCGGTGTGTAGAACGGAGCAAAGGTGCAAGGCTCGTGGTTGGAATCCCGCTTGTGCCGATATTTTTCTGAATGAATTGATGCGTATACAATTCGATGTATAATTGTATGTGCGTATTTAATTACTAAATAAATGCATTTTAGGTTTTTGCGGGCAATGAAACAATCTAATGTATGAAGACGTCGCCTTTATTATATTACATTATTGGCTTTATTCGAACAAGAAGAGGTTTTCCGAGCAACAACGAGCAAGACTGTTGTTTTTTTTTTTGCCAAGCAATTAATCGGCTACACAAAAATTGTCGTGTGACAAAACGGTCACCGGCTACGACAAAAACGGGCATACAGCAAAATCACAAAGCGGTTTTCAGTTGCTTGTAACATTTCAAGCGAATATTTCATAAGGCTGACAATCAAGCAAACGAGAAATTAATAGACTGCCTCGCCGAGAAACAACACCGCGATTATTCCACATCAGAAACAGGTTATATACGATGTTATTTATTGAAAATATAATTGCTCGGCCCTAATGTCCCCGACTTTATGTCAACGAGCGAAAAATACATTAGCGGCTTTTTAAAATTTTGCTGTTCGCAAAGTAATTTCTTTTAGTCTCGCATCATTTTTTGTCTTTTTTTTATGTAAGCACAATCAGGTAAGATATGCACCTTGTGAGAACCATCTCAGAGAGGTGATCGATCACATCATGGGCCACGATGGTTTCTTCACGACATTGTGGAAGGGATGGTTGAGGGGAGAAACTGCAGAGGGCACCCTAGACGAGAGTATTTGCAGCAAGTGTTCGAGGACATGAGTTGCAGGTCTTCACTGAGCAGCTCTTTTCTGAGCTAAAGAGGGTTCCAGAAGATCGAAAAGAGTGGGGATCAAGATCCAAGATTTTGTTGCTGCAAACATATCCACCAGATTGATATTTTTTTTGTGTAAGCACATACAGAAGAATACCGACAGATGGTGATAGTAATGCTGAAGTCTAATCTGTGGATTCTATGACGTGATCTCACCATGTTACCTATGGTTAAGCGCTGCATGTAGAGTGTTGATACGCCATCGTCACGAGATTCACGCATCATCCTTATTATTACATGAATTTACTATGAATGAGTGGTCTTCACGGGACGACTTTCGTCTACCACCAATTTTAATTAAAAGTCTATGACGCATATTTATGGGCGATTATTTAATCGTTTTCTTAAGGAAATCGGGTGATTACGCCGACGTTCCCGAGGCCTGGACTATTTTGTCCTAAGGGGCAGCTCAATCCAATAAATGTGTAGAACATGTTAAATAATACAAATTAATAATTTTATTTTATTTTCTGAGCAAAAAAATACGAGCCATTTCGATTTCTTAATTTTGATACACAAGATGCACCAAGCTATGGAAGACCAATTGATGCTGAAAGAAACACAAGAAATTATTTTAATTGAAGCTAATCGACGAATAATTACTAGTGAAATTGTTGATAGATTACATTTATCGATCATTTGAAACGCCTAGGCTTAAAACGTTCGCTTAAAATTAAAGTAAAATCTATATCACTTTCTGAACTATCTTATATTTCAATATTATTCAATTTTGTGTCTATCGTCGCTGCCTTATTAGTAAATGATATGTGTCAAATAAGGAAAGCGGTGTAAGTGTTTGAAAAATACTTGGATTTAAAATGAAATACATACACACTTTGTACGCATTCTATTTTGTCAAACTTTTCCATTTTTTGTAGCAAAAAAATTCTACTTCTTCGTTTGTATTTTGTAAAAAAATATGGCTTATATGATGCTAAAAGGAAAGTAGTAGAACAGTTTATTCATCTTTGAATAATGAATATTTCTTAAAACAAGATTTTATCTGGAATACTCATTTTAACTCTAAATATAAATCATTAAAGTAATACATATTTCAATAAAATTAATGTCGTACGCTTTTTCTTTCTGTGCTGGCTACAACTTTAAGTGACGCGTACGCCAAGTTGTCTCAAACTCTCGCTAATATCACTAGCTTTATATATTATTCAGCTCGCCTTGAACTATTTTATTACAGAGTAATGAATAACCCGTTTGGTGAAAACCCTCCCTTTCTCGTTCTGTTTTTGGAGACCCAGATGGGAACCCGTTACTGGGCGCACGTAAAAAGCATCTTGATAGAGAGTGGCTGAATACCTTCCCGTGATTCTAGGTGCATCAGTTAAATGTTAAATAGACCTCAGTCTAAGGCTGCGAAATTAGTATACTACAGCGAGTCTTAAATTGCCTTCTTTGGTAACACGTTGCTAACAACGAAATACGTAGGGTTAATATGAACAAATATTATATTCTTCTTTATGTTCACTTAATGACTATTCGTTTTCTTTAAGTTCTATCAGCTGCTTTATATTCACCCGAATCTTCTCCGATTACATTATATGAATATTAAGTTCTTCCACGACGACTGTCAAGCATGGTAGAAAAACAGCAGTATAGGAAGGATATTATATGATTAATACCCATCTAACTTTATACGGTGTATGTTGGGATACAATGAGTTGAGAACTATAAGAGATGTGTGCTTGAGTATGCATTTATTTCGGCTAGTGCGCGGCGTGTTCAGAAATCCTGATATTTTGTTAGAAATCGGTTTGTTTGTCCCTGACAATTATTTAAGGATACGGAGGCACAGATTGTTTGTTCTTCATAGAGGTAATACTAACCTGCCAGACTATGCCTTTTTGGAGAGTGATCAGACTGTTCAACCATATCGCCTCGAATAATGATATATTCCACTTGAGAGAAGCCCAGTTTCGACATGAGCTCCAAGTATTTATTTATCAATGTAATTTCCTGGAGTCTTCTGTTTAGCGAGCTCCAGGACTTTTAATAATTATTATTTATAATCATAAATACCTATATATTTATAAAATCTTATATCAGGATCGTATTAAATAAATTTGTATTTGTAATGTTTCTGAAAGAAAAAAAATCATAAATTGAATTAAACCGACGATCGAAGTTTATGATTTTAAATACAAGAAAATATGTAAGTAGTTCTATTTTATGTACTAACTAATCCAATTTTTTCCATATCTACGTGGCTCTATAAACCATTCCGTTTTGTTCAATCTGAAGCTCTTTTTATATTTATTGTATATAAATATATATTTTGAATTAATTAAAAATGTACAATATATGAAAAGGCAAAACGTTACCTTTTTCAAAAAAGTATTTTTAAGCTATTATAAGTAAATTATTTTTAAGTATATTAAAATGTAACAATCTACGTGTTTAATTCAAATAAAAGATCAGTATATACTGTTTTAATAACTTTTGAAAAATGTAAATGATGTTTTATAATCATGGAAACGGTTGACTTACCCTGTCTGGGTTTACTTACCACGAGCTTTTACAGGCTAATGGTTTAAACGCTGTTTTAATTAAATTGATAAATTAAGCAACTTAATTCAAATAAACGTAATGGATATTCTCTGACGGGCACTTAGGTGAGCTGATGGATAATTTGTCTGATACATGTTGAAAAGATACTCCACTATATGAACTAAGCTATATGTAATATTTGATAACGGATTACAAGGAAAAGAAGCTACTCAGAGCATCATAAAGAGACATATTGAGTGCTGAAAATACTATATAGATGTTCAAAAAATAAAAAAAATGTGGTGATATAAATATAATTGAAAAATTAACCTAAATTAGAATGGCCTCGGAAAAAATCGATGGTGACGCATTAACTTATTTGGTTCTTATGTTCAAAACGTTATTTTGAATATAATTATTTTGTATTATACATCCAAAAGTCTTTCTAGTAATTGATATAATAAAACTCTCTATCTTAGATTCATACAGTCGGGTACGACACAGGGAATTTTGACACTCAATGTAAATTGAGGGGAGCAAGGTCCAAAACAATAAGTATCGAGGAATTTGCGGTGTACGAAATTCTATGTGTTAATATTAATTTTATTAAATGAAGAATGCTTACGCATCGATACGGAGCATTGATCATCCCAATAATATGCCACTATGTAAATTGAAGGGATCAAGGTCCAAAACGAGGAATTTGCGGTCTGTGACATTCAATTTATTTATATTACTTTTATAAATGCTTACTCATGTTGTAAACTGAGGTATAAAAGGGGTCTCTTATGAAATACATCAGTATCAACTCATCTCCGGTCTTTGGATTTATCCTCAGTGCCAGATCCTTGGTATTCCGGCATCACCATTTAAAGCTGACGTCGTCATTTCGGGACCGCGAACTCGGTTCCGGACATATAACAGTAAAAGAATTATCAAAAAACATAAGTGTCTTTGATCGACAATAAAAGATCATTTGAAAAGTTTTAAGGTATAAAATAGATAAGGAATTTGGGTTGAAAATTGACATTTATTTATGTTTGTTTGAAGAAGCTTCTGTATGTATTGATGCGTCTCTATGGCAAAGTTTGTCGCTGTCCAGGATCGCATTGCCTTCCCAGGCGCTAACACAAATAACGATCCCGAAGAGCAATTACGCAATTCCGAGTAATCTCCCGAGATGTTAATTGTAATCTTGTTTCCACCTATAAGTAAGTAATGGCTGGGAATTAAGCCCGGCGAAGGCGCAAGAGTTAAATTTATGGGAACTGTCACTTACAAATTAGTTGAACCTTTGGGAACGGCCGATGCGGCGATCTATTTAAAGCCTTGTTAGACCGGCACCGGCTTTTGAACCGAATGACGATTTAATTGTTTCAGTCTTAACCTAAGTACGTACAGGCGCCACGGAAAAATTTAAATCTTCATATTCTTTAAATAATACATAAGACTCGATGGAATAATTAATGCTTTATACTCCTTAATCAAGGAGGATAGGCACCTAGTAAGAACCATCTCAGAGAGGCGAGTTCGATGGATCGGTCATATCATGCGCCACAATGGTATTCTTCGCGACATTGTGGAAGGGATGGTTGATGGTAGTAACTGTAGAGGGCGTCTTAGACGGTAGTATTTGCAGCTAGTGTTCGAGGACATGAGTTGTAGCCCTTATGCTAAACTGAAGAGGACTGCAGAGAATCGAGAGGAGTGGACATCGAGATGCAAGATTTTGTTGCCGTAAACCAATCCACCGGATTGATACTACGAAGAAGACTCCTTATGATCGCTTCTAATTTTGGGAATGCTGGAGCGTCTTTTCTTCTTGGGAAGCAAGACTGACGACGTCAGAAGAATACCAGGATGTTATTGAATACGGAAAGTGATCGAGAAGAATGAGAGTCATGCGAAAGGTGGCAGCGAATCTTGCCATATCACTAATAGCCAATGCAGCGCTATAATAAGTTTCGAAGGCAGATAGATGCTTGGATAGAATGTTGAGGGTTTCTTATGTTAACACATACAGGAGAATACCGACAGATGGTGATTCTGAAGTCTCATTTGTGGAATTCTATGGCGCTTACCATAGTGCATATGGCTAAGCGCTGCATGTGGAGTGTTGATCCGCCAACGTCATAGATTACAGCCCGAGATTTATGCATTACCTTATTGTTACAGGAATTCACTATGAATGGGTGGTCTTCACGGGACGACACTCGTCTACCACCAATTTTAATTAATAGGCTATGACTGGCATTTTACGGGTGAGCGATCAAATGCAAACCAACCGGGATATTTTAAAGCTAAGAAAACGATTAAGAAATATATATTTTTAATTTCCGTCGGGGATCAAACCCACGACCTTTGACTTGCAAAGCAAACGCCTTGACCATTGAGCTATACCCGCCGACAATACGGTTCGATGGTTTGTGAGGAGTATGAGGTGACGAAACAGACAAGGCAGCTTTCCATACTACATTCGTTCAAATATACCTCACTGGGACATATACTACTACTTTGGTTTTTCATTTAAAGGTTTTTTTTATCTCTAACTGAATGCATTAAACGCATTCAGTTGAAAAATATTAAGAGCTATAGTGACAAATTGTAAAATAAAAATAAAAATATTTTCATTTTATAAAAAATTACGAACATTGAATAACATGTTTCTAAAATCATACTGAATTATTGGTTTAGATTTTACAGAAATAGTTATTTTTTATCTTCCAATAACAACAACAAAATATTTATGTAATTATTATTTTTTTTAAAAAACACGTCGTTATTCTAATGATCGTTATAAAATTCCAAAAATAGATTTGAAATAACGCAAAAATTAAAAATATATAACCTAAAAATCATGTCTCGAGGGCTGAAAGTCAAGTGTCGGGTCGTCAATAACGCAGACCTTGCCGTCGGCCTAATTTTTGGCAAAGGTGGGCGGGGAGACCTATCGAAGGCTAAGAGCTATCCATCATGTGTTGCTTACCAAATGGCGCCGGTGGACCATAGGGTCCACCTTTGTATTACCTCACCTCTAATTATTTTAGGTTGTGTTCTACCGTGTTATCCCGCCTGGCGCCTACTCACTATTACGACCTCTCTGCGGTAGTCCCAGGAAGGAGCACGACGTTAATTTTTAGTAATATTTTAAAACGATTTGTGTTTAAATTAGAATTTTAACTATCATAATATATAATTACATTTTTTTCTTTCTTTTTTTTTTATACTTTCCATGTCAGGATCATATGGTCATAATAAAGTACCGCTAGTAAATTTCGACAGTTGTTATTATCCATGTTTCGTCCTCAGATGTCTCTGCACCCGAAGGTCCAAATGGAAATGTATACGGTTACCGACGACCTCCAAAGCAGAAGCACTCAAAGAGACAGGTGAAGGCAACTCTAATAACTAAAATATATTTTAAGCGATTGGGTCCAAACACACGGTCAAACCATTTCAACAAACCGCTCATTCGATTGGCTGAAAGCCTAATATTTTGTAGTTATATTAAGGTTTCAGCCAATGCAATGAGCGGTTTGTTGAAATGGTTAGATGATTAGTCTGACTCTACTTAAGATTTCGGAAAGCTCTGAATAAGAATAGAAATACAAGTGTACAATAATACTTTTTCTGTCTCATTCAGCTTGATGTTTCAATTTTAGACGATTGTTTAAATATCATCTTAATAACCATTTACTTAGGTAGGTATATGCAGTAAATATTTCGTTTTCTCTACGGCAACAACGCTTTTTGAAACAGATGCAAATCTTCGACTCCAGCTCATCATCCAAGATGGTACCGGACATAGTTTATTCCTGGCACGTTTCCTCTGAACATTTCCGCTCGGTTAGGCAATAATTATCCCCGTGAAGGATCCTTCCGAACCTCCCGACCCTCCATCCTCGCGGCCATAGTGATGCACCTTCAGCATCAGCTAGACTTCCCCTAACTTGACGATCTCAACTACTTGAATCTCGCTTCAAGGTCTTCTACATTCACTGAAAATCGAGTACCCGCCAAAATATAATTTTAAACTCATTTTTCCAATTCCGAGACCAAAGAAAACTCATCTTTCTTCAAACCTTATTTTTAATGAAGAATTTGACATTTCCAAACAAACGATAAGTGTTAAAATTGATAAAGAAATTTAAATTATGTACTAAATAGGTTAACTTTATAAATAGAAGCAACAACGTAAGTGATCAGAATTTCATCAGTTTCTCAGATTTCGCTCTTTATATCATTTAACTTACAATAACAATACACATCTCCACTTTTGAATAAAAATCGCTAACAAAATACTCTTAAATTTGTAAAAAATTACAATATTTTTTTGGAATCAAAATAAATCGTTATATTTAATTGATGACAGGTGTAAAAAGGTTAGTAATTTTATGTCAGTTTAAGTTAAGTTGGGTTAATATAACTATGTTAAACAAGTGAAATAATACAAAGGAATAATTTTATATTTTTATATCCTGATAAAAAAAAACTTGCGAAATTCGAACCATAAATTTATTGATATTTCAATATTTTAATGTACTTTTGTGCTTGGCAAAATTAAAATATATTTATTTACAATACAACGGTATTTTCGTATTTGTACAAAAATTTAATTAGTAAATGACACAAAAATAATGATAACTTTATAGGACAGAGGTTAGCTTAAAAAACATACAAGAAATGAGTAATACTCGTAGTTACGTATAGAATGTAACCTTTTATTGACATTTGAGATTATATTGTACTTATACATGGTATATTGATAGATAAGTAACATTTATATATTTTCATGAAACAAATCATTAAAATAATACTATTTTTTTAAATTATATAAGAGTACAAATAATGATTAATATTGATTCATTGTTATTATGTATGAATCTATGTCTTAACTGCTATGTCCAACCAACGTTTACTCTTCTATTCTCTATGTGGTGACCCTAGCTAGCATCTTTCACCATCAACCCATGGAGGTACTGTCTTTGCCTACTAACCCTTGGGTTAACCCTCCAGCAGCTTTCTTCTATCACCATCCTTCAGAGGCTTGCACGACCGCCCTTGACTATCCCCAAATCCCCAACTGATCCTCGCCAACGTGCGGTTGTGTTAAGTCATCCGTCGAGATCAAATTTGTATTTTCCGTCTTTTTTTCCTTCATGTTTGCTTTCTTGAAACTTAGAAACGCATTCAAATAATCTTAATTCATTGATTACACTTTTTACGGATTTATGATCTTTATTTTTTACTTATAGATCTTTTGAGAGTCTTGGTAGCAAAATTATAAACATTGTCAATTGGTTTTCCAAGCTACTTATTTATTTTAACTAAAATGGAACCTAAATGTATTATTATTATTTTATTATGACTAGCACAGACACCAAGTACTTCAAATATCTAGAAAATAAAACAATTAAAACATTGAGACCACTGTTTTTTAATAAATCACTTTACTGGTTTCGGTGCTACCACATCTTCCTCAGAAACTACTTATTAAAGACTAAATCTAAGATCGCTTAACTTGTCCCATGTTAGTTCTTTTCCATCCAAAAGTTCCTCTAAATAATTTATACAGATTTATAGACCGTTGTGCACGATGATAAGCAATTGATTTTGAGCTAAGCTTTCATACGACACTAGTTTTATAGTTTAAAATTTAACATAAGCACAGAATGATTCCCAAATTTCTGTGAAATTTGGCTGTAGTAAGAACAAATCAATATTATCTTCAGAATGTATTAGGTATTACATTTAAACTTGATTAACTGTATTTGATTGTTTTTATTATGAGTTGTATCCATACTCTTGTTCACTTGAATTTTATATATTTTATATATCTTTATAGTATTGTATATTAACACTGTAAAATTTCTTTAGGAAAAATTAATAAAGTAATTATTTCTTATTCTACATATATTCTTTATTTGCCACCATAAAGTACTCATAACTATAAATTATGCCTATCTGAAAGTTCTTTCTTTACCAAAACATTTGCCGAGTGCATACTTTTTTGTGATTTAAGCATCATTCCGTAGGGTTTTGCAAAGAGTTAGCAAAGTAATCGATACATATTCGAGTATTTCTTTATATTCTTTTCATATTAAGAGAGATCGGATGATAACCCCAAACAAAGATGATGCCTCTAACATTATGTCTTAAGTAACTACTTAAATACTCGTATAATACTAAATAATAAATTTTCAATACGTGTATGAAAAAATATTTTTCCATTAAAATAGAACTTTTTTTATAATATTCTTATACCAATCATCAGCGAATAAGATACAAAATATATGCTTTTTATAAACCGTTTACTGATCATTTTATAAATGGCTTCCTTAATCTCGTCCACGAAGGTTTCTGGCTTACGTAAAAAGTACCGTCTCGACTATCAGCGAACCCTGAAGCTGTACACTCCTGCATCAGCCGGAGTCACTAATAGTCCAATGTGAATCATAGCAATTTTTAACACAAGAATTATCATTTAGGCCTCAGATAAAATAATTATAGAGTAAGCCGTGACATGGCCATGATTGATGCCAGTAGCAGGGCAGAGCTGGCTGCTACGGTTATTATAGGTTAGTGCATTGGCGTAACTAAAAAATACGAAAGACGCATCATTATATGGTTATATGGTCTCCCTACTATCGAACTCATCGACCGGATTGAATCAGTCCAACATCGCTTCTTGTCAAGAGTTGCACGACTGATCGGCCTTGAGAGAGGTAGCTACTCCTATGAAGATATAGAGAGGCGACTTAATGTATCTACATTGGAGAGACGTAGAACAGTGACTGACTTGTTGTTTATTTTTAAAATTGTGAACTCCATAATCGATGACTCAACATTATTGCAGGAAATTACCTTCAATGTTCCCTCCCGGTTCACTATAGGCAGTAACCTGCTACATGTAAGGACATCCAAAACCAACTACGGTTTCTATTCTCCTATGTTGATAATATGTAGACTGGTAAAACTCCTCTAGTGACTTGAACTTTTTCGGGCAGGACCTTCCGGCATTTCGCAGATCTCTCTACTAATGTGCGAGATCTATTTTATTTAATGATGTTCATGTTTTGTCCAAATATATTGTCTTAGCTTATATATTTGTTCTGTTTTACCGTTTTATTTATTGTACTTTCTACTTTAAGACCGTATGTATTGGCCTAGGCTGTAATTTTTTTTTTTTTTAAATACATACTTATATGAAACTTGGTAACTTAGTTTTAAAAATAATTTACTTAATTAATTATTTTTTAAAAAACAACCTACAATGTTTGGTTAGTGCTAGCCTCTCTCAAATTCATTTCGCGGTCAAGAAGAGCGGTTGTTTTTTTTATGAAAACACATACGGGAGAATACCGACAGATGGTGATAATTCTGAAGTTTCATCTGTGGAATTCTATGACGCATACCATGGTGTATATGGCTACACGCTGCCTGTGGAGTGTTGATTCGCCAACGTCATAGACTACAGCCAGAGATTCACGCATTATCCTTTATTATTACAGGAATTTACTATGAATAGGTGATCTTCACGGGACGATTTTCATCTAACACCATTTTTTATTAATAGGCTATGACTGGCATTTTACGGGTGAAGGGATCAAATTCACACCAACCGCGGATATTTAGATTTCAGAAATCGGTTAAAAACCCTTTTTTTTCCATCTCCGTCGGGGATCGAACCCACGACTTTTGGCTTGCAAAGCAAACGCTATGACCGCCGGCGAGGTTTTGAAAAGAACCTTTAATCGCAACCACTTTCGGGAAACGTCGTCAAAGAAACACTGATTATCTTTCGATACCAGCGCCAGCTTATAAAGCTTTTTCCTTGTACTTATATAGATATCCATGTTCATGAAACTCCGCTAGACAAGATAAATCCGTATGCAGAGTTATTCATTGACTTAAGGTAACCAACCAAAGACCCGTATAAGGAGACATTTTTTTGAGTAACTTACTCATAGCTACTTTCTTTTTGTATGATTAAAGTGAGAAGCCTCAGTCTTCGATGATAAGTCAGATGGTTTTGAGACCTGAAAAAATTGGTTCTAAGGGGGCGGCTCAATCTAACCAACGACACCCAACCAAGTCTTGGATCAAGTTTGCAATGGCGCTCCTAAGTTACCTAACAACACACCTCGATCCTTTTCTTACATTCTGTTCCTCTTTTGTCGATGGTATTGTTTTCTTAGATCTATGTGATCTTTGAGATGTGTCATTTTCTTCTCTTTTATAAATATTTTTGTATTAATTTTTATATATGCTGTATGTATTTTTATGATATCTAGAAACTACGGTTCTGTAAATAAATAAATAAGTCAAATTTTGCTTACTTTGGTTGTCTTTATAAAATAGTTATGTTGCTTACAGAAAATATAATGGTAAAAACTGCAGTATTTTAATTTATATTTATTATTTGATTAACAATATATTCACATTTATTATACCAGTGGGTATAGCTCAATGGTCAAATCATTTGCTTGACAAGCCAAAGGTCTCGTGGGTTCGATCCCCGACGGAGATTTAAATTTATTTTTTCATTGTGCCAGTAAACACTTAAGAATGCATTGTCAACAATGGTTTGAATCATTACTTAAATGTTGATATAAATTTTAATACAATTAAAAATATATATTTTTTTAAATATGTGTCATAGTTACGCCACTGTATGAATCTGAAGGGCGCGGTGTTCTATTCCGAATTTTGAATTTTAAATTCCAAAAAACGGAACACCGACCGCTTAGTTTGCAGTTCATTATAATCAAAACGGTTGACCCTCCACTTAGAGGCGCCCGGCGAAACCGAAATTTCAAAAAAAAAACCAAAATACCAATCCAGTCGCACTTAATAGGTTGCCGGTCATATAAAAACGGAAATATCTTCAAATAATCAGTTGCGTATGCCAATAAATTTAATTTCTAGCCTCAGAATTAAAATAAATATAGTAATCGATAGATACAAATTAAAAATAGTTAACAGAGGATTTAAAAATGTAAATATATCACAAATACTCGTAATTATATGATTCCATTTTGAAGATTTTTTTTAAATAGACATACATACATATATGGGATGAGTATACATTTGTGCTTGTGATTTTTTCATTTTTGTATGCTTCTTAGATGCAGCAATCTGTCGTTACAAATTGCTGTTAAGAAGTTGTCACATTTCGCTTTTTGCCATACCAGCCCCACGTTTCAGAGATCCGCTGAGTATTATACACTATATGTAGAGTTACTGACGTCATTCCTTCCAACGAGAGCCAGAAGACTTAGAGAAAAGGCTGCTTCAATTTGTGCTCTCTTGCGGCATTTACATATACATTAACGTTGAACCCGTGAAACTCTTTTCTAGGATCCTTATAAGGCGACACTTTCAATTGAATACTGACTTCTTATCCAGCTTGCTACAAACAAAGCTCTCGCAGCATCTGTGTTTTCTCTCACATATAATTTAAATTTCATCAAGATGTAGATTGATATATTCTTGCAATTTCTTTTACGGCTGCAAGACTTGGCATATCACACAAAACCAATGCAGACGTATAATAATAATAATTTTATTTATTCAGCCACCAGAGCCATAAAAATTACAATTTCATACATATAAAAAGAAAATGCAAGGTGTAAAATAACATTTAACAATTTTGGCAACTACTACTCAGTGAGTTGAGCACCGGATCCCCGGTGGATGGCCACGTGAAGGCGCATCCAGTGCCCCTCCAACCGGGAGTCCCACCTATCCGTCCACACAGCGACCATTGCGTTGTGACTGCCGCGCCCACAGAGAAGCGCAACGCTTCCTTATTATGGCATGGAAGCCATTCACTCGCGCCTCCGTCAACATGCCTGAGGCACTGATGGCGAGGTGAAAGAGCGGACAATGCAGCTAGTCATATCACAGTCGATGAAGATCTGGTACATGTACTTTGGATGCCGCAGGGGAGCATTAAATACTGTCAAAAACTATACATAACATGTAGTCGGTGAAATTCCGGGAGGAAGATCTGATATGAGATGAGGCGCGGATGGTGGCGGATAACAAAGCTTCATGCTTCTATTAGAGGAACGGACATGGAAATGACGACGATAATGAATACTAACAATTTCTACAGGTAGCGTCCTGCAGACCTGGTTAAACGTCATGGAGTCCGTTGAAGACCAAAGCCCTCTCTTTGTGTTCACTTGTGTCTATTTTGTAATACAAAAAACATAATTTGTGATTTGATCTCACGTAGATATAACATTGAACAATGCGAAGGATGATTCCAGTAGATTTAAAGTCTTCAGGTAACCTTTGTTAACTTTGATCAAACCTAATTTGATAAAGGCCCAACAACAACTTGACTCATTTATATAACTTTGAATAAAAAACATCCTAAGAATAAATAGCCTGCTACAAAGGTTAGGTTAGGTTAGCGAGACATCCAGTGCACCAGTTGTCCCGTGCAAAAAATGTCCCGAGCACCATACGTCCAGTGCGCCCCACGTCGTTACCTATGAGTGGTTGAACAACTTGTCTAGGGACAAAATGTGTTCATCTGTATGTGTTTTGTAATACAAAAAAGTATAATTTGTGATTTGATCTCACGATGATTCCAGTAGATTTAAAGTTTTCAGGTAAGGTACCTTTGTTAATTTTGATAAATCTCTTTGGGACAAAGTATAGAATATTGTTTTTTGTATAGCCCGAGGTGCGGTGCATAATAACTGAAGGACCTATTCAGGGAAAATATTAAAATGTAATTAAATCATAGTCTCATGCAATCGTGCCATTAAATAGTATCTCGAGTATTGTACAGACGGCCATTAGGATTTAACAAATTTAAACGTTCAATCTATCACAAAAAAGAGAGAATAGAATGTTAAACGATTCTCTTTACATTTGAGGGAAATACAAAACGTTTTGATTTTTAAACAAGTTTTGCTTAATGTTATTTTAATTCTATAATAGTATATTTAAAAATAATATATTGAACCATATAATATGCTTTATCATACATTCCATTCGATTAAAAAAAACATTAATATGTTATACAAAAAAAAAACATAGTTGTATATGTTTTTCCTATCCAATATAAATAAATTAAGAATAGTTACGCTATTTACTTACACTGGTTATTTAAAAATTATAATTATCTACATAATATTGGCTTAAGCAAGAGTCTCTAGCCTAACAACAGCAAACAACAGCAACTCGACTAATTCATATAGTTTTGAATAAAAATATCCTTAGAATACCCTGCTACATAATAACTACTTACCCAACATGTAACAAATCGTAATTCCAAAAACTCCATATAAATATGAGACGTTACGAAAATCTATTTATAATAAATCTACCTGCATCTTACACGATACAATATGTTGTAAATAACGCATGTACTAGTTTTATTTCATTTAAAAAATACATTTTCGTTTCGGTTACTACAATTTTTTGATGTGATATAAAATTAATAAATGTTTATTTATTTACCTTGTTTTTGCATGGATCACGTAAGATATGTTCTCTGTTTTGTAAAAACAAGTTAAATAAAAAAACATTTATAATGAATCTCAAAGTTAATGCTGAAAACATTGAAAAAAATATATATTAAAACATGATATTATTTGGTTGTTTGCTTATGTTGGTCAACAGTTTTCCTCCCATATAAATGTCAAAATTGGAACACGTGGTTACCGCGAATTTCCGCTTATTTCTAACACTTGCCACTGTCCATGTCTTGTGTCAAAATACTCGTATTCATAATGATAAGTAGAGTTCGTCGGGTAATCTTATGGTTCCTAAAAAACTCCAGAGACTTCTTGGGATGAAAGCTGAACATACAATAATTTTAAGTTTATTTTAATAAATAATAACAATATTTAGTTCTATTGGGCTTATTTATTTTTAAGATTACACGCGTTTCGACTGCAACCGTGGCACGTCCAAAAATAAAATTCACAATTATAATTATACAATTTCACTAAAAAGTAATATTTTATTATCTAAATGGCAGCTGTATATAAATCAGCTTTATATTACACTTTTTAAGCACACTACATAAAAATGCACGTGCTAAGTATTTATTTATAGAATCTCAAAAAAAATGTTTATATCAACAACACTATCTGCATTATTAAAATGTATATTTCAACAGTGTCACGATCTATCGTCCCTAGATGGTTCGTTCAACGATTCATTGGTAACGATGTGGGAAAAACTGGACGTCTGGTGCACGGGACATTTGACGCACGAGACAACTGGTGCACTGGCTGTCTCGCTACCTAACCTAAGCTTTTCCAGTAATCGTAGTCCAGAACGAAATAATTTAGATTAGGTAAGATTAGCGAAACATCCAGTGCAACAATTGACCCGTGCGCCAAATGTCCCGAGCACCAGACGTCCAGTGCACCCGACGATGAGTCGTTGAACGAATTGTCTGGGGACGAAATGCGACGGAACCCACCTTAACACTCTCCCATCAATGTAATCATAAAATAATATTTGTAATATATATAAATATGAAAATATTTATATATATTTATTCATAAATATTGTTTTTTATAATTTAGAATGTTTCTATTATCGCAGGTGGGGATAAAAGCAAATCAAGTCAATGACATCCACACCTAAGATATCTTCAAAGGTAAGTTCATTTCATTGAATAAATAGTACACTCTATTTGAATTCCACATTTCTACTGAAGTTTATTGACTTTCTCATACAATGTGTGATTGTGTTGTTTTTTTATGCATAAAAAAGTTATACTTAAATAGACTATAATGCTTTAGTATTATAACAAAACGTTGAACTTCGCCGTGAAAATAGAGAGACGATTTATTTTTATGTCTACATAGATAATACAAATAAGATATTTAAGGTGAATAAATATTTATCGTAACAACTACTGTATAATATTATATAGATTAGACAGCAATAAGATATATCCGTTTTTATATATGTTTGAGTCATAATTGTGTACATTTATTTATATATATTTATAAAAAATGACCGGCTCTAATGTTTCTCAGTAGGTCATGACACCATGACCACTTCTTTAAGTATACTTCAATCTTCTTAAATTAACAACATCTAAATTTTGGAAGTCGTTAAGTTTTACTTAAATTCAAAACTAAGAACTTCAATATCTAAGAAAAGGCGATCTTTGACGAAAAATTTAAATAGTATTTTTTAAGTGCATTAATTTTACACGAACGTTTGATTTTGATCACCAAAGCACATTACGTAAATAGCAATAAAATTGCTCTATAAATAATCGGGCTGATCATCCGATATCCTTAAAAACTCTGATTATTAAAGACCTTATTATTTCTCTGATACTACAGCCGCAGTCTATGCAAGTTCGTGGCCTCTGGCCCTGGAGGCTCCCGGGAACCATCTATGTTCCCATGTGGTCCTCCACGTGCAGGTATTCTGGGACAAGGCAAAAGCAACCTGAGCTTACTGAACCGTTAAACGACAATATATGGTGTCCATATGCTCCAAATATGGTGTGAATATGGTAAAAAAAAAAATTATATACATCCAAGGAGCGCAGATACAAAGCGAACAATCTGTGAATCTGATTGAAATCGAAATCAAATTTATGTTGGTAATTAATGGATTGATCTACCGTTGTAATCGTTACCTTAACATTAAGTAAAAGCATTAAAATATTGTCATATATGTAATATACATAACATGAACCTCAAATCTCGCAAATAATGTATTCGAATAAGACATGCACGCGTTGAAGTGCAGTAATGTAAAATAATCATTGTTTTTCTATTGTGGTGTGCTCCACAATGGTTTCTGTATCCGATGCAGGCTCTGGATGTTAAGCGGTCTGCTCCGTATTCCGTTTTATAGGAATATTTCCAATCTTTTCGCTATCGGCGTCAATAAATCTTGAATATAATAAGTGTGCGTGGCGGGGTCGCTCTTGCGCCTCCCGCATATTGTATGCTAATCCCTTGTTAGGTGCGATACGGGCGAGAAACGAACCACACCAGTCTGTGTACCACACTACCAGAGCCAGGGATTGCGCGGTGGATAAAATAAAATAAATCTTTTATAATTTTTTAAAAATATTTTTACGCGCTTATGACTAAATTGTTGCGCCTTGGAAGCGTTTGGCTATTAATTCTTTTCAAAAAACAAATCACCCAAAAATATGTCTCGGATATTACGGTTACGCCGCATTTCGTCAATAGACAATTCACTTAACGACATATCGGTAACGACGTGGGGCGCATGACATCGCTGCACATATAGGTCGGTCTAAGAAGAAAGACTTTTCTTCGATGAATTTATGTAATTGATACTTACGTTCACAAAATAAAAATAAAAATAAATGTTAGAACGGTCAGCATTAATGGATAACTACAGTAAATTTAGTAAAAAAAGTACACAATAAAAAATTAAAAAAACAATTATTTTGTCAGTATTAAATTCAATTAATGACAACAAAAACCTTAGTATATTTATTAAATTTAGAAAACTTAACATTTAATTTAAATATCTACCATTTGAAATTAACTCCTAGCAGGATTAAGTATATTACTATCGTTTTAATTTTATAACTGGCCACATTCGTACTCGGACACTCGAATTTAAATTTATTATACTACTAGTTTATGATATTTACTGCTAATTCATTTAATTTACTGCCAAAAACCCTAAATTGATTACTGAACAAATAAATACAGGCCATAAAAAATATGATGTAACTGATCAGAGTCAGATTACTTTTTGCAGGTGCAACAAGCATTTTTTTATTTTTAACTCGTTTATATCAGTTATACCGGGCATTTTAATAAAGTGATATTTTCATCAATAAATTTATTCTTCAGAGCCTAAAAAAAGTATTTGAAGCTTTGCTGAAAAAGCGAATGATATTTTAAAATAATAATGCATTTTTGTGTCTGAATCCAGAGTGTTGTCACCTCTGGTTCAGTTGGGTTGGCGTGCATAGCAAGTAGTATTCCCATGCCCCGGCTGTATCTACTGCAGATAATGTCGTGCCAATTACTGCACCTTGCACGGTCACACACCACACACCATACACCACCTATAGATGCACCAAAAGTGCACTACCTGTATGCAAAATCGCAGCAAACAAAGACTTATCTTTAAGCGTTTCATGAAACGCTAAATTGTTTAAAAGCGTATTTTTTATGTGAACACACGAATGGGTGCATCATTAAAATCTTTGGTCATAAATGATGCATTTTAACAATTCAATAAATTTTGATAAATAGACTCTGACTGGCATTTTACGGGTGACGGATCAAATTCAAATCAACTGGGGGTATTTACACAGCTGAGAAATCAATGAAAAATCTTTTTTTTCTCCGTCGGGGATCGATCGACTTGTATATAAAAACTGTACATCCTTTTCAGAAGCAGTGTCCATCTTAAGCTGCTGTATATTATAAATACATATTTCACTATTTACCCAAGTTTGCTATAGACATTTTCAGGCTTAAGCTTTCTTTAATTTCTGTTATGATAAGTGACATTTCTTCGTAATGAGTTTTTTATAAAGATCTTGCAGACATTTTGAAAACTATATAAAAAAATATTATTTTTTGATTCTTTATTTACTGAATTATGAAATAATGTATTGTACTTAACATTTCTAATTCTTTTTATACAAATAAGTGTTGATAGGATATAGAGAAAAATTAAGAAAAAACATAATTTTTTCTACAATAAGCATTTATTTCATAGTTTTATAAATCCGAATTATGAGTCCCGTCAGGGCATAACTGCAGCAAAATGTACGGTCAATGTTGGATTTTGTGGTATGGGAGTTATAATTTCCGTCAGTAAATAAAGGGTTAAATCATTTTTACATTTTTCTGATAAAACATGTGGTTCTTGTAATTACTTATATTTTTTCAGCACATATAATGTATCTGTATATTAACGTATTAGAAAACTACTCAGCACAGATAAATTAAATGCAGTTTCAGTAGTTTGGCTTACAAAATTAAGTATATAAAAAACGACGGAAGCGTGAAGCGGATATTGTAATGATGATGATAATGTAAAAAACAGTTTGAAATAAATTGACGAATAAAAGATACTCTTATGTTTGTACTTTTTTTATGTAAGCACATACATGAGAATACCGACAGATGGTGCTGGTGATTCTGAATTTTCATCTGTGGAATTCTATGACGCTTACCATGGTGCATATGGCTAAGTGCTGCATGTGGAGTGTTGACCCGTCAACGTCATAGACTACAGCGCGAGATTCACGCAGCATCCCTATTATTACAGGAATTACTATGAATGGGTAGTCTTCATGGGACGACTGTCGTCTACCACCAATTTTAATTAATAGGCTATGACTGACACTTTTACGGGTGAGGGATCAAATTCACACCAACCGGGGGTATTTTAGAGCTCATAAATAGATTAAAAATACTTTGTTTTTAATCTCCGTCGGGCTTCGAACCCACGACCTTTGGCTTGCAAAGTAAACGCTTTGACCATTGAACCATACCCGCCGGCAAATTTTGCGAAATTTGCATAAAATCGTTTTAAAATCGGTTTTCATTAATTTTTCAGGCAAGCCAAATTTCGCAGTTAATGAATTCAAAAGCTCGCGTGAAAAATATACACGAAAAAAACTTCTAAACGTAAGGCATTAATTTAAATTCAATTTTGCGACGGCTGATGCGTTTTTAATGCGGCGTGTAAGATGGTGCGTGCCGAGAGACGCAAAAAGCAAACAGAGGATAAGAATGCAAATTCGCAAATTGACCCGTCACGTCGGTAGCCCGGGGGCTCGCCGAGCATCACTTTAATTGTATATCATTTGCCAGATTAACCATCGAAATGAATGTAATTTGCGGGCGGCGGTCGCACGCCGACCGGGACTCCCTCTCACGCGGCTATCGCGAAATTTACATAAATTATTTGCGATCGCTGCTGTAAACAGAGACGAATCTGGCAAATAACTCACTCGAAATATACAAATTTTACAGACTAATTCCTTGGATTAAGGTAATTATCATCTAGAATAATTAAAGTTAATAATGGAAACCTCAACTGTTGACCTCAAATCTTAAGAAACGTCTCTGGAAATGAATGATAAGTTGGTTACCAAGTCAATCACAATTTTTTCTCATTTTACCTCGATCTTCCGCAAGTCAGGATGTGAACAGTGCGCTTGCGTGCTGTTCGCATCCTGACTTGCCCCTGCGGGCCATCCTTGACGCGTATAGGGTCTTTGCCAAGATCATATCAATTTTTAAATCCCTACATCAGGATAGCAAATGCTGCGTGCGGATTGAAGCAATCACCACGAAGTATTCAGTGGAGTGCGACAAGGCTGTATACTTGTTTCGTGTCTTTCAGCAACATCATGGACTTCATCTTCCGCAAGTCAATACCACCAGCTCGAGGAGTGGCTATGAACGATTATCTCAATATTTGTGACCTGGTGTACGCAATAACGCTGTCATCATAGAGCATTCCACTGAGAAAGCATAACATTATCGATAGGTTACAAACTAACTATCCGCGACTTGACATGCGCATTATTGCAAATACTGTGCAACAACGCCTGTCGAGATGCAGATCGTTCATTTACCAGCGAGAGTCAGACCATTGAGAGAGATGAGATTTTTGGTGTGCAGATCATTGAGAACGGTGGCCTGCAGAAGGAACTCACTTTACACCTTAGAAACGCTGGAGCGACTTTTAATTATATGCGCAATATCTAGGACTCTCAGTTTTTCTTGATCAAAACAAAGTGCTGTCAATACAGCGCCTGCTCGTACCCATTCCTAATTACGGCTGTGAATCTTGGCAACTTGCCAAGAGCCAATGCAGACGTTTAATTGAATAGTAGAAGTACGATGGCTCATTCGTAAAAAGCAGGTCATAGTATATTAATCAAAATGGTGGTATTCAAAAGTCATCCCGTAAACACTACCCATTCACAGTGAGTCCCCAAACAGGTTGTACTTTATGACGATGACGGATCAATACTTCATGTAGTGTTTAGGTATATTCAAGAAATGTTTTCTCCTATATATGCTGACATAAAATTAATATAAACATATTTTACTTCAGGGTTGATGACTTTGTTGTGAGTTGGTGTCAGGAGGTAGTTTAGCCGTCAGCCTAACGTACCTCCCCGAGCGTCATGTCGGGTAATCGTGTACGGTGGATATGTTCTAAGAAGAGTACCTCCACGAACGTCATGTCAGACTGTGGTTGTCCTTTCTTGTATGTCTACGCTTTTGAGTATGTGCTAGAGGCGGAAGCCATGCAAACACGGCTATTCCCAAAAGCCACAATATCAAATCTGGCCGTGAAAACCTAAGAAGTTATTTATATTTTACTTCAAAAAGTACGGCTCTGATCGCTGTACCCGACTTGCCTTTCGTACGCAAAACAACAAGAGCGTGTTTTCATACGATTTAGTAGCACGATGCGATGTTTCGCGATCGAATAAGTGCGATTTTTCACATGTACTGTTATTATACCAATGTTGCATCATTATTTCCTTAATGATGAGTGTTAAACCACCATTTTTTATGTCACCTCATAATTATTGTGTTTTTGCAATAAGAATAAAATCACAAATTTGCATGTGACGACGTCAACTATTTTTATCGTGTAAAACAAATCGGTGCTCTAATTAATGCAAAACATATTTATTGCTTTAGTTAACCGGGAACCATTCAAACTAGACATACTATTTATTTTTTGCTACGAAGATTACTTTTATGAATTTTATACTTAAAACATTACGTTATATATTTTTCAGAATGCAAGATTGTTGTTTATACAGGAGGAAATCCATAATGTTCTGCATATTTTTGATAGTTCAAGTAATGTCACTTACCAGTAATATCCATAAGATCTTACAATACATACTTTAGCGACTCTTCTTCTTCTTCTTCGTGTCAGCGACGTCAAATTATTTTTTCCTAATATCTGGCAACATCGATAGCTCGTGTGTTGCCCAGCATTAGGTCCTGAGATGTGCAACTTGTTGGGCACATGGAGCAGCATCGTAGGTGTGAGGCGGTCTGCAGGTCTCCACAGTCGCACAATAGTGTCTCTCCCTGCCGAAGCATTCCCCACCGCTCGAGGTTGTCCTTTGTTCTACCAACTCCGGTTCTTAATCTGTTTAGGGATTTCCAGGTCGGCCAGTCAAGGCTCTTGCCAGTTGGGAGGCCTTCCTTTGGAGTAATGAAATCCTCTGGTGCGATTTGTTGCCAGAGTTGGAGTCTCTCATTTTCAGGGCCGGATGTGAGAGGTTGTGTGGATTTCAGAAAGCTGCTTCGAGACTTCAATCTTGGTGTTGGGGGTATCTGATTATACAAGCAGTGGGACGGTTGGTTGATTGCCTTACGCATTTCTTCGGCGCATATGACTTTGCGTCTTATGTTCGGTGGTGCGATACCAGCCAAGGGGTATAGTTTAGAAATGGGTGTTGGTTTGAGGCAGCCTGTGACGACTCTGCATGCATCATTCAGGGTAGTATTCACTTGATTACAGTGGACTGATCGACCCCACACTGGTGCCGCATGGGGAGCATGGGGAGCATGAAAAGAACCTCCACGCGGTGCCCCCTGGAAACGGAATCTCGGACTTCCTCTTCCGGCCAATCTTTTCAACCCAGCGACAACAAAAACAACAAAAACTTTAGCGAGTAAAAAGTAGATAGTTTAGTTATTCTAAAGTACTGAAGAATGATCCATTTCATTTGAATAGTAATGTGTTATCAGAGTTGTGGAAAGGTAAATTGTTACATTGATTCATAGGTTATTATATTTTTCCAGAATCTAGACTATTTCAGAGTAATCTATTTTGTTAGCTATACATAGGAAAAGTATATCATAGTTACCAGAGTAATACAGCAAAACTAAGGCAGTACGTACGAAAATAACTTGTAACTACATACCTAAGATTCAATTAAATACTGAAAAACTATTCACTACCAACATTATTCATAAGTATTGTAATAAGTAATACGTTACTAATTTTCACAAGTGTTTTTTATATCGACTTTATATTTATTTAAAAATACTTCTATACCGCTACAAAGCTGTCTGTAAAAAATAATTCTTGTGATAAATTAATTTGTTGATTCTTAATAAATATACAAACATCTTCTTCTTAGATCAATCGCCATTTACAAAATGGTGAGAAATGGTCAGGTGGCAACGCTGGGAAATGAACATGATGTATATCAAAGTTTTCAGTTCGAATCCTCATGTCTACCTTTTCTTTTTGTTAGATTCATTGACAAGAAAAATATCATATACATACTCGTGCTTTAAAATGTTTTAGTGTAATTTAAGAATTTATCAGTTTTTAATGTTATTATACGTCACTGAACAAAGACCTATCCATATAAAGCTTTATTATTAATTTATTTACACCAATAATTTAATGATCCTTTTAGTCTTTTCACTCGTCGTTTCACTCGGCGTTTTCAATAAAAACTAATGTATCTGATGACTGTTTAATATAGTCTGCCTAAATATAGTCAAAATATTAATAAAAATATATTGAAAATATACTAATACAAAAAGTATTTTACTTTCTATCATTCAGAGGGGCTGTTTTTTTTTAACAGGGGTCGTTTGCGTGAAATCCGCTGTCCGGATCAGGCCTCTTTAATCCGGGTCGCGGCCTTCGCTGGGCCCCTTCAGGCTGCAGATCTGCTGATACTATCAAAAGAGACTGCGGTGCGACTATCGCTGATCATCTCGCACCAGATATCCCCATCGTTCATTCCAACTAAACACCCAGAATTATCCTGAAATGTACACCTATAATGACCTTTTTCTTTTTTTTCAAGATTATATTTTCATTCCATATACTTTTTACATTAGAACTGCGGCTGTATTTTATATATGATCTTGAAACGTGTGTTGTATTTATGAGTGAATTATGGAGATTGTAAATTTACATTAATCTGTTTCATTAAAAGATCCAGATTGTATTAAGAAGGAAGCACGTTCAATAGAAGATTATTTTTAAGCTTATCGATAGCATTTAGAAACGAGATTTGGAAACTGAGAGTTCTTCGTCGACATACAGTAACAACACACATAACGACGGTTCAGCAAGTGCAAGGCAAGTTTATCAATTGTAGGTGAAGTGCAGGAATATATGTTTTTTTAATTTAGAAGGACTTGGTAATAAAGTTAGAAATGACTATGTGAGCCAATCTTAAGTCCGTATTCCAAGGATTTATTAATACAATATTTTGAACTAAAATTGCAATAGCATTGTGTTGTATCATAATATATTTTAAAGCAGTATTATATATATATATAATCGTGTCGGAAACAACAGGGTCAGATCCTGTCTGCCCAGAAGTGGGCGACGTCGATGGCGTTACTTCTGGCCATCATCAGGTCTTCCTAAAGCAGTATTAAATGCCGTACTATTCTTAAATAAATTTACTGGAGGCGTTATTGCATCATATAAAAAATACCGTATGCACGATTTTTAATACGAACGATAATTACCATATGAATTACGATGTTTGCCATTCGCTCATTATTCTTTGGCCACAATAATGCATTGCAGCAAAATGAATCAAATGAACAGCCATTTTATAAAACACAGTATCATCACATGTTATAAATACATAAGACATTCTTAAAAGGCCTTAAAAATACAGGGCACATGAAAAATGAAAAAAACAGTTGAAACATATTGTTTTAAGATTAAAGTTGTATTAACAGTCAATTTAAGGTATTAATCGTGTCGGAAACAACAATATCTGCTCAGAAATATGCGATGTCGATGGCGTTACTCCCAGCCATCATCAGGTCTTCCTAGGTGCAGCTACTCGGACACAGAGCACACTCCAGAAGGTGTGACAGGGTATGCTCCATGCCGCAGTCACATTCAGTCGGTCCGCTGTAAGACTGCCAAACTTTCATGTGTGTCCTCGTCTTGCATACTCCGGTCCGAATTCTGTTACTACGGAAACAACAACACAAGCAAAAATATTGCTAAACATGTATGATTTTATTTTTTATTTAATTTTACTATTATAAAGTCGAAACCTATATTTTTGTATGATTTTTTCGTTACAGTAACATCAAATAAATTCTGGCAACAATCGAGAGCATTTTTACTGTGCAACAATACGATTGTATGTCGACCAAGAAGTGGCAGTTTTTTAAACTCCTTTCTAAATGACACTGGTAATATCTAGAATTCTCTTCCAGTAACTGTAATTATTTTTTCATAAAAACTGCATATCTTCAAGAATCTGATCTATAAATACATTCAATTTCCCTAATTTGTACAAAAACCCAAAAAATTTTGTAAGCAATGTCAAGCCACGCTGCATTTTCTTACTTAGAAGGAAAAAATCTTACAAATATAATTATAACAGAGAGAAAAAGGGGTAAAGTACTCTATGTCTATAAATATGAAAGAAAGTCGTTTTAGTTACACCATTTATTACTGAATAATGGCTGAATCGATTTTCATGATTCTTGATTTAATGGATTTGTCTTAATCCTGAATAGAAAAATAGATATTTAAACATACTTTCGGCAGTACACACAAACAAATAAGCAAGCAAACAAACTCATTCGCAATTTTTGAAAATATTGAAAATATTTAAAAATATATTCTCACTCCAAGAAAAATAATACGATTTACATTAACTGTTTTGGGAGTCTCCGATATGAAAATAGCTTTATATCAATTAATGATTGACCGCCAGTGCTGTATCGCATCTGATCCTCGCTATCACCATTCTGATCAAACGGCAAATAAAGATAAACAAGCTTCGTGATCGTCCTGTATCATAAATCCTGCCGGCCACTTGTTCCGAGGGATAAAGAGCAAAACCTCGCGATCCTCTTACCCGTAATTATGCCTCTCACACGTACTGTACCACCCCGAGATAGATCACCATTCGCCCAGACGGCTTAGAGGTAAAACTTTTGCTTACTATACCAGAAAACAAGTTCAATCCCTGGCAGATATTTAAAAAATTGAGCTTTACAAATACTTAGTTGGTGTGAAATCACTAATAGATCTGACATGAGATAAAGCGAGGACTTTGACGGATGACAGAACTTTATGGAAGTAGTTTGTAACGAACTTATAATTCAGTTAGGTGAACGGATATGGTATGATGATGATTTGATTTCGATCCCTGACCTATAAATTTCCAGTTATAGCCTACTAATCAAAAGGTAAAGGAAAATCATAATCGAATAAATCATAAAATACTAACGATAATTGTTGTCTCATATGGATTATATTAGTATATGCAGATGTGGAAAAAAACCGGAGGGTTTTAAATCAAAACAACGATGAAAACCGTCAGTTGTTTTTTTGCCGCTCCCTGTATATTATCTACTCGTAAATATGTTAGTAAATATAAACAACCATTGTTAAGTGAATACGAATTTTAGATGTTTAATGCGAGTTATATTAATCTGGCCAACGAAGCATTGGCCGACCCCCTATAAGATGGACTGACGATATAAGAAGAATAGCGGGAGTGACCTGGATGCGGAAGGCAGAGGATAGAAGAGGATGGAGACTCATGGAGGCTTACGTTCAACAGTTGACGGACACAGGCTGATAATGATGATAAAATTAATCTGAAAAAAAACAAGTTAACTTCATTGATACACACGAAGAAGATTATTGTCGAGTAAAATAGTAATACTCAGCATTTTACACATCCAAGAGTAGCACGATCTACTGTTCGCTAATCTGTTGCGCCTGATCAGAGGAGGAAAACAAAAAAAAAAGTATCAGGAGAGCAGCGGGAGAGAGGAGATGTCGGGTGATAGTCGTTATACGTTCATAATTATTATAAACAATAGCGCTGTGCTCGGGCCGTGAAGCGGTGAAGCTGCGGAGCTAACCGGAGGTCGGATATTGTTAACGATTCAGGGTGGGCTTAGTCCGTTACCTACCTCCTCGGTATCATGAGACCCTGGCCACGAAATATCTCCTGGTATATTACCAGGCTGGCAGAGATGCGAGGAGATAGATACTCCGCGGAGGCCTCCGACACGAATATCGTGGCCTGATTTGAATATCGGGTAAGGATTCCATGTAACACACAAATTTTTTAATATGTACCCGCGGCGGGCTTGTGTTTGCTTTTGATCGGAAAAATTAACGACTCACGCGTTAATTATTTATTGGATGCTGAAAGCCATGGAGAATGGAACCTGGAACGAACGAAACTTAAATGGAACGTGAATCGAATATTGCGATTGTGATCTTGTGATTATTAATTAATATAATACTCTTGTATTAATTAATGTATAATTAATCATTAATATCGTATATAAAACGATTTGGACGAATATCATTGCGAATCACATTCAGATGAGTAGTAGTGAGACTACCAGTGATACTTTTTTCCTGTATTTCCTGGTATAGCGATTTTCAACAGAAATTTAGTCAAATCAACGGAATACAAATTAGACCTTCATGAATATAAGTCAATTTTAAGTGATATTGTCTTTAACTTCTAAGTCTCTTAAGCCCTCCATTGAACACATTCTGAAATGGAAAAACGAAAAATATTTGGATTGTTCAGTCAGTTTTTCAAACGGCTTGAGAATTCATTTTTTGGGTGCATAATCCATGAGAATAGGAGACGTTCTCTGTGTTATTTGCACATTCGAAGATGAAATGGAAAAAAAATGTTCCCTTTGCAAAGTCTAACCATGTGTGTCAATTTGGAGTAATATATATATATAATCGTGTCGGAAACAACAGGGTCAGATCCTGTCAGCCCTGAAGTGGGCGATGCCGATGCCGTTATTCCCGGTCATCATCAGGTCTTCCTGGGTGCAGCTACTCGGACAAAGCGCACACTCCAGAAGGTGAGACAGGGTCTGCTCCACGCTGCAGTCACATTCAGTCCGTCCACTGTAAAACTGCCAGGCTTTCATTTGTGTCCTCGTCTTGCATACTCCGGTCTGAAGTCTGTTAAGAGACCTCCATGTATTCCACCCCTGGTCGTGTCCAGGGGCTAAGTCCTCTTTCGGGGCAATCCAGTTATTCCCCTCAGTTGCACTTCTGCAGGGTTGCCTCAGGTATCACTAGTTCCTGCAACTATATATATAATTATGCTATATCACAGGTTCACAACAATTTCAGCCTATACAGATAATGTCTAATCATTTCTCTTTAACATGAAACCATACTATTATTGTACTTTGTTGCTTAGGTTTCAAGTTTCACATCGTACACACGCAAGCTACCATATCTGAAAAATCTAAGATCCACTATTTCGTACATTTCACAATTAACTCTTTGTCACCTCTCGTCTAACACATCTTGACATTATTTTTCAAGCGCATGTGATGTTTTCCATTCACGAGATATCGCCTCTACCTTCGCCCTCATTATTTTTTATTGTTAATACATTTTCTTTTAATTTCGCTTTGTCGCCTCGTTAAATCGCTACCTCTATCGTTTAACGTAATTTTAATTAGCGCGTCCACAAATCATCCTGAAATTAAAAAGGCTCTCTGACAAAAAAGAATACGTTGTGTCATTAAATATGTCTGTAATACTTGTCTAATAAACAATTAAAACGTCTTTCCATGCGATGTAGACAATCAATCCCGGTTCTCTCGGCCCGTTTTAAATGCCTATAAAGATAAGTAAGAAGTCAGAAGATCAAAAAAATCTCGAACAACGATCCAAAACATAAACAATGAATCACATTATATCGTTCTCGCCAGGTAAGGTAAGGTATGAGAACTGCTATCGTTATTTTATAATAATGCCAGATACCAGCGCCCCTCAAAGCTTCGTATAGATCCGTCGCAAGCGATGCGAATCTTTACAAAGTAATAACGTTTAATCCTCAAATAAAATCATATTGTATTAATTATTATTCGAATTTATCTGGTTGGATACGCACCTTGCGGTTATTGATCATAGGCATCGGTGACAAGCAGACAAAAAACAAGCCTTGATTTAACTCATTGATGGAGGACTTATAACAGTACTGTCAAACTCCACAAACGTTTCCCAACCTCACCATTTCCTTATCCATTCCCACGTATTTCGTGGTTAGAAATGTGTTACCAAAGAACGCAATTCGAGACTCGCTGTAGTATACTTATTTCGCAGCCTTAGACTGAGAACTTTTTGACATCTAACTGATGCACCTAGAATCACGGGGAGGCCTTCAGCCACTCTCTAACATGTAGATTTTTGCGTGCGCCTAGTAACGGGTTCCCATCTGGGTCTCCAAGAACAAGACGGGCCAGGGAGGGTTTCCACCAAGCGAGTACTGCCAAACTTGTATACACTGGACTTATACGACATCCACTGTTAATGTATGTCAACCATTAACGGCAGTTTCAAAAATCTATTCCTTAATGCCTCAGAAAAGCTCGGGAATGATCTTTCAGTATTTTCTCCCTTATAAAATCTAGATCTCTTCAAGAAATGGTTCAAACTATTTACTTGAAATCTCCACATATAAACTCAAACACGCCACACATTTTCCGCATGCAGTTTCGAGTCGTTCTGACTTAGCATCATATCTGCTCTCTACCGATTGTGTTCTCCTGCAAGAGTTTTCATAAAAAAAAACACAAAATTAAAAACACAATTGAAGTGCAAATCTCTAACGAATTGCTTATACTGTATAACTCACTAAATTGACGCCTTTAATAAACTTAGAAAAAAAAACAAAGAAAACGAAAACTTAGTAATACATTCTTGAAGAGTATGGGCACTAGTTTTGAATAGCTTAGATTCAAATAAAATGTTTTCCAATACGAATGTAGCATTTGGAAACAAAGAGTTCAAGGTACTTCTAGTATTCCAACAATTCATGCTTACCGATACAACCATGAAGCTTAAGAAATGTATGCGTGAGTGTGAACATTCATCTGAAATTCAAATTGGTACTGATATTAACTCTACGGAATTTTTGATTACATTTCAAAATTTCAAACATGTTGGAAATGTTCAGTAAAGTTCCTTTGAGAAACTCTGCAGTATAATGAAGAGTTTGATAAGGATCTGTGGGCTCTTACAATAATTATTGTAATACAAATAATGCGGAGCCGGTATGACAAGGAAGACTAAGTTCATTGTCACATGGCCGGGTGCACACCATGGAGATTAATAACTTCCTAAGATGCACAGGGTGATCCAATTATAGCAGCAGCGGTTGTGTAATATTAGCAAGACCCCCGACTGAGGTGTGCACGACTCTTTTATCAAAGTCGTCTGTTATTATTAAATTTTGGCTTTATTACACTACAAGAATTATGCAAGCACACAAAAATTTGAATTATTACAACATTATTCATATTTTTAGCATTCACATTGAGTTATGTTTCACATATGAAATAGATAATCATTTTTTCTTATCTTTCATAGAGAATTTATAAGTCGTTGTGTTGGGAGACTAACTTCTATGGTTCGTGAACGTTTCGGGAAAGACTTTGCTTCTTAAGGGCTGAAGCTTGACTGGCGTCCATTGTGCGTCTCGTTCAATCGCTGCAGCGTTGTGTTGGTTCGCTTTGCAAACGCAGTTTTGTCACAATATAAATTAAAACCGCGGTTTCATACTCATTAAAGGCAAATCAGTTTTGAATTTCTAAACATATAAGTGATATGCCAGCGAAGGCTTCATCAGTTCCTAAGTGTACTCGAAGCGGTGGTAAAACTGCAGTCTTTTAACAATTGATTTAACAGTGCTCAGTGTAATCCACATTAAATAAGGAACGAAATAGATATCTATACATATACTATACACAAAATTCTTTTTTCAACGCGTCAATCCAAGCACAAAAATAACGGCAGAAGCGGGATGCGAACTGCGGACCTTGGAAACCAACTATGCCCAGGTATTCATACCGCTCAGCCAACTGGGCCATTGCTATGCCTAGACCGACTCGCGTTGAAACTAGTATTTATATCATTGTTATCATCGTACGATAGATGTCGCTATAGTATATATTCAAAGTATGTACATTTTTATTTTTTATTATTCAATCAGTCATCATTTATTCACAAGCTTAAAATTATTACTTTCCGACAGTCTATTTATTTTAGTAAGTACCACTCGGGTCTCGAACCAAACTATAGACTGAATGGATGAGAAACGACTACTTATAGTTCCGACTCGGACTTTATAACCAATCATTTACCTGTGTTACTGATTGGTTATAACTGACGCGTTGAAAAAAGAATTTTGTGCATAGTATATGTATATTTAATTAATAATAATATTGTAATATGGTCAATGATCTATAAAAGTAGATTAGAATATTGAAATAATAAAATAATATTCTAATAAAAATTAAAAAATTCATAAAATAGATATCTATTTATTTTTATGTAAGCACATACAGGAAAACACCAACAGATGGTGATAGTAATTTTTGAGGTCCCATCTGTGAAATTCTATGACGCTTACAATGGTGCATATGGTTAAGCGCTGCATGTGGAGTGTGGATCCACCAACGTTATAGAGTACAGCCCGAGATTCAAGCATCATCCTTATTATAACAGAAATTTACTATGAATGGGTGGTCTTCACGAGACGACTTTCGTCTACCACCAATTTTAATCAATAGACTATGACTGGTATTTTTACGGGTGAGGGATCTAATTCCCACCAACCAGGGGGTATTTTGGAACTCAGAAAACGATTAAAAATCATTATTTTTTAATCTCCGTCGGGGATCGAACCTACGACCTTTGGCTTGCAAAGCAATCGCTTTGACCATTGAGCTATACCCGCCGGCAAATTATTATGGTTAAATTAATCTCAAAGAGAGAATGTTACAACTATAAGATGTCTGTCCATTTTTACACTTGATATGTTTGGTGTATCTATACTGTTCGAAATTTTCCTCAGGGATTGATAACCCTTTTATGAGTACGTTCCCATCAAGATTACATCTAAAAAAGATTGTTATTTAATTGGTACTTCCAACAACTATGATATTATTTATAAAGTTTTACTCGATTTTAGTAATTTGGTTTAAAAAGTATAGATTTCATGCTCATCCTTTTGAATTCCATTAAATTCAGCTTAACGAATATTAATCACGTAACTGCATTGTGTCATACATGCATTCTACGAGATATAATACGAAAAATTACGCATCTCAAAAGTGTCAATATATTTATTTAGGAGCGATTTTTATTACATTTAAAACCTATTATATGCTAAGACTCGAGTATATTCATTCCATTAAATTGGTAATACATTGCAGAGCAATTAGTATGTATGGCACTGTTATTTATGCAGCTCTTATAAAATATGAATTCATATATACCGTGTTGTTACTTTTTTAAATATGTTATAAAATATTGTTTGTTGTGTATAAAGCATTTCTTTAAACATTATCGCATTGTAAATCATTGCTTATGAATGAAGTTCTTTATTATCGTGCTGAATGGCTATTTAGATGCTTGTTCTGTTAAGGACTAACATAGAAGGTGTAGCATTGATACTCGAAATTAATTATGGGATATATTTGCATTTAAAAACGTGCAATTAATCAAAACAACATTAAAGCTTATTAAATATTAAAATTTTGTTTCCTTATTACCTTGCATGATAAAATATTAATACTATATATATTATGTAAATATTCATTGTGTATGAGTTGCTTAGGAAAGATTATCATGATGGTTATAATCTTGTGCTTTTGGTGATGGTTATAATCTTGTGGTTATAATGGTTATAATCAGGGTACAAGTATATTATGTAATATATATATATATAATATATAATCGTGTCGGAAACAACAGGGTCAGATCCTGTCTGCCCAGAAGTGGGCGACGTCGATGGCGTTACTTCTGGCCATCATCAGGTCTTTCTGGGTGCAGATATATATATTGCATATATATATATGCAATATATATATCGTATATATGTTTACTTAATTTAATGAAATTTATTTTTATGTACATTAAAAAAAACAGAAAGCATCTATAATACAGCCTGGCGGCATAGTCCAATGGTTACAGCGTTTGCTTCTCACTCACAAACCGTCGGTTTGCATCCCGACCAAGCTTAATTTTCTTAGATTGATTTAATTAATTCTAAGCTCCTTACATGCCCCCTAAAGTATTGAGCCACCCCTTAAGGACAAAACGAAAAATCTCCAGGCCTCGGGCTGATCAACATAGGAGTATTGTTCATTAACAGCTCATTGTGATATCATTTAAATATGCAATTTTCATACATTTTAGCCTCTTGCAATATTTCTTCTAACGCAGGTTGATGGGTGTTTCGGAAACGCAATTTGTCTTATAAAATATATCTAGGGCGGTGCTTCTCATTTTTAAACTAAGTTAACCTGTAATAAACATTTTTTAATTTTTTAACATATTTGAAAAAAGTTAACACAGAGAAAGTAGAGCTGATCTTGGAGTAAATAAAGTTCATGACATTATTTTGTCACAGAAAATTGTTTAATATGCTCTGTAGCAGCAGCATGGTACTAAATAACTTACAACATATAGTGCGTATATTAAAAAAATATCTATTTATATTGTTTTATAACGAAAGATGGAGGATCAATGAGGTAGAATGGTAGATTTTTCGTATAAATTAATCAAATATGAACGAAGATGTAACAATTTATGAATAATTTTATAAAATATGACCCGTAAAATATTTGTAAATCATTATTCGGAAGGACGAACACACCACATAATTAATTAAAGTATTGAATATAGTCATTGTTTTATAACGTTCATTCTCACCTGATGCAGCAGTTTGATTGATCAGTCTGTCCGTAGTTTTAAAGGTAATTGATATTCAAAGTACGCCCGGTGCATCCCACGTGCTTAGTCTTGATGATATTCACTAAGCACGCGACCGACTTCACCACTGTTCACATCCAGGCACTTTCCGCTCACCTGGTTAATGAAAAATGTTTAGTCCTTACATATTAGGAAGTACAAATTAGTCACATCCTTCATTCTATTGAAATCGTTATTGAATCTTAAGTTATCACCTGATACTGGTTTATTATTAAAAAAAACTCTTACAGGTTAATATTATTAGTGTTTTTTGTAGCTTTATTCTGTATATTTTAAGCTCATGTTGTTTGGTTCCGCCGCATTTTGTCCCCAGGCAATTCATTCTACGACTCATCGGTAACGACCTGAGGCGTACTGGACGTCTGGTGTACGGTACATTTAGTGTACGGAACAACATGTGCACTGCATGTCTCGCTAACCTAACTTAATCTAACCTAACCTAAGTTATTTCGTTAACGAGACTTATGAACTCTACAATCACTGGATAAGTCCTTAGGTTAGGTTAGCGAGACAGCCAGAGCAACCAGTTGTCCCGTGCGCCAAATGTCTGCTCGAAATCGTTACCGATGAGTCGTAGAACGAATTGTCTGAGGACGATAGGTCGTGACACCATTTTGTGGATATACGAGTATGATAGTCTCTGGTTAGAACGTAAAATGTGAGGAATATTGAAAAAATAACATACATTAGCCTTTGAGTCTACAACATTGCAATATTAATGTAAATTTTATATAAACAATAACAAACATCCTTGATTTTAAATAACTTCTTAGGTTTTCACGGCCAGATTTGATGTTGTGGCTTATGGGTTGAGCCGTGTGTGGTGAACTTTTTTTAACCAATATTTCGACCGCCATTGCAGGGGTCTTCTTCAGGATTACAATTTATTTAGTTTTGAGTTGGTTTATTCAGATTATATATTTCCTTGATTTTGTTGATTATTTCACCGGTATTCGTAATGTTTTGCTGTTAATGAAAATCGTCCCGTAAACGTCATCAACTTTGCTCGAACAACGATACGCTTATATAACGCCATTTTCTTCAAAGAACTCTATTTTTTTATAAAATTTTGATGTGCAAATATGGATAAAAGCTCTGGTCTAAAAAGTTATTTCGAAGTCTCATTTCACTTGTAATTGATATTCTCACCGCGATGGTGTTGTGTGGCACGCGACTTCACCCAAACACCTGCTCTCCTACCTGGCTGATTAAGAAGTCCATCCAGGAGCACATTAAAAAATTTAATACATGTATCGTATTATCAATATATAGCGTGTGCCGTTAAAATCGTAATCTTATGACATCGTCAATTAACAATCGTCTTTATGTAACTTTGAGTTATGTTCAATACATATATGTTTCTTACAATGTTTTTTCATGTACCCTGTAATTTTACATTTATATTTTATTACTAAAGAAATAACAATTTCGACTACTATACACAAATCAATGAATCGATTATTTTTTTTATAAAAATATTCTAAATGTTTGACGCATCTCGATGGACTTCTTGCAAGCCATGTTTGTTTGTTTTTTATATTCTATACACAATTTTAGCGGGCATTAATTCCTAATTAAGGTATTATTTACTTTTATTGTGTTATATTAAATTTTTCATATTCATCTCTTTTATGTATCATCTATTTTCCATGTATATTTTTTATTTGATTCTCACGTATATAATAGCTTTAACTTTGTATGTTGAAATACTGTATTAACTTGGAATAAGTTTACGTATATACTTGTTAATAAGTATTTTTTAAAGGCGTTTAAAAATGCACTCAAAAGTATGAATTTTAAGAGTAAATTTTCATTTTTTTGTGGGTCATATGTGAATTACCCTAATAGAGTCATCATATAGAGTAGTATTATATTATCCTTGTATGGTAATTGAAATTTGACGGTCTATTATGACTTGCTTTTTACGTTGATCGCATCAGATGTGTGTTTTACACATCGGCAATTTTACTTCTACTTAACAGACAGCTCTTTCATAGCTCTGCTTCCAAACACACTATAATACATTTTTTTATCTTGTAATTTGAATATATTTAAAAATAAATTAGATTAGTAAAAAAATATTTTGCTTGTATTTTCGGTATGAGAGAATCTATTATATTATTCATTGTGACTTCAATTTTAATATCTTTGATCTCTTTAAAACTTCTATAGAATGGCCAAAACCATTAAGAGGTGACTTTCACTCAATTTATGAGTGGTTAACTGTATGAGGTGAATAAACGCAGCATTAAGGAGATATCATTGCACATCAGTGTGATATAAATGTGAGGTGTGTTAAAATATTTCATACCTTGTAACACTGCGCACTGTTTAATCGCTTGCTATGAAACTGCAGTTTTGCCATCAATGAAGGCTTCAGTTCCAACGTGTATAACTGTGCGTAAAACAAGGTATGAAATATTTATATATGTAATGCTCTAAATACAAACTATATTAAATAGATTTGTTTTATTAAGATATTAAGATTGCATGAATACATAATAGAAGACCATTTTAGTGATTAGCGATGGCATTTAGGAAATATTTTTGATTATGTTCTTGGTAGACATAATCAATTGGATTCAACAAGTTTGAAATTGTCTGTTGACGTCTGTTGTGGCAGGCAATAGATGTAGAAAGTACTAAGTGAACCAACAACGTGTTAACTTTAAAAAATAAATAAACTAGCAAATGACGAAAACAAAACAAAATAAAATGGAAATTATCCTGTTTTGAAGGTATTCAATTGAGTTGAAGTGAGCTGTACATGCCACTCAAAATAGCCTCCCGCCAGCAATTCACATTTATTCAACGACTTATCTCCATACACAATTATTTTATTTTTTAATTAACTAAGTCATGCCAGGCCACCGAGACATATCCGAAGACTAACGCGTATTTGGTGATTTTTCATAGTTTTTGACACTTATCTATACCTAGACTGTCAGTTATATTGAAAAACATCAGCATGTGGAGAGGCGCAACTGAGGGGAATGCTTGGATTGCCTTGAAAGAGGACCTAGCTGCTGGACACAACCAGGGCTGGAATATGGAGGTCACATATATAATCGTGTCGGAAACAACAGGGTCAGATCCTGTCTGCCCAGAAGTGGGCGACGTCGATGGCGTTACTCCCGGCCATCATCAGGTCTTCCTGGGTGCAGCTACTCGAACACAGCGCACACTCCAGAAGGTTTGAGAAGGTCTGCTCCACGCCGCAGTCACAATCAGTCGGTCCGCTGTAAAACTGCCAAGCTTTCGTTCGTGTACTCGTCTTGCATACTCCTGTCCGAAGTCTGTTAAGTGACCTACATATACTGCACCCCTGGTTGTGTCCAGGGGCTAGGTCCTCTTTCGGGGCAATCCAAGCATTCCGCTCAGTTGCGCCTCTCCACTTGCTCAGCCGCAGGGTGGCCTCAAGTATCACCAATTCCGTTGTCTACTGTTGTAGAACACGTTGAAAAATCATTAAAAAATAAACTCTTTTATTAATATACGTTCAATAATATTGTGCCATTTCACGTACAATTAGACATCAAAACATTGCACGCGCTTTCTGTAATATTGTATAATAGTGATTGTATGGATGGATTTTTTTGCGCTGTAGGAGTATTGTTAAGTGTGATAGTCTAAGGCCGCCTAAAGAAGCTAATTCGATCATTCCGTATTCAAATTTCTTGCAATATTTTCAAGCATCGCGTGTCTCTTGCTGATCAATCACGTAGCTTACGTTTATGCAATAACTAGTGATATGGCGAAAACGAAATTGCATAGTCATTAAAAGCCCTTGTTAGCCAAGAATTCATAAAACGCTATAAAATCATCAATAACAAACTTGATTTGTTTATTATTAAAGATTGCTTTGCATTTATTTGCATAATGCGGTTATTTGAAAAGTAATTTTGTTTTTGCCAATGGATTAGTGGTGAAAGGTCGTGGTTTCGATCTCCGGCTGAGATTAAAAAAAAATCTAATCTCTATAAATAACCTCGGTTTGTGTGAATTTGATTCCTCACCCATAAAAAACCAGTCATAGCTTGTAAATTAATATTGATAGTAGACGAAAGTCGTCCCGTGAACACCACCCATTCATAGTGAATTCCTTATAATAAACGGATGATGTTTGAATATGTAACATATAAAGCGGCATAGAATCCACAAATAATATTTCTGCATCACAATGTAAACAATTAAATCGTCTCTTCTTGTTGCTGATCATCTACTCATTCTTCTACTTCTTCTTCATATACGTCTTCCTGGCTTCCTCTCTAATCACACCTTCTTAACGCCATCGACGTCGCCCACTTTGGGCAGACAGGCTCGGTGTTTGGAATACAAATTATACTGTCAATTATAAAACTAGTATTTGAAGCAGTAATGTACTTATCTGGTATATTTTCATACATCACATTGGTTCTTGTATCCTTTAATCATATGACATTGTCCATGGATCAACATTCTAAATATTGCCATGTTTTCTCCCAATGTACGTTACATATTATCACCACAAATTGCTGCCACATTGACAGTTTTCATTGTCCATGCCTTGTCCCATGTAACATTACTGTATTCGAAGCTCTACCTGGCGAAGCATATATTGTATCAAAAAGCCACAATTGCAGGGACTTGAAGTGACGCCCACTGTAGTATCCAAGGCTATTAAGACTTTTTTTAAACGTCATTTTTAAGAAGATCAAATAATTTATCTGGCGCTTTCGAGCCTTGTATATATTTATACAAATAAACAGGCTGAAACCCATTCAAGTATTGGTCCGCGTCCAATGTTACTTAACTTTGGTGATTTATTGAGAACCGGACTTAAAAAATGCAATAGTCATTGGTCTAAAATATCAAGCATAATACAATATATAGATGACGTTTCATCACTATCGTATTTTAGGCATCTGCAGACATAAAAATGTAACGTTCCTTAGCAATCAAAGGCTTGAAATGGTTACGTCGTGTTACGGTGTAGTGTCTGTAGCGGCTAAGTCAATCCACTTGTAGGATGATGTCAACTAAATGACTAAACTACATGGTAATGAGTTATTCACGCAGCCTGGAGACGAGCTATCATTAATAAGCGGCTACATGCGCCAGAGACGAAGCAAGGAATTTAAGCGCCCAGTTTATTTTCATATAAATTGCATAAGATTTCGTGTTATTAAGTGTCTACGTGTTTCCACCATAACATAAGCGACATAATAAAAGTACAATTATTGTACGTTGTCGTAGAATACTTGACTTTATTACGTATACACATAAGTAACTTCTTAGGTTTTCACGGCCAGATTGATATGGGGCTTTTGGGTTTAACCGTGTGTGGCGAATTTCTTCTATCCAATATTTCGACCGCCATTGCAGGGGTCTTCTTCAAGGTTCTAAGTCGTCAACCCTGAAGAAGACATACAGGTAGGTCTTCTTCATGACGTATACACTATTTTTATATACTTTATATTCTTTCCATATCAGTTCCATATAGTATCTAAAATTAGTTTTCAATACAAATTGCTGACACTAAATTCTGTCAGTTTCCTAAGAAAGCTTGGTACCCAAATATTCACCTGAAAATATATACGATTTACGATGACGTCGCTTTATTTTGCGATTTATTAATCGTTTTTAACAAATATTGGATGATATGCCAAAACTACAGAGCTTTGCACCATTTGTTCCTGAAGAAGACCCACATATTATAAATAAAAAATGTATGTTATTTTATTGTTATTGTTATTTGTAACTAAATATTAAAAATTATTTTATTATATATTGTATTGATGCAGTCTCCGTGAGGTTTCTTATTAAATGACTTACTAATTAATTATTGAAATATAACCTCGGACGCTACAGCCGCCTTTTTTCAAATCTCCAATAGTCGAGAGCGATAAATTATCCCAGGTGGATTTATGGGTAGAGGGATGTTTTTGGCAAATTGCAACTGAAGGTTTTGAATGGCGGTAATTTATGGTGACCATGTGTTTCAGATATGGGAAGATAACAAACATAGATGTTCCATTATGTAATGTCACATGTGTGGTTTTTAATCGTATTTAATATATATTAAATTTAAACTTATTTTGAATGTGCCTTCGTTATTTTGAATCTTGGCATCAATGATTTCACGGAATTGTATTGTGTGTATACATTTTTTCACGCATTGATGTGTAGTAAATGTTTAAGTTTTACAACTCTACTAATTTATAAATAGAACACTAATAATTAGTTTATTATATAATTGAATAATCTCAATAGGCATCCCTAGTTCCAGCCCTGTGATAGCGCAGTCGTAAACCACTTAACTGCTGATTACCGGGCATTTTTTACGCCAGGTAATCATTGAATGTTTCTTGGTTTTTGAAAAATATAATCTCAGGTATCTAACACGCCCCCGGCGTCATTACCGACAAACACACAAACCCAAGAGCTTTAAATATAAATATTAAGCTAGAATCATCACGTGATAATTACAATTGACGCATACGCTCTGGTTTCATGTAAACACACTCGAGAGAGTACCGACAGACTGTGATGAAACGATCAAATAGTTAATCACATAAATATTATATGCATTATACATTATACATATTATTAACATTCAAAATACGCTACCTTAAATGGAGCATTTGCCTAACTGCCACTAAACTTTGTGATCTGACATGGTCATCGCCTCATTTCGTTTCAACTCTGCCTTCCGGAGCTTCTCCCAGTTCATTATATACAATATTTTTAACAGCCTTCTACAACGGCAAGTGCTTGGGGACTTTTACGTAATGTAATTAATTTTGAAATTGTATTTTTTAGTAATTAAATAGGAACCTGTATTATATGCTCCTCTGCGGCATCCAAAGTACACTCTCATATTAGTAGGAAGGTTAGTTTACTTCATTAGATTATTATCTATAATGCTTACAAATTTTGAAACGACAAATATGTAATTTTATTTTATTTTGTTATTCATTGATTAAGTGTTCATTTTTAGTATATGTCTTTTGTAAATTTCTAAAATTGCACCAGCCAGGTCATATCTCTTATTTATTCATGTCAAAAATTCTTTAAGTTCCACAGGGATCGAACTTACAACTGTTCTAGTAACAGTCGAGTATCTTAACCTCCCTGTTGTGCCCCTCGCTAAGCCGCGATGTTTACTTTTTCATGAATCTGGGTTTCCATATAATACGTTATGTGCCTTTTTTATTTTTACGTTTTATTCTTTTGGGAGGCAATTAACATTTAATATCTCATTCAGACAGTAGCCGCGCGGTTATTAAAATGTGATACGAATACAATTTCGGTAATGAGGTATCATCCAGGTGCTCGAAAATAATCTACAAGTGTTTTTAATGCTCTATTTTTTTAATTACCCTAAAATAATATTAACAACATCTCTGAAGCAATCTGAATCAAGTATATCTTGAGAGAAATTAATAAAATGACAGAAGCAAGGTTAATAGTGTGACTAGTGCCATCGTGTGATTTTAATCATAATAATAATAATACTAACTATGCCGATGACGTGGTCATTCTATCGGCTACCAATAAATGCACTGCGATGCCTTCTCCACCTTAGCGAATATGCTGAATCCCATGACCTCAAATATAACTCCTCAAAATCAGTCGTTTGTGTCTTCAAACACAATAATGAGCCACTGATCATACCCACAGTGAGTCTTGAGGGCAGGGATCTAGCGACAGTGTCTTCTATAAAATACTTGGGCAACATCCTCACAGATGACCTACGTGACATTGAAGACATAGAGCGGCAAAGAAGAGCAATAAGCGTTTGGAGCGGTATGCTTTCTCGTAGGTTCTACCATTGTAGTAATGATGTCAGGAAAGTGCTATTCAAAGCACACTGTATGGCACTATATACCTCAGAACTCTGGTCTAGCTAGACTATACGAGAGTGGGAGAAGCTCAAAGTTGCGTATAATAATTAATATCGCCAACTTATGCAACTCCCTAGATTCTGGAGCGCATCTGACATGTTTGCGGAGGGCAGAGTCAATTCATTCCCAGCATTATTGCATCACCGTGTTGCCGGCTTCTGGAGCAGAATAAGGAAGTTTAACAATATCATCATCCTAGCTGCTTCTGAATGGCTAAGCTTCCTGAGCCATCGCTGGATGGAGATGATGCAGCGACTACCATGAATTATTATGTTTATTTATATAATTGTTATTTTGTATGTTTTAAATAAATTTATATGTATCTTAAAATATGGCAGATTAGGTATTAAACAACCCACCTTATTCTGATGGAACAAAAGCTTTTATTATTATTATACATCTAGCCACCTTTTTAATTGGTTTTCGGCTACCGTTCCAAGACTCTTTCGAATTGACGGTTGTTTTTTAACCAATAATAATAAAAATTAAAAATATGAGTATTCAATTCATTATACATCGATTTCTCCAGTAAATAACTATAAAACAAAACGGTTTATTTATTAAAATTAAAAATCTAGTATTTCTTTTTAGTACCTCATTTATTTAACTCATATAGCTTATTAATGGTATAAATTACATAATTAACAATGAAAGAATTCGAAACAATTAAATTTCTCTCTCAAAGTCGTGAATAACCAAATACCTGAACCCGCTGTTTGTTTTATTTCCTATTTTGTAAAACAACAATTTAGTAATTCGGTTTTATTTAAATTTTTGGCATTCACGCTGACCACCAATTAAAATATGTCGTTATTATAAAATACCGTGAATTAACATAGATTACTTGGGAATGAAAGAGTATGACCCAGTTAAATTGTAACTGTATCGTTGTCATGCTTTACCTTTACTATTGGAATGCTGAATTACATTAAACATGGTTGCATTCAGGACTATTTAAGTTGTAATTTGAGTTGGGGTCTTGTCTCCGGCTCATCGGACATGCATGTGTTGTCATTTTGTTAATGCCGTTAGGGGGACTAGTTACATAAATCGCCACTTGCGGCGCTGGGTGTCACCGACCGCGGCGCTTGGTGCGCAGTCAGCTGTGTGCCGACGACGGCAAGATCATATTGTCATTGGCCCGGCCTGAATACTGTGACTAAGTCCAGGCCAGAAGTTTGTAAAGTTACCGAAATATATATTATTAAATGTGCTTCAGAAAAAGACAACTGTATAACGACCTTTTTAGAGAGGAGGATGACAGTATTTTTGTTGAATTCATTGATTGCGAAACCACGCTCTTCATTTCTTTGCAGTTCTCAAATTAATAAAATTTAATCCCTACGTGAATATCAAAAATATTAATAGTATTAAAATGTATACGTGCTTTCATATAAAAAAAAGCTGTAGCTGATTATTAGTTTACTTGGAATGCGACCGTTGTCGTGTTGTAGAGATGGCTCAAGTGATCAACTCATATCCTAGAAGCGTTTGTTCAGTTCAGCTCGGTGGGACAGTGACGTGAATAATTGCTGGTATGCAAAGATGATGGCGTGACTCTCTTGTGACATCGCGTGTGACTTTTGAGGAGACACAGTTCGGTAACACTGAGAGCTAAGAAGAAGTGAAACATGTAGGTAATGACATCAGCATGATATAGCCCTTGCTGAATGGTACCGAAAACCTCGATATACAATCTTTCGTCTCTTATTTCTGTTCGCTTGTCGACATTCATGTGGCAATATTGGCATTTTTGACTAGTTACGGAGATCGTCACTTGGGACGCCGTGCGACAACCCATCACGATATGCCGACCGTCGGTGAGAGCATATTGTATTTTGGCCCGGCCGAATGCTGTGACTAGGTCCGGGTGATAAGTTTGTAAAGTTTATCGTAAATATATGTCAATGTGATTCAGAAAAAGTCTGAGTTATTAATCTGCTCCTTATCCTGCCACCACGCGACTGAATAACAACCTTTTTTTGAAGAGAGGAGGATGTTAGTAAATCCTATGATCTAAAGTTTAGTAGACCGCGCTCTTGTCGCAAAGCTAGTAGTTCCGAGCTTATAGCTTCTCCATTTCAGCGTTTATTTAGATCAAATTTGCATTCGAATATCTATATCTCTTTACGTTACCAAAATATTTGATTACCAAACATATACGAGGAAATAATCCCCCTTTTTTCCTTAAATGTGTTTGGTAATGAAAATACATATACTTACGTTGCTCTATTATGTTACGATCTTGATGCTAAAGGCGGAGACTTTACAGGTTTAAATAAATTGAGAGAAATACTTAGGTTTAAAGAAATATTCGATTTTCTTGTAACGATCTTGTTTGTGGAAAATTTCGTTTCTCTGCTTCGGCATTCTCCTGCATACCTTTATATGAACATTATAAGGCCTGAGCAATGTGTCACAATTTTCTCATGCGTGTCGAAGTCACGAAACGAGCGTAAAGGATCTTGCAAATTAGCCGTTAAAGCCGCTAATGCGCTTCTCCATACATTTTTAATGAAACAATTAAATGACATTAAGAGCTATTTTGGCATCCGAGGCATCCACTTGAAGCGTACTACTTTTGAGAAGTCTTATGGTTATACAACATGCACATTCGTAATTGTGCCTTTATTTTTGCAAGCTATTTAAAAAAAAAAAACAAATACCGGACATTGGTGAATTTGGTTCTCCATTTTATATTACTTATATTATTGTGTGGATCTTATTAAGTATAATGGATGTTAAGGGATTAAAATCCAGGTTATTCTTTTTTATGTAAACACATACAGGAGAATACCGACAGATGGTGATAATAATTCTGAAGTCTCATCTGTGAAATAATATGACGCTTATCATGCTGCATATGGCTAAGCGCTGCATATGGCTAAGCGCTGCATGTGGAGTGATTGATCCGCCAACGTCATAAACTACAGCCCGAGATTCACGCATCGTACTTATTATTACAGGGATTTACTATGTCTTCACGGGACGTCTTTCATCTACCACGAATTTAAATTAATAGGCTATGACTGGCATTTTACGGGTGAGGGATCCAATTTAAACCAACCGGGGGTATTTCAGAGCTCAGAAATCGATTAAAAATATTTTCATTTTTTTAATCTCCGTCGGGGATCGAACCCACGACCTTTGGCTTGCAAAGCAAACGCTTTGACCATTGAGCTATACCTGCCGGCATCCTTGCACATTTTATCACTTAAAACATTTCATTGGCTTGCCGATCTAACTAAAGTTGAACTATAAATTTTGTATTGTTTTTTTTATATCTTACCAAAAACTGTTGAAGCCGTATTTTTTAAAATACTTGAGGTCAATGAACGAGCACATCAGCTTTCTATCATGTAGTCATGGAAATCAGGGTCAGTCCTGGTAGGATGTTATTCGTATGTCGTAGAACATAAACTCTAGCTTCCTTTTCTTCAAACTATAGATGTCTCTCCGTCTTGAAAAGTCGTCAAAAACTATACATAAAATGTACTCGGTGCAAAGTTCTACGAGAAAGAGTTAACATGAGACGAAGGGAAGACGCGGTTGACAGAATTTTATGGCAATAATTTGTTATAAACATATGTTTTTAAAGAGCATATTTGAATGTGAAAGAAGTAAGTATAATCAACAGCAAATGTTTCCCTGATATAAAGGTCACTAAATGTACAAAATTCGTTTGACTGAAATAAATATTGTAATTAGAAATGAGAATATCCGGTTATTCCAGTGATGAATGGTATCAAAATAATAGACACACTCGAGTGGCAATGGACACGTCGCCGAGACGACGGTCTATGGGGTAGAAAAGTGTTAGGCTTGCACTTAAAAACTGGTAAACAATGTCCAAGACGACATCAGACCTATCAGAAGAATATACTGGGTGTGAAAGGCAAAGGATCGAGATGGATTGAGACTCTATAGCGGAGGGACACAAACTGATGATAGACTATCGTTAATGTTTTGTAGATCCGGTGAATATAAATTACCATTTTAAATCACTGAACATGAATGAAAAAGACACTAAATGCAAAACAATATTCTTTAGCCTCGCCATCTCCCATCCTCTGGGGTCGGCTCTTTTTGTGCACAATCTCCATGCACTGCATTCTTGGACAAGCCCAGAGTTTTCAGATCGTTGTCTACAGTTGCAGTCCAGGTTGCCTGTGGTCTTCCAGGTTTTCTCTTCAGCGTGGGTATGTTGAGGGCTTTCTTCACCATGTAGTCCTCATCTCTCCGTTTCACATGCCCATACCATCTTAGGCGATATCTAAATGCAGAGCAATGTGGCGAATAAATACAGGACAAATTACGCTTTGTTTGGTAACTGTAGTTGATACATATAACTTTCATAATTTGAGGTACATGTTGATATCAGCTTGATATAGCTCCTTTAGGCTGATGCCGTAAAGCCTCCAAAAACGATCTTTTGTCTTTTCTTTTTGTTCGCTCGCCTGATATGCAGATCTAATGTTAGTTTTAATTGTATAATGTTTAACGGTGTTTGCTTACGCCAAAATATTTGTTATGACAGTTATCCCATTTCCTGTTGGTACCGCTGTCATCTTGAATTCGCTTTTTCTGCAGCGCAGAGATGTCGGAGCGCGCTATCAGTTGGAGTTTGACTCGCGACCGTTAGGGCGGGCGCGCTAAAAGGCGTTCGCTATAACGGGCGACGTTTTTGACAAATATACCGTGATAATATGTGAAACAAAAACAAGTTTTTTGTATTGTGAACCTGATCCTTCAGCCTGTCATCCAGTAAATCGATATCTAAATAAGAGAGGATATCAATGTATATTATGATAAATGCAAAACTGCAAGGCTTACATGATGCGAATGTTACATAGTCTTGCAAAAAGAAGCGATGAATCACCTTCTTCATGATACAAAACTGTGCATAACTAACCTGATCACGCCCAAACATTCAGTGTTTGGAGGATGTCACAGCCGGAAGGTCGCTTGGACAAGACTATAGGTGTTTTAGAGTCCTTGGGCGCAGGTGCGCAACACAGGTGTTGCCACATACGCTTGGTATTCAGGTATTGAAATTGCCTGGGGCGTAACATAAAAGATCAGCATAACTTTGCATGTCCTAACATAGCTCTAGGCTGCTTTTACGCAATTCAAATTATTTTCTGCTTATTATTTTACATAGTTAAGGCAAACTGAAATAATTACATATCATAGCTTACGGCATTAAGTTTCAACGCTGCACTTTAAAATGTAACTGTTTTTACTTATTTATTTATTTTTATTTATTTTTCACAGAACCGAAGTTCCAAGGTACAAAATAATAAGAAACAGAGTATACGTCTTCTTCGTAGTATCAATCCGGTGGATTGGTTTGCAGCAACAGAATCTTGCATCTCGATCTCCATTCCTCTCGGTCCTCCGCAACCCTTTTCAGCTCAGCATAAGCGCTACAATTCATGTCCTCGAATACTTGCTGTAAATACTCCCGTCTAGGGCACCCTCTACAGTTTCTACCCTCAACCATCCCCTCCACAATATCGTGAAGAAGACCATCGTGGCGCATGATGTGACCAATCCATCGGGCTCGCCTCTCTGAGATGGTTCTTATTAGGTGCCTATCTTCCTTGATTATCCTGAGAACCTCATTGTTCGTGACGTGGTCTCTCCAGGAAATTCCGAGAATTCTTCTGTACGACCACATCTCAAAGGCCTCTAGTCTTTTTTATCACTTTCAGATAAGCACCATGTCTCACAGCCGTACATTAAGATGCTCCAAACAAGTGTTTTGGCAAGTTGCTTGCGGAGCCCTAAAGTAATATTCTTTGACTCAAGAATTTTGGCTTTTTATTGAAAGCTAGCCTTGCTTGATGTATTCGACTGTTGACTTCTCTTTTTGTTCTGGCATCCCAGGTAATCGTACTTCAAGGTATACAAATTCTTTTGCATCTTTTAGGGGTACTCCTAGCATTGATATGTTAATTTTCTGCTGCTCATTGCGGCTTACTCTCATGACTTTGGTTTTGTGCTGTTTATCTTCATATTGTAGTTGGAATTAAATATGTTTTCCATGGATGTCAGCGCTTCAGTGAGTTCATCTTCAGTTTCAGCAATCAGAGCAATGTCGTCAGCAAACCTTATCATATCAATCTTTTTGGCCATGTATTTTAACCCCCTCTCTATGGCCCATTTTTTCCCCTGATGTTGTTAATTGCATTTTGTATGTATACGTTGAAGAGTACAGGCGACAGAGAGAGCATCCTTGTCTCACCCCTTGACGTATTTTGCTTCCTTTTGGACATTTCAAGTGATATTATGGCAGCTTCTTCTTTGTAAAGTGAAAATATGAGTCTTCGTTCTTTGTATTTGACTCAATTTCTTTCATAATATCGAAGAGCTTCTCCCAATCTACTTTATCAAATGCTTTTTCAATGTCCACGAAGGCAATATATGTATCTTGGTCTACTTTTATCCTCTTTTCCAAGATCATACGCAGGGATAAGATTGCTTCTCTGGTTCCCATTCTTTTCTGAATCCAAATTGATCGCTAGTGAGACTATTTTCTATTTTTGGTTCAATTCTATGTAGGATTATGTTGGTCAGTATTTTGGATGCATGGGATAGAATACTGAGTGTTCGGTGTTGTTCACATTTTGTTGTTCCGGGCTTCTTTGGCAGAGTTACAATTAGACACTTTTGAAGTCTTCTGGCGCTATTCCTGTATTATAAATCATCTGAGTCATTGTGAACAGAGCATCTAGAGTTCCGGTTCCTGCCGACTTTATTAGTTCAGCTGGTAGGTCATCAATCCCTGGTGTTTTCCATCTTTGAGCTTTTTTAATGCGAAGTCAAATTCCTCTCGGATAATTGGGTCTCTCAAATCATCGGCGTCCACATCAGTTTCGTTTTCTATCACACTCTCAAAGCTGGTATCATTACTTCCGTTGTATAGTGTTTCCAGGTACTGTTTCCATCTCTCCCCTATTTGTGTATCCTCAAACAGTATTTTCCCGTTCTCTGCTTCTATCGCTTTGCCTTTTCCAATTTTCATGCCAAAGAAATCCTTTACTGACGCATATGCAGTTTCAATATTTCCTTTTTCATGTTGTCATTGATTTCTTTGCATTTTCTCTGTAAGAATGCTTCCTTAGCGACTCGTGACTCTCTGTTTATTCTGTTTCTCAGTGCTCTATATTCACTCTGGGCCTTGTCATTGGGGTTATTTTTGAGTAGTCTCCTTTTTTCTATCATGTTAACGATTTCCTCTGTTATCCATTCTTTCCTTGCCTTAGGCTTATCTTTGCCAATGACTTCTTCTGCTACATCTTTAATTTTTTTTTTATTTCCTCCCATATTTCATTAACATTTGTCAAATTTTTTGTGGCGCAATCTTGTGTTTTTTCGTGTATTCTTCTTTGACATCTTTGTTTTTAAAGCTTTAGTGTTCCATTTATAGTTACTTTTTATATTTTATTTTTTTTAGTTTCAGAGAACTTTTAGCAATAACTATATTATGGTCACTGTCGATATCTGGGCTGGAGTAGCTTCTGCAATCTTTAATTTGATTCTTAAATCGCTCTCTTACAATTATATAGTCGATCTGAAGTCTGAGTCGGTCTCCTGGAGCCTTCCATGTGTATCTTTGCCTTGGATGGTGTTCAAAGCAGGTGTTTGCGACTATAAGCTTATGTTTGGCACAGAATTCTGTCAGTCGGTCGCCTCTCATATTTCTTGTACCTAGCCCGAAAGGTCCAACACATGTTCCCTCCCGTCCTTCTCCCAATACAGCGTTCCAATCTCCTAATATAATCAGGTTTTCTCCAGCCTTAAATACGTAAATATACAATATATACAAAGAATAAAAATACATAAAAGAAAAAGAAGATGACACTTGTCAAAGATCACATAGATCTAGGAGAACAATACCATCGAAAAAAGAGGAAAAGGATGTAAGAAAAGGATTGAGGTGTGGTTTTACTATTTTGCAATTAACCAGTAATAAAATTGTATTATGCATTTTATATTTTAGTTATAGTTTTTAATTACTAAGTATTATTACAATAAGATGTAATATGTCTCTGAGAAGAGGAACTCTAATCAATAATTTTATAAATAAACAAAATTAAAATTAAAAATAAACGTAAGCGTATCTAGTAGAGCACAACCAAGAGTTGAAAAAAAATGTTTTTTTATGTAAACACATACAGGAGAATACCGATAGATAGTGATAGTAATTCTGAAGTCTCATGTGGAAATATATTACGTCTGCCGTGGTGCAAATGGCTAAGCGCTTCATGTGGAGTGTTGATCCGACAACGTCGTAGACATCAGCCCGAGATTCACGAATCATCTTTATTTGTATTATTACATGAATTTACTATGAATGGGTGGTCTTCACGGGACCACATCCGTCTACCAACAATTTTAATTAATATACTATGACTAGCATTTTACTGGTGATGGATCAAATTCACACCAACCAGGGGTATTTTAAGGCTCAGAAATCAATTAAAAATCCTTTTTTTTAATCTCCGCCGGGGATCGAACCCAAGACCTTTGGCTTGCAAAGGAATCGCTACGGCCATTGAGCTATACCCGCCGGCAATTACTATTGGCGTTCCACAAATATGTGTTGAGTTTGTGTGCCAGTTAAGAAGATCGCAAGTGTAAATTGATCTATTTCTTGAAGATTCAAAGAAATATATGAAAGAAAAACCGCAGATACCGGAAGAGCATTTCAGACTTTACTGGAGACATATTAACATAATTTATAATTGTTAAGCCATTGATTTCAAGTAATAAAGTATAAACTTACACTTACAGTGATATTTTCAATGTCTTTTTTACCGATTTCTGAGTTAATACAGTTACGCCACTGGTTCAACCGCATATTATTAATTTAATATGCATGGTAGCCGCACAGTATCTCTTTGAATATGCGCTGCACCTTATAGGTCTTAATTAGATGTCGGCTTATGGCGTCGGATGAGGCGACGCCACCGACAAATTAATAAGTAATTAGTCTCAATTAGCGCAATGGGCATCTTTGAATCGCACACAATATGGCGGCATTATTAAAAGGCTTCTCGGAATCACTAAATCCTCTTCCGCCAATCCTTGTGCGCGTCATTCATAACATTTCATTGATCGTTTTCATGACTGAGCTGTTTTAAATTTATCTTGACCTAATATATTGAGTTGTAATGGAAATGACCTTCAATGGAGACTTCCGATTTACTTATGTGACAACACAACAAATGATCGGTTTAACACTTTGAACGATATTTTTAACCCTTTCGCATCGGTTGTCGGCATATGCCGTCATAAGATTCCCTTATCGATGACATCGGTTGACGTGATATATCGTTTTGCTACTTTCAGTACTCATTGTGACATCTACGGTGGGAAATTGGAAGTGCAGTCATTCCCTTTATCATCCTACATGTTCCTTTCATCCTACATGGGTTGAGCGCACTCGACTACTCTTCATTAGACGCATTCTCTTGAGCGGTCAAAGAACCCCACTTCTCTCACTTACTAAAGCCTATCGATCCTCTGCCACCGAGTCATTGATTACGGAGTGCTGCCGTTGGATCTGCAAGTGCAGGTGAATATGTCGTTTTTAGACGTGGCTTCTCTGCGGAGGTCGGGGCACTAATCCTCCGCAGGGTAAGATCACGAAAGAAATCGAAAAAAAGTAAGACTGGAAAATAGCATGGCAGAGCAGATGGTACCTCGCTTATGATTAGACATATTCCTAGTTTTCCTTCTATCCTCAGAATGGAGATGCCGCATTATTCCAAATCACTGGACTAGTCAATTCATGACTGGGCACGGCAACGCAAGGCTAAACTCTTCAAGTTTAGCCTCGTTAGTCTTAGACTGCCCATGCAGCCCGCAAGACGCTGAGCACGTTCTGTGGCATTGTCCAATATTAGATTTAGCGAGGCAAAGGCTCCTTAGCGTAATCCAACAGAAGTCTGGACCGGTTGGATATATCGATCTCATATCTACGGAGCCCAACTACCATGCATTTTCTGTATTCGCGGCGACCTTCGGCGAAGAAGTCTAAAAGTCCAAATTTTAACGTCTGAACTACTAACTTTTACACCCATGTGTGGTGTTGCTCACCAAAACCAGTTACTTGTATAACGAGAATGTATTTTTTATACATCATCTGATAGCTAAAGGATAGAAGAACCAATGTGATATGTGAAAATAGGTCAGATAAGTACGTTTATGATTCAAATACTAGTTTTAAGCACAAAAAATACTCGCCGCATTGACAGTATAATTTGTATTCCACCGAGCCTTTTTTTTTTTTTTTTTTTTCGGGCCGGTCGCCTTGTACCTGCGCTCCTTGGGAGCACTTACAAAGGCATTGTTTTCAGAGTACATTCTAGTTATACAAGTAACTAGTTTTGGTGAGCAACACCACACATGGGTGTAAAGTTAGTAGTTGAGACGTTAAAATTTGGACTTTTTAGACTTCTTCGCCGAAGGTCGCCGCGAATACAGAAAATGCATGGTAGTTGGGCTCCGTAGATATGAGATCGATATATCCAACCGGTCCAGACTTCTGTTGGATTACGCTAAGGAGCCTTTGCCTTGCTAAATCTAATATTGGACAATGCCACAGAACGTGTTCAGCGTCCTGCAAGGGGCTGCCGCATGGGCAGTCTGGACTGTCAACGAGGCTAAACTTGAAGAGTTTAGCCTTAAAATTGCCGTGCCCAGTCATGAATTGACTAGTCCAGTGGTTTGGAATAAGCCACGGCATCTCCATTCTATCGAGGACAGAAGGAAAGAAGGAACATGTCTACCCTTGAGCGAGGTCGACCATCTGCTCTGCCATGCTGCGAGCGCCGCCAGTCTTACTTCTTTTCGGTTTCTTTCGTGATCTTACCCTGCGGAGGATTGAGACAAGTGCCCCGACCTCCGCAGAAAAGCCACGTCTAAGCATCGACATAGCGGCGCTCACCTGCACTTGCAGATCCAACGGCAGCACTCCCGCAAGGATAATCACCTCGGTGGCAGAGGATCGATAGGCTTTAGTAAGTGAGAGAAGTGGGGTTCTTTGACCGCTCAAGAGAATGCGTCTAATGAAGTTTCGAGTGCGCTCAACCCAACACCGCATGTCACCGTGCTGAGAAAGATCGCGTCATACACTGTTTTAAGGGCTCGAAATTTGAGTCCCCATGAATTCCCGTGAGAAATACAGAAGAAAGCCTTCCGCGCCTTATCTACAACATGGCGAGCGTGAATGGCGAAACTTCTTTTACCATCCATGATTACGCCAAGGTATGTAACTTCTGTAGAAATTTTTACTTTAGCACCTTGGAAGTAAATAGCTGGTGGACGTAGTGGAGATAATTTTCCCTTTAAATTCCACCGAGCCGTAACGAAAGAGTCTTCTTCTTCTTCGTGTCAGCGACGTCAAATTCTTCCTGCAAAGAAGAACTCCTTTGCCATATGACGAAGTAACCAAACACTAACTTACAATGCGATGTTCTTTGCATGCAGGAGACCCATCGCGGCATGCAAAGCAAAAGACCATCCATTGAGGGAATGCGCTTGGTCTCGGAATGACCCCACGAGCAGTATGGAAGTGCAATTTTTGTACGGGATGGCCTGACGGTTACCTCGACTGACCACACAGAGGTTAATAACGAAAGGGTTAAAAGTATGAAATAATAGCTATTTATTCGACACAAATTATGCCAATCTTCTTATTTTACATCCACCTTTTCAATGCACACAATCTGCTAATTGAAATTGAGCTCACAGTGTAATTGCTCATTTGCTTTTCAACTGACCATCCAAATGATATCGCCGGCGCAAGCAGCTGCACATATATTACCTGTTTCTCAATCGGACATCCTGTAAAGCTATTCAAAACACTTACTTCCATACATTATAAATTATAATATATGCAAGAATACGGAAACCAATTCTTTCAATCGGTACTTGAGTATCAGAAAACAAAAAGGGATAAGTGCCAATTATTTTCAAAATATTTCATTTTTAGTATTTTCACGCGCATTTTTTTTTACCAAAACCAGTGCTCGAAAAACGGCTGAACGCTACATTTTTTTTTATGTAAACACATACATGAGAATTCTGACAGATGATGATAGTAATGCTGAAGTCTCATCAGTGGATTCTACTACGCTTAACATGTTATTACATATGGTCAAGCGCTGCATGTGGCGTGTTGATTCGCCAACGTCATCCTTATTATTACAGTAGTTTACTATGAATGGGTGGTCTTCACGGACGACTTTCGTCTACCGCCGATTATAATTAATAGGCTATGACTGGCATTTCAATATTTTACAATTTCACAACGACCGGAAGTATTTTAGAGCTCAGAAATCGATTACAAATCATAATTAATTAAATATAAGCATACTATAACGCAGCAAATTCTTTTTATACGAATCAATTCGTTCAGAAAAAATATCGGCAGAGGCGGGATGCGAACCAGCGAACCTTGGAACCAACCATTTGTTCAAGTTCATTACCCTTGACCACACGACCTGCTCGAACCGATGCGTTGAAAATCTTGCATTTATAACATTGTTATCAATTTTACTATCGTATAACGATAGATGTCTCTATAGTATATATTCAGAGTGTGTATATTATTGTTTTTAATTAAAAATTCGATTAAAAATATTTTTACTTTTTAATATCTGTCGAGGATCGAACCCACGATCTTTGTCTTGTCAAGCAAATGCTTTGACCACTAAGCTATACCCGCCAGCGAAAAAAATATTCGAGGAAATATGAGCTATATTTGTGTGCGTTTTGGGAAGAATGCAAACATATATTGAGATGTATTAAGGAGGAAACACTGTTAAAGGAATTAAACACTGTAAAGTTTGAAAGAGCATGAAAAATTATCAGTAGCGTATAGGAATAAATTTTGAAAAAATCTTGTTCTTGGTAGACATACATCAACCTCATAGGTGTTCAGCATGTGTGTGATGAGTTTGTTTTTGAGGATATATTACGGAAGTATTTGTTATGTGACATACAAAGAAAAGATATAAAAATCCGGTACATTTTGTTTATGGCACTTACGTCCTATTTTATTTCCGGTATTCACATTTCTTCGTCTGCATTATTACAATGTTTTGTATTCTGATCACATATCAGGTGCTTTAATTATTTCTGTGGTAAGCTGATGACTCAAAAAGGGCAATAAATCATAATAATTTAATTCCACTACAGCATTTCAAACACGTTTGACGAACGAAATAATATTTTGATTGTGAAAGACCTCGTGTACTTGTTGTTCGATGATAAATCATAACCGACACGAACAGTACCAGTGTCAGTTATACAAATATACTTTTAATATGAAGTACCACGTGTTTTGTCTGCTTCTGTAAATAAATGTATACATAACGATAAGAATTTTTCACTTTTTATGTAAGCACATACAGGAGAATACCGACAAACGGTGATAGTAATTCTGAAGTCTCATCTGTGGAATTCTATGACGCTTACCCTGCTGCATGTGGGGTGTTGATTCGCCGACGTCATAGACAGCAGCCCGAGATTCACGCATCATCCTTATAATTATATTAATTTACTATGAATGGGTGGTCTTCACTGGACGACTTTCGTCTACCACCAATTTTTAATTAATATGCTATGACTGTCATTTTACGGGTGAGGGATCAAATTCACACCAACCGGAGGTATTGTGGAGCTCAGAAATCGATTAAAAAACTTTTTTTTAATCTCCGTCGGGATCGTACCCACGACATTCGGCTTGCAAATCAAACGCTTTGACCATTAAGCTGTACCTGCCGTTCATATCTCTCACATAATGTGAAAATGTAGTTATAAAATAATTTGTAAGTTTGGATATGATAATGATTACAGTATTCGTTGAAGGAGAGCAAGCAATAGTGATGACCTCCGAGAAGATGAACAGAAGTGTTAGAGTATATTGTAGAATACCAAGACTTTTTTTGTTGTAGTGATTGGCATGGACAACTAATGGAAAAGATGAAAAAAATGGTGGATAAGACTGGTGATATTCCTAAGAAGCATGATGATAAATAAATAAACCTAAAAGAGCTTAATCTTGATTATTTTTCATATCATGTGGTATAGGGTAATATGTAAGTAAAGTAGGTGCATTATCAAATAGTTTAAGTGTAAGAAGTAATATAATAGCATTATTAAATAGGCACAAATGAAAGCCTGGAAGTTTTACAACGGACTGACTGAATGTGACTGCGGCGTGGAGCAGACCCTGTCACACCTTCTGGAGTAGCTGCATCCAGGAGGATCTGATGATGGCCGGGAGTAATGCCATTGAAGTCGCCCACTTCTGGACAGACAGGATCAGCATGTTTCCGACACGATAATATATATAAATATTTAATAGTGTAGGGTTGTTTAAATTCCATTCTCATATCCAGAACATTCTTATTTCGACGTCATTCATAGATATTTTATTACGATGGATATTTGTGATGATACACATGCAGTTTGATATGACGCGTCTCTGAAACCAAAATTATGTGACGTCACATGGCCATTGATGCAACATGATCTGTAATAGACGGTTCGCGTGATCTTCATATCACACAATAAACAAAAAACCGGCTACATTTCCTAGAAACCACAAAACCACCAATCACATACAATTGATGGCGCCATTGACTGCGGAGATTCATTTGAATATACAATTCATTTAAGAATGTTAAAATAAAAAATGTTATATTTTTGTTTTTATTTACCTTGTTTTACTGTAGAGGGCGCCCTAGACGGGAGTATTTGCAGCAAGTATTCGAGGACATGAACTGTAGCTCTTATGCTGAGCTGAAAAGGGTTGCGGAGGATCAAGGGAATGGAGATCGAGATGCAAGATTCTGTTGCTGCAAACCAATCCACCGGATTGATACTACGAAGAAGAAGCATAAATCACGTTGAGTAGAGGCCTCAGCTTAGGAGACTGTATTTTCGACTAACTCGTAGCTTTCCTCAATCCGTCACTGTAAAAAAAAACTGTTTTGTATATAAGTAAGTCTTCTTCTTCTTCGTGCCAGCGACGGATTCCAAGATAAAGCCATAGTAATATTATAATACGAAATTATGTAGAATATATATTCATGTGAATATTGGCATCTTAAACCAATGCAGCCCTATAACAAGTCTTCGTCTTCTTCTTCGTATCAGCGACGTCATAAAATTATATAATATTATTTTTGCTCAGTATGCCCAGAATTAGGTCTTGAATTGTGCAGTTTGTTGGGCACATGGAGCAGGGTCTTAGGTGTGAGCCGATCTGCAGATCTCCGCAGTCGCACAATAGTGGCTCTCCCTGCCGCAGAAATCCCCACCACTTGAGGTTGTCATTTGTTCTACCAACTCCGGTTCTTAATCTGTTCAGGGATTTCCAATGAATGAAATGAACCCCGAGTATGCTCATTTCGAACTCTGTCAACTCTAGTCACACCGCCCGCCCACCTCAGAATCAATGCCGGCTTTAATCTGAGAAATGAGCGGATCAATAATCCAAATACAACGTGTAATCTAACAACGTCATAGAATATCTTCTGTCTATGTACTCGTATATGCGCTTACTCAAAAATGTATTTTTCTTTGCTTTTTTGTAATTTTTAAATGCATCACGCGCCGCCTTTTGCTTTATAAATTGTCATATGAGTTTCTCGCTGTGAGGAGTAGCTTGGAGGGGGGCGGGGCACTTACCACGTGGGATGATCTTTCATCTTGCCGATTGTAATTAGCTCTTTACCATTTCTGAATATTTTACGCGACATTTGCCGCCTCGTTGTAAAGCCGCGGGAACTGACGATGACGACACGCCACTGCCGTACAGTCAAACTAATAGAAACAAATATTTAAAAATATATTTAAAAAATATTTTTTTTTTTAATTACATACTTGATCTCTCTCTTTTCTCATTTGTTTGTAGCATCTTGATGTACGGCTGTGAGACATGGTGCTTATCTGAAAGTGATAAAAAAAAACTAGAGGCCTTTGAGGTGTGGTCATACAGAACAGATATAATACGACAATGCAAACGAAATAATTAAAAAATATCACTGAATGTAGTAAAGACCTGGGATGGCAGAACAAAAAGAGAAGTCAACAGTCGCATACATCAAGCAAGGCTAGCTTTTAATAAAAAAGCAAAAATTCTTGAGTCAAAGAATATTATTTTAAGGCTCCGCAAGCAACTTGCTTAAACATTTTTTTGAAGCATCTTCATGGAAGGCTGTGAGACATGGTGCTTATCTGAAAGTGATAAAAAAAGACTGTAGGCCTTTGTGATGTGGTCATACAGAAGAATTCTCGGAATTTCCTGGAGAGACCACGTCACGAACAATGAGATTCTCAGCATAATCAACGAAGATAGGCACCTAGTAAGAACCATCTCAGAGAGGCGAGCCCGATGGATCGGTCACATCATGCGCCACGATGGTCTTCTTCACGACATTGTGGCAGGGATGGTTGAGGGTAGAAACTGAAAATGGCGCCCTAGATGGGAGTATTTGCAGCAAGTGTTCGTGGACATGAGTTGTGGTTCTTATGCTGAGGTAAAGAGGATTGCAGAGGATCGAGAGGAGTGGAGATCGAGATGCAAGATTTTTTGCTGCAAACCAATCCACCGGATTGATACTACCGGATTTGTTATTCCAAATTGAAACACTTAAATCAGAAAAAAAAATTAAAAATACTTGACTTCTTAGAAAATAATCCAATATTCGTTCAAACAAGAAAATTATGATAACTCTAAATAGACAATTTCCCACAAAAATTTGTTATTCAATTTGATTTTTACTTCAGAATTAATTAAAAAGTCAAATTTTTTTTGGCTGTAATTAATTCAATTAACAAACGGTCAGTAATAAACACCTACGAAATTAAGTAAAAAATAATCATTAGGCATTAGAAAAATAATAAATTGGCTGGAAATAATTAATGAATCGTAATTAATAATAGGTTAGGTTAGGTTCAATTTTATGGGTTAATTAATAATTAATTTTACACAAATTTTTACCAATATTGCATATATTACCGCCATTTTAATTTTATAACTGACCACATTCATACTGTCACAGTCGATGCTGCCAATTTATTTAGTCTACTACCGATCGATTTTATTCACTGACAATTGATTTAACTTACTGCCAATACATTGAATTAGTTACTGAACAAAGAAATACAGGGCGTTTTAAAATATATATAATTATGACAATACATTATTTAAAAAAATCGTAAATGTCACTTTTTCAAATAATTCTAAATAGTAAAATTCACACATAAGAATCCGTCACACTCTAGCAACGCATCACATTATGAATCGGTTATCTAAATTGTTTAATTTCCATGGGACGTTATTTAAATTGGGTAAAACGATAAACTTTCCGACCAGAATTATCCTAAAATCCTGCATTTAATGCTAATATCAACGACACAGACCCGCCCAAAAGGTCTTAATTCGACGCTCGTGCGAGACTGGGATCTCGCTCGTTTTGTGCTACATTACTGTGTGTTTTAAAGGCATTTTTTGTGTGGCGTGTGGTGTGGAGATGTTGGGTTCTCCGTGTGTTTCGTGGACTATGCGTGGGATGGCAGATGCGAACAATTACTGGGGTCGCGTGCCGATTCCATTTTATTTCATTTATTTCGCCGCCAGAGTGCCGCCGCTGGGGAGCGCGGGAAATTCAAATTTGGAACGTTCGCGAGCTCTTTATTTCTTTTGAACAATTCATTTCCTTTCAATTTCTTCGACATTTTTTGGTTTATAAGAACACAGCTTGATGGTGTATCGTCGAAGTAATTTGACTTTCTAGTTGACTCTATGACGTTTAACCGGAACTCACACTAATTTACGATGTACATACATAGTAAAGAGATTGGGATGTTTGTTCCAAAAGTAATGTAATTTTTTTCCATCAGAGTACCTAATTATACGTTTTCAGAGTCATTTTTTTTACTTCGTTTGCATTATAATTTTAAAAAAATTAAGACTATACCGTAAGTTATTGATTAGATACTCTTTCAAAGATGTAAATTCACATACAGAATTTTCAATATATCTTACTAGCAAAAAATACACATGTTGTTCACAAGAGAAAAAAATCCGATGTAAATAAAGAATATTGATAAAACTCTGGTGCCAAAACAGGTTACTTAATTTTTTGTACGGAAAGTTAGATGTTAAAGATGCACAACGTTCTGGAAGGCCAGTGAAAAATCATGAAGGCACAATAAAAGCAATAATTGAATCAAACCAACGACAGATCGTGAGATCGCTTGCAGATAAATTTGACAAAATTAACAAAATACCAAATAATTCCTTTGATAGTGCAACTGTTTTATCTTCAAAGCTCGTAATATTTCGTGATCATGTAAGATTTCATGTCCTGTATAGTGGATATTTCGGGCAACCGTATGCTTCTGACGTTTGATGGAGAAGACGTGTTGGAGTAGCGCCCAAGAACTGGTAAACGAAGTGTTGGCCGACGCCTTGCAAGATAGACTGATGACATCAAAAGATAATAGAAGGATGCTGTATGCAAAAGGAGGAGGGTTAAGAGGAAAAGAGATTCATGTGAGAGGTCTACGTTCAACAGTGGACGTACCAATTATGATTATGGTGGAACGGATATGCCAGAAGATATATTTTTTTAATAGTAGTAGTTGTGTATTTGTGTTGTTGAAATGCGAATTCTTAAAACTTACATCATAGCGATAATGGTCCATAAAACGGTCCGCCATTTTGATTTAAATTGTGCGAGCATTAAAGTTTATATGATCCTTTATATGACCCGTGCATCTGATATGGCGACCCATGTCTAATCACCTTTACATTGTACCGAATCCTCTGGACGCTAATGCGCGTGAGGCGAGGTTCCCACCGCGGCCGCAGGTACGCTTACCTGCGTAACCACGCATTCAGAGAACAGACCACCGTTCAAATCAGGAGGGCCGCATCCAGGATCATCAAAATTACCAGATGACAATTTAACATCAAATGCTTAAGCATCAAAATTTGACCAATGATTTGTTGACCAAATGAGTATGCAGTTGACATGGAGATATCAATAACGCTCGTAAAAAGATAATCTGACACCAACTCACAACTAAATCATCAATCCTGAAGAAGACATTGTATGTCACATATCATATACTTCAGTAATATATCCACCACAACTGACAGACTCATCACACGCATGTTGAACACCTATGATGTTGATGTATGTCTACCAAGAACAAGAATTTTTCAAAATTTATTCCTATACGCCACTGATAAGCTTTCAATGCTCTTTCATACTTTACAGTGTTTCCTCCTTAATACATCTCAATATAAAGTTGCATTCTTCCCAAAACGCACACAAATATAACTCATGATATTGTGATTTTTGGGTTTAGCTGTATGTGGCGAATTTCTTCTTACCAATATTTCCTGCAATGGCGGTCGAAATATTGGTCAAAAGAAATTCGCCACACACGACTAAACCCAAAAGCCACTATATCATACTTAAGCATCGTTCTCGGCTAAATGGTAACGTTTTTTTTTAACACGTTAAGTCAATCCGTGCGAATGTAAGAGTAAATTTTCAGAAGACTGCATACCTGATAACATATATGATTCAAGGGCAGAATTTCAAGGAAATAAAGAAACGACACTTTAGTATGTGATTCCAATGCATATTTTCGATGGTTTGTTAATCAGAATTTTCAATGAGATCTGATTATTAGCACGACGAATCCGATGCTTGGACCTTTTGATCATAAAACGCGGCTAAACATTCGATAAGCAACACTTTCATCAAACTTATGGTCAACATTAAATATTGCTTAAATTCGATAATCTAAAAAGTACTGTATTACACTGTGATATTGTTTCTCGTCTTTAGCCTAGCCATTTCCCATCATCTGGGGTAGGCTCTCCTTGTGGACATTCGCCATGCCTTCTGCATGCGTCCTGCATTGTATTCTCGGTCAAACCCAGAGTTTTCAGATCTTTGTTTACAGTTGCCGTCCAGGTTGCCTGTGGTCTTCCAGGTCTTCTTCTCAGCGTGGGTGTGTTGAGGGCTCTCTTCACCATGTGGTCTTCATCTCTCCGTGTCACATGCCCATACCATCTTAGGCGGTTTTCCCTTATCTTTTCAGGTATGGGGGCCACCCGAAACGAACCTCGAATATGCTCATTTCGAACTCTGTCCACTCTAGTCACACCGCCCGCCCCAGCATCTTCATCTCTGCCACATGAATCCTATCCAAGTCACGTTTCAGCGGGGTCCAACACTCGGATCCGTAGAGCATAGCTGGCCTTACAGCAGTTTTGTAGATTTTACCTTTGGTCCTAACTGGAATATTGCTGTCACAGAAAACATCAGAGAGATACCTCCATTTCAGCCATCTTGTGTTTATTCTATGCTCCACGTCGAATTCAGTTTTGGCGTCCAAAGGATACACTGTGATATTGTTATTTGTCTTTAAGATATATTACAGCTTTTTTATCTGAGCTCTATCTGTTATGAAGACAGTTCTAGCTAGATGTCTGTGAGTAACTTGTCAAACAATGTAAATACTTGTAGAACTTCCTACGGTTCGTTTGTATGTACTCGTATTTATAAACTAACGGTCAACAAGGAATTCATTGAGTGAGAATCTGCCGTAATCATTTATGTGATCAACATCACTTGTAAACGCTCAGTGTAATGCTTGTTTAAAAAAAGTAAATATAAGTTCAGTTAAGATAATAATTGAAAGAGGCAATTTTGAAAAAGTTCGACACTGACTGTGGTCTCCTACATGTCGGCTATCGCGGCCGATCAGGTCAGAGGTCATCTGGGTAATCCGCAGATCTGCGCTATGTCACGCGCGACTCCTGAACCGAAACTGATCATCCTCGAAGCCAAGAGATCCTCAGTATCCATCATCACATCGGTGTCTTTAATAAAAATATAATTCAATCTACCCCAAACTCATTCATCATTGGTTACATGTCCTATACCCAAATTTGAGACACATCTTTTACATTTCACCGTTTCATCGTTGAACGTAGGCCTCCCGCATGTGTCTTCATCCTCTTCGATCCTCAGCTTTTCATATACAGGCCACTCCCGCTATTTTTTCTGATGCCATCAGGCCTTCTTGTCGGCCGGCGCTTCGTTGTAAATAGAGCATCTAAAATGCTCTATTTACAGTAATATACATGTTTTTTAGTGATCTTTTTTTTTCATTTCAAAATTCTTAATACTTCATTAACCATTGAAGATTTATACCAATATTCAAGAACTGATCACCATATATTTGCTCCATTTATAATTACTACGTAAGTGGTCAAACGGTGAACGCATTGGATAAAGAAACGGAGATGGCGCAAAGTTCGTGGTTCGAATCCCTGCGTCTGGTGATTATTTTTTTCTACGATTAATTAATGAAATACGTGTCAAATTAAATGGTTATTGCTGTGAGTATGTGTATCAGTTTTTGAAGTATTTTCTTTGATAAAATTAAACTTTTCCTACAATTGTTTTACTGCCAGCTTAGCGGGTAAATGTTGAATGGATATCATCGTATTTACATGTGGAAAAGCGCAACTGAGGGGAATACTTGGATTGACCCGAAAGAGGACCTAGCCCCTGGACATGACCAAGGGTGGAATATATGGAGGTCCCTCAACAGACTTCGGACCGGAGTATGCAAGACGAGTACACAAATGAAAGCCTGGCAGTCTTACAGCGGACCGACTGAATGTGACTGCGGTGTGGAGCAGACCCTGTCACACCTTCTGGAGTGTGCGCTGTGCTCGAATAGCTCCACCCAGGAAGACCTGACGATGGCCAGAAGAAATACCATCAACGTCCAGGATCTGACCCTGTTGTTTCCGACACGATTATGTATATCCTATTTAAGGTCGTGAAATAATGATTAATTATACAATTATACGTAAAACGATCGTCGTAACTTCATTACAGTATTTTTCCTGCTTGAAATATACGTCGTAAGTCATAACAAACAAAACCTTTGGCAATAAATTGTCTGTTGGTATAGTAAACATCGCCGGTCGTATTGTTGGGCAAAGACGGTAATCGGTATACTGCACGGTCCGCTTGCTTCCCAAAGAGAGAAATGCCCCTTACCCGAGAAAAATTAATAATTCAAATGAGCGCATCCCAATTGCATAACATTATCAAACCAAATTACAATATTATGCATTTATTACGAGCGCAATTGAGTCATTATTATTAAAGAATCGTTGTGAATTCACCGCAATGAAAAAATACATTTTTAATATCAAAACACTTTATTAGTTGACTGATATGAAATGTTGGACGTTTGTTTTTGTAACAATAATGCCGTGTTATTTGTGTGTCCACCATGATATACTTATAGCATGGTTTATGTTCTTGCAATTCCAACAATTTGCATTGAAATATTTCGACACTAGTTCTGAGTATGAGGTCATGGACACTGAATGTGACAATACACTTACAACGCCGCACTTATAAATGTTAGTTTGAATTAGAATTTAAAAAATATTTTGTAATTTCTTAAAAAAGATCTGATGCTATTTCTACTTCTTAAATCATGTTTTATTCACTTGCTAAGTGTATCTTTATAAATTTATGTATATTGTATTGGAGATTGTGCTCTGTTAAATAAATAAATTAGCAACAAAACTAAAATTCTTATTACACATTTGAATAGTCTTTGTAATAATTGTATTCTAGTGTTAATTTGTTTATAATTCTTGCTTAAGTTCCATACTTTAAATCTTCATCAGTTTCCTTAACAGAATAGTCTATGTGGACGTCATGAACTGCCGCCACAAAGTTATATCACCTGCTATAATTCAAGATTCATCTAACGTCAGCTCTGCCTCCCGTAGCACCGCCAAGTTCATTATATATAAATACTTGTATTTCCTGACAGATTTCTACAAATGTAAGAGCTTAGAGACGTCAAGTAAATGGAGTGTAATTTTTGATCTCTTACAGCATCAGAAGAATATGTAACAAGCAGGTCCACCTTCGCCTCATGATCGACTATAGTATTGGAAGGCTGTCTTGTCCGCTCTCTTATCTCGTCATTCTTCTTAAAGTCAAACAATCGTTCACTCGGTATTCTACGCAGGCATTAGCTTTCGTAACCCATTATACAGTTTCATTAATTTTTGGTGTGATGCCAAGATTCACAGCCTTACAGAAGAATGGGGATGATACAGGTGCTATATTTCATCCGTCTGTTTTGATCGTATTCAGATTTCAACTTGATTGCTTTCCGACGCTGAAATAAAATAAGTTAAAATTAATTCGGTAATTAATTATATGTAAATTTGTATTTCATTTACTTACAGTTTATAAAATCTTCTTGCAATATTCCCCTAAAACCTTCCACTTAATTATAGAATATTTTCTTGTAAAGTAAGAAAAATAAAAAGTATCATACGTTTCAAAACATATTATGCAAAGTTCATCTTCTTTTGTAAAAAATGAAAAATCTAACACTGAAAGGGATTCGAACCTGTTATTTCACGCTTCATAAAATATAATCGTTTTTTCACTATTTACCTTTAATCTTTACAGAAAAAGCCTTACATAGAGAATCCTACTACTAATTAAAATATCCTAATTAAATCATTAAAGGTTACTCATCTTTATTGAACATTTTTACGTTTAAAATGAATAATTCTACATGAATTTAATGTTTTATTATATTTTTTTCAATACTCTAATATTATTTTATAGATCATTGACAATATTTCAATATTATTAGTAATTAAATGTACACATACAAATATTCATCAAATTTTATACGCATCAATGATTCATCAGTAACACAGGTAAATGACTGGTTGTAATGTCCGCGTAGGACTTACAAAAGTTGTTTCTCATCCATTCTAAATAAATTGACTGTCGGAAAGTAATAATATAAAAAAAAAAAGCTTTTGAATAAATGTTGACTGATTGAATAATAAAAAATAATAATATAGATACTCTGAATACATACTATAGAGACATCTATCGTTATACGACGGTAACAATGGTATAAATACATCATCTTTCAGGCAGAGAAATAGTCGAGTGGACTGCGTGTTGTGTAGAACGGAGCAAAGGTTGCAAGGACTCGTGGTTCGAATCCCACGTCTGCCGATATTTTTTCTGAGTGAACTGATGCGTATAACATTTGATGTATAGTATGTGTATACATATTTAATTACTGAATAATTCTAACTTGTGATTCACACAAACAAATCGGTTTTTAAATCAAATCCAAACATTCCCATTTAGAATTCGTTTCCTTTTCAAAAATATTCATATTTGATTTTTTAAATTAGCTGTACGATTTACTATACGAGTGTCTAAAGCATGTTTTAGTTATGACAGTGCGGCTGCATTGGTAATGAAGTGCTCCAAATCTTATATTAATAGTGATTAACAAAGCCAACACCGATTGTTAGTATTACCCCCTGACCGGTGGGAGAGGATTTTATTAATCAATAAATAATAGTTAACATTTTTTTATTTAGTATTCATTTAAAAACGCTCAGTTTAAGGGCTAACGATACATTTTACATATTAATTATGTTTGATAAGGGCAAACTAGAGATGCTATCGGACCCTTTTGAATATTCATTGTTCTGCAACTCACGGTGATTCCTACACTTTTATTGTGTTATAATGTTAATTACTGCTGCCTTATTTTTCAATTTCCCTGTTGCCTAGTGGGCAAAATAATTTGAATCGTTTTGATGTTTTGAATTCGGAATTTAAATAATTACGTACGTGCATTCAATTTGCATTTCATGTTTATTGTTTTTAATTAAATATTTGAAACATTGTGACATGTTAATTAATTTGATTCATGCAAATGTTTGAATCTCTCGTTAAAAAAAAATTTGAACTCGTTTTTTGACAAATTGTATCATCTTATTATATCATATCTATAAAGTCAATATTTATCAACTGTCGGGCATCGCCCCACCAAACATACGGCGAGAAGTCACCACTAAGAAGGAGTTCTCCAAAGCAACCGACGACACACTCCACTCCTATGTTTGGGTATCAAAAGATAACCACACGGCTCAAATCAAGAAGAAGTTCCTACAGTCGACAACGGAACTGGTGATACCTGAGGCCACCCTGCGGCTGAACATGTGGAGAAGCGCAACTGAGGGGAATACTTGGATTGCCCCGAAAGAGGACCTAGCCCCTGGACACAACCAGGGGTGAAATATATGGAAGTCACTTAACAGACTTCGGACCGCAGTATGCAATATATAAAGTATCTAAATAAAATGGTAATCTAACAAGAATAAATCTAACTGGAATATAAACCAACTGGATAATTATGCCCTTCATTGGCCAACAACATTATACATCAAGAACGGCCAACAACAAGAACGGCTCTTGTTAAATCACCGGAAATAAGCAACATTGTTCGCTGACCAAAATATGGATGAGTTACTGCATGTTGCTTACCGCGTGTTGTTGGTCGGATTGAGTCAATAATAAAGCAAATGGTCTAGGTTCCGGGATTAATGGGGTAATAATCTGATCGTATTATAAAATCTGATTAACAATTCATCAAAAATATTCCTCGCATACTAGAGCTACTTTTTTTCATAAATTGCTTGGATTCCTGCCATGTAGATCGTCAAGAACTTAAGTATATATATTTTTCCATGTGAACATTCGCTTCCAGAGTTGTTTTGGGTCATGCAGGCACCAATTTGTTACTCGTATCTCAAGGTTTCAATAAATAGTTCCGATGCACGACCAGTTGCGACTTTTTTTGGGTGTTTCTTGCTAAGACGATTGCTCAAATTTTACACGTATTTCAAAGCAAAAAATTCACTCCAAAAAGGCTTTACCAAAGATATGTATTATCAATATCAGATTGCTCGGCCTCGCTATCATTAATAAGGCAAGCATGATATAATATACATTTGACATCATTTGATAAAATTCGTTAACGTCCGTTTTTTTTTTTAAAGTCTGGTCTGGTGGTAGTATTGTCATCAGAAATCTGTTGCATCATTTTTTCAGTGAATTCTACCTGCCTAGAAGCTTCACCCACGTCGACCCTTGGTCGTGCAATTCATCTACTGCGATGTGTAAAAAATGGTAATGCTTCTTTCAATGCCACTGGACAGATGTCAGCAATCTCAGCCAAAGAGAGGCATTTTAAGTATCTATGAAGATTTTCAGCTCGACTTAACATCTCTGCTTGAGGATTGGTGTGAGAAAATCAAATAGCATTGTACAACACCGATAATAAGACTATTAATAAAAAAAAACAATAAAATAGTCATGTATTGTGTAATGTAAGAATGACTGAAAGTACGAATAGTATCGAAGGTTTCCATGAAATAGTCATGAAAGTCTAAAAGAGTACTAGTACTTTATGAATAATTATAGTGGAAGTAGAAGTTATTCTAAGAAAAATGACACAGGCTTATAATTTATAAGCTATCTGCTGTGTTCGTATTTGTGTGTGGGTTCATAAGATTATAAGTGTAAATTTATCTGTTACTTGAAGAGATCCAGTTTGATAGAAGGATGAAACACAGCCGCTGGAAGAACATTCCATAGCTTACCGGTGGCATTAAGGAAGGAACTTTGGAATCTGTAATTTCTTGGTCGACACATTAACCGTGTACGGATATTCGGCAAGCGTAACTAGAGTTTGTCGGTAGTGGAGGTGGAATTAGTTCTTTAAGTTCCGACGAGCAGCGACCGTGGTAATAGCGGTAGAAAAGACTAAGTGAACCAATCTTACGCCTGTGTTTCCTTGATGTGTCATTGTTTATCAAACGAATTGCTCTTCTTTGAACTGAGATTCAATCAAGTTTAGCCTTTTAAATCGAATCGATTAAAATATTGACATGCAAGTATTCAGTAATTTTTATATAGTTTATTCCAGCAATAAAATTTATAAATGGTTTACCATATCTTTGCAAAATAGTACAAAAGAGGCATGTTTGAAGCTAATAAAAATAAATGTACCTTAAAGTAGAATTTAGCATTGAAAATAAAAACAAACATTAGATGCATAAACTTTTTAAAATTACTTTTACATATTATTGTTCTAGGAAAGACATGCCGGATTTTATTCAAAAAAATCCTTGAAATGTTTCTAAAGCGCAAGCTTTATGATGGAGAAAGCTTTAAAAAAGTACCGTGACATACAAATATTCGAGATGAAAAGAATAAGTTTGTTTTATTGTATGCAATAGATACGTGCTGCTAAAAAGTCAAATGCAAAAGAGACAATGAAGGCCTTAAAAAGTATCCCTCTATGCATTCATAATACTCGTATACTAGCGTGACTGTATTGTTTTTTTTTTCTTTTCCCGGAAGATATTTTTTAGGCGTACTATAATTGCTCTGATCTTCTCAAACAGAGATAAATTATGTATACTATAATAATACATTTTATAACACTCCTATTTTCTTCTAGGTTTTAATTAATATTGCATAATTTCGGTAATAAATATTATAAATCCGCTATTATATTACACTTTAAGACCCGATGGTTCAGACTTCAGTAATGACAGGCTTATCATCTAATCTTCATAAAAATTGTGATTTACAAATCACCCAAAAAATGGATCAGATACTATGGCTGCTGTTTCTTGGAGACCTCGGATTCCTGCTCTGGAGGTTTGTTGGAAATCATAGATGTTTCCAGGTGGATCTCCGGATGCAGAGATGTCTTAAGACAAGGCATAGACTATGCAAACTAATATGACAAGCAGTTTATCAATGTATAAAATGATATTGTTTTTTTATTTACTTCATAACTTTCTAATTCAAAATTAATTGAGACAACGCCAACAGCTTGTCAAATTATTCTAGTGACAACTTATGGTAGATTTTATAGCGAGACGAACGTTTATAAATTATTTCTACCGATCGTGAAATTTAAGGTTCTTTATCGCATATTTGCATTTTGCGAAGAAATACGCAGAAGAATTCAAGTAGTAAATGCTACCCAACGAAAAGGCACACTCGCAAGTCGCAATGGGCAGGACATATCTGTCGAAGAGACGACGGTCGATGGGGAAGAAAATCATTGGAATGGCGCTCAAGAATTGTCAAATGAAGCATTGGCCGATCCCCTGCAAGATGGACTGACGACATAAGAAGAATAGCGGGGAGTGACCTGGATGCGGAAGGCGGAGGATCGAAGAGGACGGAGACTCATACGGGAGGCTTACGTTCAACAGTGGACGGATACGGGCTGATGATGATGATGATCGCATATTTTGTATTGTAAAATTAGTAATTTCTCTGTGTCCTTAGAGCATTTGATAAACTGGTATTGAAGTGTATAATGATTTATTCACACCATGATAAATGCGAGTATAAGTGCATGAATTCTAGGAACAATGGAAATAGTGTTTACGAAGGATCCTTGTTTTCTCACCAAAATTTGCATCCCCCTTATTCGAGTTATTTGCTTTGGCGAGGGTTCATGACTCAACATAAAGGGAGGTCCACATCCATTACTGTCCGACAGGAGATTTAAATTCTCCGACACATCACTCGTCAGGGGCGGCGGAATAAAAACAGATGTCAAAAAAAAAAACACTTTTGACAAATTAAATAGTAATTTAAGTTGACTTTTGTGTAGAATGAAATGAAATTTTTGGTCTGATTAATAATTTCAATTGTTGCCATGTCATATAAAATTAGTTTAAATTATGTTAGGTTACGTTGCGTTAGGTATGTTAAAAAAAACTGACTAAATGGCATAAAAAAACGTCAACCATAAGACTCCCAATTTGCCTCGAATACATTTTATATGCCTTTTATTTAAGCCCCTGGGCTTGCGTTATAGAAGGCTTTCAACATATTATTAATAAAGTAGACTATCCTCCTATAGCGTAACAATAGAATCTAATGATTAGCAAAAAACAGGCCATTCAAACTCAAAACTATATACCGTTAAATAAAAAACCCGCGACAAGCACTATAGTAAATATCTCTTCAAAAGTATTCGCTATAAGACGATTGATTATATATTAAGTAAGCTTTGAGACGTCAGATAAAGAGGTAATTTTATAGCAAGCAATATTCATTAGAAGTAGATAAGATTTTATAAAAAATCGTGCTTTTTAATGAATTGGTAATTTTTCTTAAGTCTTGCGGTTATTAATTTTGTATTTTACATTTTTGTTTAATATTTAAATATATTAATAATAAAAAAATTCGATGAAAATTTTAAATAATTCTCACGAACCGTCACTGTTTCAATATTTCGCTCGGTCATAGGGCCCCTATGGTTTTGCATTTTCATGGTAAGTATTCACAAATAACCCATACTTTCCAACGCTTATATCAAAACAAGGCGTTATTAATGCACGGGAGCTCATTGAAAATGTTTAATGTTCAAATGTTACAAAATTCACAACAGCAAAATTAATTTATTTCGGAATATCATAAAATATTTTGTTTTAAATTTGCTGTTTTTCGACTTTGCGAAATCTGTTGTCACTGCATATCGTTCACAGTAAATTCGTTCAGAGACTCATCGGTAACGACGTCAAGCGCACTACACGTCTGGTGCACTGGATGTCTCACTAACCTAACCTAACATAACCTAAGAACCGCATCCCAAACAAGCATGATGTTTTTAAAACGATTTAATTAAATCTAAGCTCTTTACATGCGCCCCAGTAGGGTCGAACCACCCATTAAGAATAAAATATAAATTGTCCAGGCCTGGGGAGCGTCGAGCTGATCATCCGATCTCCATAAAAATCGCTGATTATTAAGCACCCAAAAATTTCTCCGATACTACAGCCGCAGTCTATGCAAGTTCGCGGACTCCTGCCCTAGGGCTTAGAGACTCTCGGGAACCATCAATGTTCCATGTGGATTTTCGGGTATACAGGTGTTCTGGGACAGGGCATAGAAAACCTGCACTTACAGAACTGTGAAACATCATTTTGTGGTGTCCAAATGTATACAGGAAGCAGATATGGTAAAAGAAACATTTCCAACAAAATAGAATCACACCAAATATATTGTCACAATCAAATTGAAATTTGCTTGTTTCCAGTACTGAATAATCAGTCGTGTAACATTTTAAAATTGCACAATATTTAAGTTGACCAATTTGAATAAATTGTAATAATAACTTACTTAAATTCGTCGTAAAATAAAATATTCAATATTGCCCGTCTCGTCAATAACTTTCTCTGAGCATCTTCACTAGGAGTGATCTAGAATCTCTAATACATTTTAAGCAGTAAGTCGAACCACCAAAAAAAAACGAAAAAAAAAGTCGTTTCGATTGGGAAACACTTCCATTGGTCTCTAGTCACGTACAGTTTGACTGGCTTCATCTTGAAGAGTTGTTTCATTTGGTTACGCTCAAGCAGAGCATCTCAACATTTTAAAGTAAATAAAACCTCTTGGAACCTTGGGTTAATCATTCTTCTTCTTCGTGTCAGCGACGTCAAATTATTTTTTCCCAATATCTGGCAACATCGATAGCTCGTGTGTTGCCCAGCATTAGGTCCTGAGATGTGCAACTTGTTGGGTACATGGAGCAGCATCTTAGGTGTGAGGCGGTCTGCAGGTCTCCGCAGTCGCACAGTAGTGTCTCTCCCTGCCGAAACATTCCCCACCGCTCGAGGTTGTCCTTTGTTCTAACAACTCCGGTTCTTAATCTGTTCAGGGATTTTCCAGGTCCACCAGTCAAGGTTCTTGCCAGTTGGGAGGCCTTCCTATGGAGTAATGAAATCCTCTGATGCGATTTGTTGCCAGAGCTGGAGTCTCTCATTTTCAGGGCCGGATGTGAGAGGTTGTGTGGATCTCAGAAAGCTGCTTCGCGACTTCAGTCTGGGTGATGGGAGTATCTTATTATACAAGCAGTGGGACGGTTGGTTGATTGCCTTACGCATTTCTTCGTCACATATGACTTTGCGTCTTATGTTTGGTGATGCGATACCAGCCAATGGGTATAGTTTTGAAATGGGTGTTGGTTTGAGGCAGCCTGTGACGACTCTGCATGCATCATTCAGGGCAGTATCTACTTGATCACATTAGACCATCTATAAAAACATATTGTATCAACATAATCAACAACATTATCATATGATTTCGTATTTGAAATAGCCATTTGCATCACGAAAACGTCATAGAACTTCACATATGAGACTTCAGAATCACTATTACCATCTGTCGGCAATCTCCTGTATGTGTTTATATACTAAATTTAAAAAACATGCGAACATGGTGATGATGATGATGAACAACAATACAAGCTTATAAATGTATACATTTATATATTTCAGATAAGGGATTGAGAAAGACATTAATTCATTCGAAACATAAAAGCACGTTCCTCATAGTTGAACAACTTTTGATGTCAGATATGGTATTGGTATTTAATTTCACTCCTGCATCTCAGATCGATCAGCTATTAATTGTCAATAAATCTAAGTTCACAGATAATTGTATCAGTGGATTATCTGCCACTTAAAGAATATCGTTTAGTTTTTTCTTCTTACTTTGACGTTAACAAGGAACCATCAAGGTTTTTCAACGTTAATTCAGTTAATTTTAAGTATTAATCTGTGAGGAAATAATTCAACTATCCGGTATGGCCCGCACTTTTCCAATTATTTCCATTATATAAATTAATTTAAAAAAGCCTTGGAGTTACAAGTAATAAATTGATCAATCAAATGTCAAATTTGATAGTTTTTTTAATGATTATCAAATGGCATAGAATAGAAGACTACAAGTAAGTTATTTCAATAAAATATTAATTTATAATAACGTTTTTGGGTATTTTTTTGGTCACTATCCTATAATTGAAATCACTATTCATCACTTGTGAAATATGATAGATTGCTTGCAGGTGATAACAGCCGATCGAGAACACTGGGTTCTATGACGCTGGACGGCTGGACGCTACATCATCATCAGCCTGTATCCATCTACTGTTGAACGTAGGCCTCCCGCATTAATCTCCATCATCTTGATCCACTGCCTTCCGCATCCAGGCAACTCCCACTACTCTTCTTACGTAGTCAGTTCATCTTGCAGGGGGTTGGCCAACGCTTCGTTTGCCAGTTCTTGGACGCTCCATAGGGAAACTTTTGTTGTATTTGTGTGCGGGTCGGGGAAATTTCAAATGTATATTACTGAATATAGATCTGTTTCTTAGTAAAATTCATATCGTAGGAATGAGGAAACAGAACATTCCATAGCTTACCGGTAGTATTTAGGAAGCAATTTTGAAAACTGATATTTCTTAGTGGACATACATAACAATAAATAGATGTTCAGCAAGTCTCTGACGAGTTTGATATTCGTAGATGGATGTATAAAAAGTAATAATTAAATACAAAAATATATTATTCATCTCATTCGTATTTTTTTTATGTAAACACATGCAGGAGAGCACACCCGGTCAAGACCAGTGCACTCATATGACGCTCAGCCAGGGAGGCTGGACGCTGCATGCGGGAAACGTGTGTTGTGTTCGTGTTTATGTGTCGGTTGGGGAGATTGCAAGTGTATATTTATCTGTTTCTTGAAGAGATCCAGATTGTAGGAAGGAGGAAACACAGACGCTGGAAGAGCATTCCATAGCTTACCGATGGCGTTAAGGAAAGAACTTTGGAAACTGCCAGTTCTTGGTCCACATACATTAACCGTGTTTACTGAACCTCTAAATTTATATTTGAAAAACATTGTGTCAGTGTTTTTTGATACATAAAAATAGTACATCTATCCCACGCTGTCATTTTTTAAAAGGGATGTAATGTTCACCTATAAATTGAAAAAAGGTTTCCATTAAATTCTGTCGCTATCTTAAAAAAACGCATCAATTTTGAGGTAAGCGTGCATAAAATCTGACCCAAAAATTATTCTTATTTTGCGCGTTAGCATTGCTCATTGTGCCGATATTTTTTACACCCCTGCTTACCTGGAAAAGGATAAAATACACATTTTTTTACGCACAAAATCCCGTGAGAAATTTACAAAAATGGTTTGCGGGATTACGTATTCAGAAAAATATTTTTGCATTACTAAAAACGATTTATTAACAAAAAATTATTCACGTCATTTTACTGTTAGATTATTTAAAGATTCATCACCTGCAAATCTTAATACTTTTTACCGTTTTTTTTTAATGTGGGTAGTTTTGTATTTTAACATTTAGGGTGATTTTTTTGATGCGTTTTTTTATTATTTCTCATGCAATGTGTGAATATGAGAAAAGATATTAATTTATCATGTCTTTATAAGATGTACGGCAATTTTTTGAGGGAATAAATCTGAATACATTATTTGAATAATATTCATAATAATAATAATAATAATAAATACAAAAGGTTTTTTTCACGCTTTATATCAATAATATTCTCTTATTTTTGGATAATGTGAGCACATTTAGATTCTCTCTATTTTTTCTTTATTTTTTTTCTTTTTTCACCAATTTTTCACAATCATTTTTTTCGTATATATATATCGATTTAATTTTTTATATACAACACATACAGGAGAATACCGACAGATGGCGATAGTATTTCTAAAGTCTCATCTGTTGAATTCTATGACGCTTGACATAGTGCATATAGCTAAGCGCTGCATGTGGAGTGTTGATCCGCCAACGTCATAGACTACAGCCTGATATTCACGCATCATCGTTATTATTACAGGAATTTTTACTATGAATGGGTTGTCTTCACGGGACGACTTTCGTCTAACACCAATTTTAATTAATAGGCTATGACTGGCATTTTACGGGTGAGGGATCAAATTCACACCAACCGGGGATGTTTTAGAGCTTAGAAATCGCTTTAATATCATTTTGTAATCTTTTTCGGGGATCGAGCCCACGACCTTTGGCTTGCAAAGCAAACGATTTGACCATTGAGCTATACCTGCCGGCTTTATTTTTATAGTATTCTTTATATTACACATATTTTGCGTAGTTTTGCGTCAATAAATAATTATAACGTAAGTCTTAAATACAATGAAATGAACAAAAAGAAACATCTTCACAAAATAATATAATTTTTCATGTACATAAAAGTATGAACGTTTTTCATAACTAATGAATTGATTTTACATACATTTAACAAGTAAATCAACGACGAATGCGTTCAAAACAAAAACAAAATCAATGAAGATTACAACAACGGTTTTCTTTTAAAAGTTATGCGATAAAAAATATTTTTACTTTTGTTCAATTAGAACCACATTGTAGCAAACGAATACTACAATAGTAATGTTCCTTACTGGCTTTTATTTGTTATAAGTTAATTAAATGCCGTTCTCAATCTTTAAATCTACTTTTTTAATACAGTTATGCTAACGCGATTTCTAAACAAATTTTGGGAAAACGATTTGTCGTAAATAAATGTATAATTTTATATGTGCTGTTTTAATTTAGCCTTACTTAACCTAATCCGCAAGCAACTTGCCAAAACACTTGTTTGGAGCATCTTAATGTACGGCTGTGAGACATGGTGCTTATCTGAAAGTGATAAAAAAAGACTAGAGGCCTTTGAGATGTGGTCGTACAGAAGAATTCTCGGAATTTCCTGGAGAGACCACGTCACGAACAATGAGGTTCTCAGGATAATCAAGGAAGATAGGCATCTAATAAGAACCATCTCAGAGAGGCGAGCCCGATGGATCGGCCACATCATGCGCCACGATGGTCTTCTTCACGATATTGTGGAGGGGATGGTTGAGGGTAGAAACTGTAGAGGGCGCCCTAGACGGGAGTATTTGCAGCAAGTATTCGAGAATTGTAGCGCTTATGCTGAGCTGAAAAGGGTTGCGGAGGACCGAGAGGAATGGAGATAGAGATGCAAGATTCTGATGCTGCAAACCAATCCACCGGATTGATACTACGAAGAAGAACCTAATACATACGCATACAATTGAATTTACAGACGTGTTTTTGAAATGGAATTTAATGTACTAACAAAAAACAATGCACAAGCGATACATATCTTCGAAAGCTTCACTAAATAAACAATTTAAAAAACTTGTGACATATATATATATATCAATTTTATGCTTTTAAACATACACAATAGGTAGCTAACTATGTATTTACATACAGCCCACGGGTCCAACGCCGTAAAAAACATATCAAGTTTCGTGAGGGTCTGGCAAAGTAATATGTATAATGCGATATTTTATTGGTAGAGTGTATATGCAGAAGGGTCGCTAAAGGGTTGACAGTGTACTCAACGGCACGTGGCGGGCATTAACTTTTTTGTTCGGTAAAAGAGTCGCAGCGAGCGATTGGGCGAGTGCCGCCCCGCCGAGAGGGTTAACAGGCTTAGGTCGTATTTTAAAACGCAAATGGGGTCTTCTGTATGCGCGGATTTACATAAGGAGGTAGATTTAAATTGCCCGCACTGATAGGGTTAGAACAGACTCTTTGGAAATGGTGATTGAATTTTTTTAACAATTCGAAATTTATTTTACGTATATATCTCAATTCGTTTTTTTTTTACAAAATTCAGGCATTTCGATACAGCTCAATGGTCAAAGCGTTTGCTTTGCAAGCAAAGGGTCGTGGGTTCGATCCCGGGCAGAGGTTTAAAAAAATGATTTTTGATCGATTTCTGAGCTCTTAAATACCCCGGCTGGTGTGAATTTGATCCCTCACCCATAAAATGGCAGTCATAGCCTATTCATATAAATTGGTGGTAGACCATCGTCCCGTGAAGATCACCCATTCATAGTAAATTCCTGTAGTAATTAAGGATAATGTGTGAATCTCGGTGTGTAGTCTATAACGTTGGTAGATCAACACTCCACATGCAGCGCTTAGCCATATGCATCATGGTAAGCGTCATAGAATTCCACAGATGAGGCTTCACAATTACTATCACCATCTGTCGGTATTCTCCTGTATGTGCTTACATATAAAATAAAAACACGTAAAGCGAAAGTGAAAAATGGAAAACGATTATACTTTTCAGGGACGAGTAATCCAACTGGAACGAAATAACTTCTCGAAAGAAATCGACAGGCTTGTACAACCGGGATGGACAGCATTTGGAAAATTTATTCGCAATTTCACAGTGCCTTAAAACTTAGGCGTGTAACCAATGCATCTTTCCAGTAGTATTAACTTATGGAGCAGAAATATTGAATCGAATAGCATGTCTTACCCATAAAATAAAATTCACCCAACGTATACACATTCGAAAAATAACTCAAGTAGTGGAGGCTATCCAACTAATAAACCTACGCAATGGACATATGTGTTGAAGAAACGACAAGTGATGGAGAAAAAATGTTGGAGTTGCGGCCAAGAACTGGTAAATGGAGGGTTGACCGACCCCTGCAAAATGAACTGACGACATCAAAAGAATAGCGGGATTAGATGAATGGGGAAAGCGGAGGATCGATAAAGATAAAGACCCATTCGCGAGGTCTACTTTTAACAATAGACACACACAGGCTGATGTTGATGATGATGTTATGCTATTTTCTAACGTATGATCTCCAATTCATGAAATACAGACATTCAGTCATGCCTTTTCATAGCAACTATCGCTGACACTGCTCTTCTGAATGATCTCAAAGTGATTCCGACTGCATATTTTCTTCAATATAAGATTCAATTCGAAGAATACAAAAAAAACTATCAACAAATTAATTTTTCTATACTATTTTTTTTTAAATGTATAGAGCACGCTGGTTATAGTGATTGGGTAAAGATTGTAAACAACACAGGAGCTTTGCTGAAAAATTTCGTTCATTTTTTCATTTAACCCCTTTTCTATTTTGTACTCCGTAGCGAAAGTGTTGTAAATCACTGCTTCACCCCGTCTGAAACCGACTGAAACCCTTCACTTATATAATTTCACTTTTGAAATACATTTTTTTACAGCAGTCCTGTTGTATAATGAATGGTTCGAGGCGACTTCACAATATTCCGAGGTTTGGCTTCCTGATATGTTCTTTAATTTATTGTTATTGGTACTGTAAATATTGTTTTTAAACACACAAGTTGGTAAAGTGGTAAGTGCTTAATATGTCTAATTTGTGACTTCCGAGAATCTTAAAAAATGCATTCTTTATTCTTATTTTTTATATATATTTCATAAAAAAAACATACATGAAAACAAATACTAAATTCTGTATCATTTTTTTTTTATGTATACATTAAAAATCGTGACTTTCATATTATAAATATATAACACAAATTACCCTCAAAATATGCTGTCACTTCATTGTCATTGTGAACCATATGTTCTCAAGTTAACTTCCAAATGAAGTGATATCTTGGGAGAAGGCATGGTCAATGGCAGCTGACAGAACTGTGGGAGGTGTATTTTAATGCTTTTTATATACTACTTATTACAAATAGTACTATTATATTACTTGGCTTTCTATATAACTGGGGACCAAATATGCCTGACACAAGACTAGTAATAGTTTCTTGCCTGTAGTTTGCTTTGTTTTGAAATGAGTGCAAGAACGACAGACTTTATTTAAAAAATATATATTTACATTTGAAATATTACACAAAAATTACAGATTTATAACAGATAAAGGATAAAAGGACAAATATAGTAAGCTAACCTATCAAATTTGTGGGTTCAAAGCAAGAAGATGATTAAAAATTAAAATTAAATATTTATCATTATTAAGTATAAATTTGTATATTGGCATACAAACATGTGTTATTTTTTTTTTTTAATGAACATTTATATTTTTGGAAGCTTTCTTCTTTTCACGTTCATGTTTTATAATTCAATCATAACTGGAGGCGCCGGCTGGGTTCGCGGACGTCAGTCTGTAGTCTCGACCCATCCCCGACTTTACATATTATGTACATTGCGAGGAAAACTTCGACGCGCGCACCTCTCCCTGAAAACCTCTCTAAAGCGAAGAAGGCGAATGTACGTAAATGTATTTTGGTGTGAGTGCTCTCAACCTTTACGGTGGCCAATGACGTGGCTTGAAAATATTACACGGGGCATAACTCTGGGGGGGTGAGAGGGAGGCATCCATAACTGAAAGGTTTATACTCTATCAAAAACCCGTCTTACGAGTACCTTTGATATACATATCATTCTTTAGTAGTTCGTATGTTTTTTAATATTTTAAGCTCTGATGTGCCAAAACGTGCACTTATCAGCGCGGGTCAGGCTGTTTGGAGGGTTGAGAGCTTCAGAAGTCTCGGCGTACAGGTCAACACTGCAGCGTCTTTTAAACTTTTCGCATTGATTTTCGGCATATGCCGTCATAAGATTCCCCGACCGTTGACATTGGTTGACGTGATATATCGTTTTGCTACTTTCTTAGAATAGTTTTATATGCATCATCTGATAGCTAAAGGATACAAGAACCAATGCGGTATATGAAAATAGACCAGATAAGTAAATTTATGCTTCAAATACTAGTTTTATAATTGACAGTATAATTTGTATTCAAACCGAGCCCTAATGAAAGGAAGAATTCCACGCGCATAATTGGAACTTGTAGCTTCATTCGATCAAATAGAAATGACAAATATTCAGCGTCTGTATTGTTCGTATTCTTCTTTAGGCTGATATTCTGGCATCTTACCAAAAGCCAATGCAGCCGTGTAATAGGTTTCGATTTCAGACGCCTGCGTAGAATACAGAGAGTGTACATGGAAGCTTTTTATACTACAAACGGTCAAAAGGCAACGTTGTACCTGGTTAGGTCATATACTTTGAATGTTGCGGGAAAGCATTAACTATAGCTGCTGAATAAGAATTTTAATATCTTACAATAATGTATTAACATCCTCCTCTTTCTAATAAGGTGTTATTCCGTCGCGTGAGGGCATGATGAGGAGCAGGTCAGCAAACAAAGACTTTTTCAGAAGCACATTGACATATATTTATGTTAAAACTTTGCAATCTTCCGACCAGGCGGAATGACATGCCGGCAGCCGTAATGCGACCTTCTCGGCCTTCAGCACACAACTGCCGTGCCCATGATAAGCTGGTGCACAGCGAAACCAGTGAAAATATATGTAACTAGTCCAGAAATGCCAATATGGCGGACACATGCATGTCGACAAGCGACTAGAAATAAGAGACGAAAGATTGTCTATCGAGGTTCTTCGGTACTATCATGCTGATGTCAGTATCAACATAGTCTTATTTTTAATATTGATATGCAACGATCGGGCACTCACAAGTAGGGGTCGGACTATGCAGAGAGGATCGAGAGTTCAAGGAACCTCAACATACAAGTCACTGAGAGCGGTGGCATGCATAGAGTGCTCGGTTCTCGCTTTGAGAACGCAATCACGCGCAATATCTAAGATATACAGCTATACTCAATCAAATTAAAGCGCCACCTATATTATGCCTGTATTACTACATTATTTTATACAGCTGTAAATCTTGGTATCTTAACAATGCAGCCGTATAATGACTTAAACAGTTTTTGATTATTCTACTGTGTGAAGAATAACGAAGTAAGGGAGCGGACACTACAAAGTACACTAAGGTGGATTCCTCAAAAAGTCGAACCATCGTACCGCTAGTATTATTTGCATACATCTGATTTTGAAACTATTAACCGTATGGATGCCATGAGCCTAAATATGGGTCCGCTACGGGAAGCCCACCAGTGCCGTGAGCACACCGGTGTGTTATAAGCCTATATATTTTCGGTCAATGTTATAGCTTGGGTCTATAGCGACATCTATCGTCTGCCCAAGAAAAGAATGGTTAAAATTGGACACCATTTAGGAGTTCAAATCTTCAATAATCCACGAGGCGTTGCATAGATCTATTCAGGGTCATGGCATCCAAAAGGTTAACCTATTATACCGCACCACCAAACATAAGAGGCAAAGTCATATGTGCCGAAGAAATGCGTAAGGCAATCAACCAACCGTCCCACTGCTTGTATAATCAGATAACCAACACCCAGACTGAAGTCGCGAAGCAGCTTTCTGAGATCCACACAACCTCTCACATCCAGCCCTGAAAATAAGAGACTCCAGCTCTGGCAACAAGTCACATCAGATGATTTCATTACTCCAAAAGAAGGCCTTCCAAATGCCAAGAACCTTGACTGGCAGACCTGTAAATCCCTGAACAGATTAAAAACAGGAGTTGGTAGAACAAAGGACAACCTCGAGCGGTGTGGAATGTTTTGATAGGGGTAGAGCCACTATTGTGTGACTGTGGAGACCTGCAGACCGCCTCACACCTAATATCCTGCTACATGTGCCCAACAAGCTGCACATCTCAAAACCTAATGCTGGGCATACTGGGCAAAAATAATTTGACGTCGCTGATACGAAGAAGAAGAAGAAGACCTATTATAGGGCTGCATTGGTTTTAGATGCCAATATTTACATGAATATATATTCTATAAATATAATTTCTCATTATAATATTACTATGGCTTTATCTTGGAATCCGTTACCCAAACTCAATTGGGATATTTTTTGCCGATATATTCATTGCCGCTACCTAGATCTTCCCCGTTGATTTAAACGAGATGAAAGATATTCTGCACAGCTTGAATCGCATCAGAGTAAGAGAGACACCCGGTCCCAGTTTGCAAAATTGTAGCAAAAAATGTCAGGTCCATTGTCATTCAGGAATATCAAAATAACCACAGGTGAGCGGAATTTTTTTGTTCGAAATTCCAAAAATTTTTGCAAACAATTTATTCCACATTATAACATCATGCGAATCATCTTATTATATAATCTCTAGCGACAATTCTCGGAATACTTTATTGGATGAGTGATTATAGTAGCAAAAATATAGTTTTTTTTATTTTAAATTAATTATTAATCATAATTCTATATTTATGAAATTTTACTTTTTTTTATGCAAGCATATACAGGAGAATACCGGCAGATGGTGATAGTAATTCTGAAGTCTCATCTGTGGAATTCGATGACACTTACCATGATGTATATGGCTAAACGCTGCATATGGAGTGTTGATCCGCCAACATCATAGACTACAGCCCGAGATTCACGCATCATCCTTTATTATTACAGTAATTACCATGAATGGGTGGTCTTCGACGACGGATGACTTTTGTCTACCACCAATTTTAATTAATAGGGTGTGACTGACATTTTACGGGTGATGGATCAAATTCACACCAACCGGGGGTATTTTAGAGCTAAGAAATCGATTAAAAATCCTTTTTTTTTAATCTCCGTTGGGGATCGAACCCACGACCTTTGGCTTGCAAAGCAAACGCTTTGACCATTTAGCTATGACCGCCGGCATAAATGACCGCCGACATAGTTTAATTATATAAGATTATTTTGTGTCTAGGAACTCACCGAAGTTAAGGAACATTGTACGCGGACCAAAACGTGGATTGGTCTCCGCCTATTACTAAGCGCGTGTCGCTGATTGGGTTGACCTGATTCATATAGAACCAAAAGGTTCTCTCACAGACGTTATTAACAAATCACCCTAAAATATGCCTCCAAATATGGAATTTAAAAAATTCAAGTCGTCTCTGCACTCGGAGCTCCGCCGAGTACATGATATGTATAGTTCTTGTACAAAAAGCAGTTAAAAAATGATAATATTATTTAACATAAAATATTTATTACATTCCGTTTTTCAATAACTGAACACTAAGCTTATCCCTTTAGGTGTTAATCACTTTATTATATATTTTATTGTAATGTCTCTTAAACATGTTTAAGCGTTTGCTAATCGATTAAAAGGACATTAAATGGAATGACTACTGTAATGAAATTTGAATCAGTCTTAAACGTAATAACATTTAGTCTTCAACTTAATTTAATAACATATTATTGCAATTTTATTATGGTTCTGTTGTGTAAAGCAACGTTGACATTTAAAGCATACAAATAAGTTATTCATAATTAATTAAAACCTAGTATCAAAATTTATTTGTTACAGATTTATTGACATAATATCATATGGCCGATGTTCCCAAACTGGTAGAATGGGTCGATAAGTATGTAAATAGCTATTGTGAGGATGAGGATATCCCAACAAAAGTATTTTTCGCGAGCTATAATCATAGTCTGGACCTAAATCAACATCCTTGCATATATTATTACTATCTCAGTCTGTTGGCATCTCACTGAAGACACCAACAGTTAAAAAAAATTCAGGTATATTTACAGTATTTACACGTTTAAACGCAAAAGTTATTTTTTTTATTAAAAACACAATAAACAACTATAGCTTAACGTTTTGTGACGCATTTGTGACATACTTAGAAGATTTAGTGATAATCGAGATTATGTTATGAATACAAAATAAGGTATATTTTAATGCTTTATTTATATTACTCAATACAATTATTGCTTGGATTGCCCTGAAAGCGGACCTAGCCCCTGGACACAACCAGGGGTGGAATATATGAAGGTCCCTTAACAGACTTTGAACCGGAGTATGCAAGACGAGGGCACTAATGAAAGCCTGGTAGTTTTACAGCGGACCAACTGAATGTGACTGCGGCGTGGAGCAGACCCTGTCACACCTTCTGGAATATTGCGAAGACCTGATGATGGCCGAGAGTAACGCCATCGACGTCGCCTACTTCTGGGCAGACAGAATCTGACCCTTCATTGTTTCCGACACGATTATATAATACAATTATTGGATTACTATATAACTGGAGACCAAATATGCTTACATAAACTAGTAATTTATCAGTTTCAAACAGGTTCATACTGAAAGTTAAATATGCAAATAACTATTAAAAGTTTCGTGTTGTAGGTATTCGTGTTATGAAATTAGTGCAAGAACGACAAATTTAATTTTTAAAAAACTATTTAAAGTATATAGATTGTAACAGAAAAAAATACCAAAAAGAAGATGAATCATCTATATGGATTCTAAGAATCTTTTTATTTGGATTTTTTTATCACTGTGCAATAGTTAGATATAACTATTATAACACTGTGTAAAAGTTAAAATATTGATTCGGTTATAGGGCAAAGTTGTGGCAAAAAATACCATGAAAATTGTTGCCGTTTGCTCCAAACGTTTAACCAGTAAACAATATCATTTGTCTATACCTAGTTTAGTGTCCTGCCAGGACTTTTGCCCTTTATTGTATTTGGAATGTATGTTCCCAGGTGGACATCTGGGTGCAGCATATTTTGGGGCAAAACATTAACAGTGGTAAATGAAAAAACTACTATAAGTAGCGGAAATGTTATTATATATCAATATATATTTTAACTTTCTCTTATTCAAATATTGTACTTACATTTTTTTATACTTTGTTTTAGTAATTTTAAAGAGGGACTGATAATTCATATTGAAGTTATGGTCACCTCAGTCTCACAGGACAATCTCCAGTGCGGATGTTCCTTTCAGCCGGCAAATGTTTATTGTGTTAGGGAAAAAAATGTAAGACATACTATTATGAAAAATAATATATTCAGGCAAATATGAAAAATTAAATTTGCATATTTTTTTCCTCGTTCAGTAATGATTTATTTTCGCAATCTGAGATTACAAAAATTACTCACATATTATGAGTTATAAATTTCATTTTTATAACATACGATTGTATAAACGTAAAAAAATATCAATTTCATATTAGCTAATGCTTCCAAAGTAACAATTAATTATTCTTCTGCGTTTCTTTATATTTCGTTGGACAGTTTTGTATGATCATGATACGCAAAATTCACTTCTGTGTTGTGTGCAATAAACGTCCAAAAAAATGTTATTATTTTAATTCCAAAAATTAATATCAAATATTACATACATCTTATTTTGTCTAAACAATTTTTTTCTTTATAAATTATATTTTTTTAATATTGTCGACTACTATAACACCTATAATATTGAGATCACATATTTGTCAATTCATTCAAATATTTGCCATTTCAAGCTTTGAAACCAAAAAGGTTTATTGTAAAACCACCGTTTAGAAAGTATTATATGTTTCGTTTTTTTCAAAGCTGAATATTTTTGTAGACATTATGGTCTTTTTCTATTTGTTTTAAATGTCAATGAAACGATATACGAAACTTCTGTTATATATTTATAGTGAAACATCAGTTAAAACGTGACTGCGTGGCCCACGGTTAACGCGCTTGGCGCAGCTAGAATCAGCACCGACTTAAAATCCACAGCTCGTAATCTTTTGGCTAAAAAAGACATGCGGTTTTCATTTTCAACCTTAATACATAGAAGCGATATTGGATTAAGTATTTAAAAAAATTAATTTAATGATATCGTGTTCAAATAAGCTCATATCCTATTGTCGCCCACAGTTTCCGTTGCACATCGCATCACACCTCTGGAGGGTTGATGGCGAAGGGTCCTGGGAATAATAATTCACTAGCAATAAATTACAGCTCTCCACTAGGACAGCGGGAGAGCACGCGAGCCAACACCACCCACACCCCTAACCTTGAATACAACCCTTATTGACAGGACCGCATCTATACTGACCACCATTTTATTAAGTATAAACACATGCAGGAAAATACCGCCAAACAGTGGTAGAAGACATCACATCTGAAGATTCTACAGGATGGCGCAAATTTAATTACCCTCTCGGAAGATGTTACAATTTTTGCAAATGGCGTCGCACAACAATCATATTTGACATTTGTGTACTACATAGACAAGCAATGAAGCGTTATATTCCACAAGAGCGTGGAATACTTGTGTTGATTTTTTTAAACATTAATCGGATGGTGGTGTAAGCGCAGCGTAAATTATGAAGTCGATTTGCTAATTGTATCGCGCCGACTGGGCAAACATTATGGTGCATCACTACTCGACTCGAACAGACAGGGCGTGGCCGCCACCTGACTACCAATGTCGCTGAGAACGAACTAACATCAAGCAGACGACGGGCCATGTAATTGGGCATCACCAGACGTACCTTATAGCGAATTTCAGTGATATACTTACACATTTTTTTCGTTCAAAGAGCAAAGAGAGCATCATTTAATGCCTGCTGACCGTCAGTTGCATGGATGATTACCGTTGGATGATTAATTTTGCATTACCCTGTATGACACTTGCCATTTTTAGTATTGTTAAGCACTGTATATATAATGGTGATCCACCAATATCATAAACTACATCCCATAATTCACCATCATAATCCATTTTTTAAGGGGACTCACTATGAATTGGTGATGTTCACGGGAAGATTTTTGTCTTTCATTATTATTTTTCTATCCAGTCATCTACTAAATTTGAATAAATATATCTTTACAGAGTAAGGTCTTAAGCGATTGTACGTAAAACTATTAAATATTTTGCTTATGACACTTGATATTTGAAGCAATCTAATTTTTAGTGTTATTACACATCCGAGATTAATCTTTAAATAAGATGAAAGTTTGTTATGAAACAAATATATGCTGCTTAAAATTAACGCAAAACTTGGACACCTTAATAACAATAACAGTGCTTTTAAGCATATGTTTCTATTCTAATAAAAAAATGCTAAAGAAATTCTAGTTACACATACATGTACGACAAGCGAACAGAAATAACAGACGAAATATTGCTATCGAGGTTTTCGGTACCAGTCAGTAAGGGCTATATCATGCTGATGTCAAAAAGAATTTCATACCTTGTTTTCATATGGTTCACATTGAACACTGTTTCACTTGGTGGAATACTGCAGTTTCTATTTACATATATGAAAGCTTTATCAGTTTCAATGTGCACAAACGTGCTGACGTGTAAATGAATATGTACTTATAAAGAAAAAGTTTTAGTAGAAGGTAATTTAGAATTGGGGATAAATAGGTGGGATCTGTGTAAGTAAATGACTAATAAGAAAAGAGTTTCACTCAATATGAGGCAGGGAGTTCATAAGAGATAGTAATGGGTGTGGTCTGTTAGTAAATCGAAGTTGCAATATAAAATATATAAAATGCTGTCGTATAATTTTTTTTTAAGTAAGTTATTGAATTGATATCAAATATATAGTAGTAAGTATTGAATTGTGCTTGAATCTCATTTTTTTCGGACTCATTAGATGAAATACAATTTTTTCAGTAACCTCGATTCGCATCTGTTTAAACTACAATATGACTACTCAGCACGCGTTTAGATCCTTTTGCTTTTGAACGTTTTCATCAGCTGTTCAGGTTTTGGCTGTTGGACCCCTGATGAGAGACAGTCGCTGCTTCTGAAAGAATTGTCACCGCAGACCCTGAGGGGGAGGACAGAGCAAGGGTCAAATGAACACAAAACTCTCCATTATGCGAAAAATCGTTCAGGTATAATTAAGGGCTGTTTATTTTATTATTACCATGATATATTAATTACTAAATAAACGTCTGATTATTGTAATAAAAAAAACACAGTTTTTTCGTTCAAGACTGAGTATCGTGGTATAAATGTCTTTTGCATTGACTCTATTACTGTGGCCTCAAAGAGGTTAAAAATTTATGGCTATAAAATTTACCATAACATTCTTAGCTTAAAGTTACCACAAATAGCCACCACATATGTCCATTGCTATTGTACATGCCTTGTCTTAAGACATATCTACACTTAAAGGTCCGCCTGAGATCATATATGGTTCTTCAGGACGTCCAAGGCAAGAGCCCGGGAACTTGAAGAAACGACATCTATATTATTACTTAAATATACATATACTATACATAAAATTCTTTGTATAGTATATGTTAAAATAAAAAAATAAAAAAAAATAAATAAAAAAAAAAAAAAAATCATATGACATCTATATTATTGGAGGCGTATTTTCAAGAGATTTTTTAATTGGTATTTTGAAAGAAATCGAGTTATTAGCCCAGCGTTACGAAATCCTGGATTATTTTGCCCTAAGTGGCGACTCAACCATCTTATATAGCGTGCACTTTTTGTGATTAGCATATATTTAAGCGTTTGCGGCAATTTTTCATATAACGGTCCCATCCATGTTGTATATTTTAGGTTGAGCAGCCTTTTAGGAATAAACATTCAAAACCAATCTTAAGAAAATGCTTGAAGAGGACGACTGTATTTAAGAAAACCGTTCGATTATAATATTTAATATATAAAGCCGGCGGGTATAGTTCAATGGTCAAAGCGTTTGCTTTGCAAGCCAAAGGTCATGGGTTCAATCCCCGATGGAAAGATTTTTAATCCATTTCTGAACTCTAAAATATTGGTATGAATTTGTTCATAGCCTATTAATTAAAATTGGTAGTAGACGAAAGTCGTCCCGTGATGACCACCCATTCATGGTAAATTCCTGTAATAATAAGGATAATGCGCGAATCTCGGGCTGTAGTCAATGACGTTGGCGGATCAACACTCCACATGCAGCATGGTAAGTGTCATAGAATTCCACAGATGTGACTTCAAAATTATTATATCACCATCTGTCGGTATTCTGCTGTATGTGTTTACATTAAAAAAAAGATTAGCCCGATGCTCCCTGGACCATTCGGTCCTAAGAGGCTGCTCGACTCAACCGATCCAACATAAACTATTCGGCTACTTAGTAATTTATCTTTAATAATCTGCTTTGGAGAGAATATGGAAGAAATAATATATACATATATCTAATACGGAATGATGAAATGTATTATAAATATCTATACATCATATTATATGTTTGTCATTCCTATGTAGTAAATAAGGATACTATTTAAAACAATCACATAAACATTTGATTACCTCTCATCGCTCGGCTATAATGCCATTATGTAGTTAACCGAGCGGAGAAATATGTATGTAGGTATTTTAAATCACTTAAACATGCTTTATAACTTCAAAAGGATTGCAAAAGAAAAATGTTTCGCTCACTCATCCCTTATATGGGGAGTACAAAAGGAATTCTTCTAATTACGTAACTAGACTGTCTGCGAACATGGCTAAGATAAATATCGCTCTGATAAAGTACATGCGCATGTGAATACATACCGACACATTACATTAAAAACTCTTTAAAAAATATATTTAATAACATTGTCTACTTGAGTGTAAATAACATATGATTTTTTTCATGTAATCGTATGCAGGAGAGGAAAGCTGGTCTCGACCAGTGCACTATATGACGCTCAACCAGGGACTCTGAACACGTTCTGTGGCATTGCCCAATATTAGATTTAAGTAAGCAAAGGCTCTTTAGCGTAATCCAACAGAAGCCTGGACCGGTTGGATATGTCGATCTCATATCTACAGAGTCCAACTACCATGCATTTTTTGTAAGCGCGGCGACCTTCGGCGAAGAAGTCAAAAAGTCAAAAATTTAACGTCTGAACTACCAACTTTTACACACACGTTTGGTGTTACTCACCAAAGCCCGTTACTTGTGTAACGAGAAAGTACTCTGAAAACAATGCCTTGGTAAGTGCTCCCAAGGAGCGCAGGTACAAAGCGACCGGCCCGGGGGCCTTAGACCCCAAAAAAAAATCGTACTCCTGTGTTACATTGATGTGTCATTGTTTATCAAACGAATTGCTCTTCTTTGAACTGAGTCAATTAAGTTTACAAGGTATTTTGGAGCTCCAATCCAAAGATGACTGCCGTAATCAACGAAAGGTCGGATTTGTCTTTCATATAGAAGAAGATAGTGTTTGTGTCATATTATCTTGCTGTTGTATAAAAAGGACAGTTTCGCTTTAAAAAAGTGACAAATGGTATTTTAAATCACTGTGTTGTGGACTACAATATAAAAATATATCTTGAGACTGCAAAAGACCCATTAAACTAATACACAACTAGATTAAAGCTACTAGAGTAAACACACCCAAAATTGCAATTACATATTAAAAAAACTTATGGTGCATATGATTTTAATGTGGTAAAAGGATATGAATGAAATGTTCGTTAGCAGGTAGTATAGATGCGAATATAAGGGCAAAAAAATTCAAAGAGGGTCGCGAGGATCGGGGCAACTTTTTGCACAGAAGGCTCTCGTCGATAAAGGCTTCATAAAAATACCGATTTTGAGTTCAGATGCTGAAAACGCTGGTCAATATTTATCCGCGGAAATTCACGGCGAGAAGAAGGAGAGAATTATACAAAAAATCTGGTATTATCATTATGAGACGTGAAATTCATTACAGAATCAGAGACTCCTTTCAAAGTAAATTGTCAAAAAATACATTATTTAATGGAAATTATGAGTTTTAATGAAAAGGGTGTTATGAGGGGTCGATCAGCCCATTGTAATAATGAAGTGGATACTGCCCTCAATGATGCATGCAGAGTCGTCACAGGCTGCTTCAAATCAACACCCATTTCTAAACTATACCCCTTGGCTGGTATCGCACCACCAAACATAAGATGCAAAATCATATGCGCCGAAGAAATGCGTAAAGCAATCAACCAACCGTCCCACTGCTTGTATAATCAGGTACCCCCAACACCCAGACTGAAGTCGCGAAGCAGCCCAGATACCTGGCAAAAATAATTTGACGTCGCTGACACCAAGAAGATAGCGCTGCGATTATTTTGAGGGTATATACGAGTATTACTTCGAGGTCTATAGTAGCTGCCCTCTTACTTAGAGTTACAACTCGATGGTGTGACGTTAGTATTTTTTTAAACTGCCTATTTTTATTGGTGTAATACTGCAAATCTTAAATAAAAATTTAATGAATGTAGTAATGTTTTTGAGAAATCGATACATACTTGTACATACAAATGTACATTTAATACCATATTTATAACATCTCTCTTATCAGATGATGCATAAAAAACTATTCTAAGAAAGTAGCAAAACAATATATCACGTCAACCGCTGTCAACAGTCGGGGAATCTTATGACGGCATATGCCGACAACCGTTCGGAAAGGGTTAAAACTTTTACGAAAAAAAAAAACTTTTTGGACAGTTATAATAAAATACACAGCCGATAAAGTTACTATATGCAAGTATGCAAATATTCTGTGACGAGTCGTCTTTACATCTCGAGGCTCTGAAAAGTGTGCGATATGAAAGAGAAGAAGCGTTATCCTCCGCGAAAAAAAACTGAAATTCTAGTAAAGAGTGCAAAAAGTCCGGACTCTGTGTTGGGTGGGGCGGGGAGGGGGGCGGGGGCGGCGCGGGCCCTGATTGGTCCCCGGCGCCCCTCCTTCGAGGGCCCCGCGCCGCGCCCCGCCACGTGCGCCACTCAGAACTCCGCAGGCCGCGAAGCTCGCAGCTGTCTGCACGGAGCAAGAACAGACCTGGAGCGCGCGCCCGCACGTAGGCGGAGGGCAACGCCGCCCTACGCATCGAGCATCCGCCCTTCAACCACATCCAAACCACCCCAAGACCCACTAGTGTCTCAAACAACCTACCCCGACTGTCTGCCAGGCCAAAAGCCAGGTCTGCGTGACATGCCCATGGTGCTGCAAGCGCCGCGGCGCCCTGAAGGGGACCAGCCGCTGGACTTCACCATGTCGCGATTCCAACCGCCGCAACTTCTTGGGGGACGACTGCTTCTACGTCCTGGGTGCTTCCGCCTCGCCAGGACACCTCCGAGCCCCAACAGCCCACCACCAGGTAAACCAGTGCCCATAAAATCACACGACAACTAAACGAGTGACACAAATTTATAAAAACACAACAACACAGCTAAACGAATAACAATTACTTCTTAAATCATCAAAAGACCAGGCAAACAAGTGAGCTTTTCAAATCATCACACTACATTTTCGAATGTCTCTAAATGTTACCATCACCACACTGCAGCTAAACGAGTGACACTTACATATTAAAATCACTTCAAATTCAAAGTAATCGAAAGATGTATTACTATACTCGGCACCTAACCATCTCCAGCCCTGACTCCTTCCATCGTGATATCGTGACAATTTAAAGTGCAATATTTGAAAAAACATTCATAAGTGAATTTTCAGTGATGTCAGATTTGATATCGCGATTTATGAAGGCAGGTGTATTTATGTCGTTGTGCGTTTTCGCTGTGTATCATGCAAAAAAAGTGTACAATAAAATCGATTAAATTTTTGGCAGGTGAATATAAATAATCATACGTTACATAGAAAAATTTAACGCGTTAATGATTTTATATATATCTTGTTTTGGTTGGGATTACTAAAAAACGCTTAATGTCAAGTGAATAAAAATAAATATTCAGTTTAATATTCATACGTCAAATATGAAAGAAAGATTAATGTGTAATTTTATACATTTTTGCGTTTTAGATTTGTTTCACTTAAAAACGCGAAATGTCAAGTGTATATCATAAAACATATATTTTCTAATTTCGTTTTGTCAGGTGGATAGAAAATAATAATACATTAGATAAAAAGATGCAGATGTAAATGATTTAAATTATATTTTTTCTGGTTTGTTTTTGTTCACACGAAAACCCGAAATGTCAAGTGTAATATATAATATAATACAAGGATACATAATAGTTATTGAATACAATATTTATTTGGTTTGTAAAAACAATTCGTGATCTTCGGCTTGATCGCCGTTTACTATGAACATGTGTATATTGTTGAAATTTTTTATGAGTATCAAGTGACTGTTCCATCTATAAGATTTCCGTGACAGAATTATTGAAAGTGCACCAAAAATCATACAAAACGTTTTCCAAAACCATTTTGACATTGTGCATAAAATTACACATATGCCTTGTTCAGTTTTTCGTGACAACAACATAGTCAGGTTGGTCGTTGTCGTCGTAGAACGTCAGTTAACCAACGGTGCTCCAAATAAAGTCATATATTTCATACACGTTAATATTTGTTAATTATGATTAAATACGTTTTATCAAGTGAAGTTTTAAATTAATATTGTAAAATATATCGTGCATATGAAAGCAAATATTTAGTAAGTTCTGCGATGTACGAATAATGTAAGCAATAATTAAATATTATACAAAATCAAACAGTTTATTTGTCGTTCTATATAACTATAAATTAACATCAAATACGATTCGCCTCCTATTTGATTCTAATTAGTAAGTGATTTTGTCATTAAATCATTTATATCCAACTGAGAAATAAGTACACTACTTTTATTGGTTGACACTTATTTTTATTGTTTTGTGTCACAATCTTGTTACAAGTCAACCATACACAACATTTACTTTTGAGCATAAGACGTTTTAAAAATAAACAATGATTATTTAAGTTTTTATTTTTTCTAAATTGAAAACTTATCACGAATTATGATACAACTATAAATTGTCTACTTAGAAAATCTAATTGATAATACATTGTAGTACTGTGTTATCTATGCAAAATAAAATATCTATTTTGTTTGTGTTTTTCTCGGAACTGTTTTATATAATGAATATTTATATACAGTGATTTGACAGATAAAATGCAAATCATTGCGTCACATGTACTTGTAACTAAAACATTATAATATTACATTGTAATTACTAATTAATATCGGGTGATTAAACTGATATCTAAGTTATGTGCTAGATAAGAAATGTCAAAACATCACACCGTCTCGCATGATATATATGTCATGACGCCAATACAAAAATGAACAATAAATTGCCGCCACGTACAAAAAATGATTATTTTATTCTACATATGAATAAATGCTACCTGCATGATGCATTTTTTATTTATTTTAGTTGCGCTTCCCAGAAGGGAAAAAATATTTATTGGATTCGGCCGCATCCTCTCTGGACCCGATTATTATCATAGAATTATCATTTTACGTACTATATGTGTTCATTTTATTGCTTTTTAATTGCTGCTGTCTGGGTCTCGCATACATATATAATTGAGAAAATTAAACCTTAACGTTTTTGGTTTGGAGATCGCCTTCAGGCTAAGCGTTGAAGTTTCTCGTTATTGATTTACTGAAAGCCTTTGGTCGTCATTAGGCTACCGAATTACCTTCACGACGGTCGTTGAGTCTCCTCGGCGGTCGTAAATTCGACCCGAACGATCTGCTCTTCATCTTTTGTGTGTTATTCAAGGCAAGAAAGTTTAATTATAACAATAAGTCCTCTCCCGCACATCCATAACTTACTTCAGCTGCATTCACGTGAACAATTGCAGCATTAACCATTGTTAGATATTTTCTTCCCCCGCTAGCGGATGATCAATATTGAAGACTAGACCGAATGGCTAACTTTATATTGTGGCTTCAATACTCACAAACATGAATGACATATTATTAAATTTTAAGCTTCAGAATATTATATTTATATTTCACTTGCACATAAATAATACATCAACCTTGTTCTGAATCATCACATTTACCTGTATTATATAAAAGCGCATTTTAAAAATATATTCTTTGTTTCTTAAGTTTTATCGTAAGAATAATATAAAGTAAATGTCGTCTAATAAGCTAAGTAGTCATTCAAATGCATTAATAGATAGTGATGGTTCGAAGACTCATAAAAATGTCTAGACTAAGAATCTATAAATCTACAAATAGATAGCAGGTAACTACAGCGTACTCTCGTCACTACATTAAAGTGATTACAAAACTGATAAATCTTTAATGTTATTTTGTGTTATGAACCTATCACATTACTAATACAATCGGTACATAAATACGAAAATATTTTCAAGATGCAAAAAAAACGCTATGTATACCATTTACAGTGCTTATAATATTTAATGCTACTTTTTATTGTTGATTTAATTTTTTTTTGCGTTCTTTTTACTTAATAATGGCTGATATATTGCCATTGATATTCATTGAAAGCTTCTTCTAATCGAATGTGCCATTTTAAAGACAAAACATTTTTGATACACTAGCTAATTGAAAATAATATTTCACTTACTATACTATTTTTTTAAATTTACTAATTATTTATATTAATTATTATATTATTAACGCGGTTTTCAATCGAAAACTTGTAGAGATCACTGATTGTTGCTTACCGCGTCTTTGTTTGGGTTTAGCTACCCCTAACTATCAAAATGATCCGCGTTTTGAGATATTTGTGTTAATTATCTTACCTCCTTAAAAATGATAAGTAACAATGTCAAATGATTTAACTGTGAGTAGACAGTTTGTGCTGTATATATCCTCAGTACTGGCTTTAGACCCCGCGGCGCCCTACGGCATTTTTTTTCTAGCGCCCTAAATTGATTTTATTTAAAAATATAATATATAATATAAAATAATTAGTTACCTTCGGCGCCCTTAGCTTATTCGACGCCCTGGGGTACTGACCCACTTCGCCACCCCCTAAAACCGGCACTGTATATATCCTCTATGCATGAGAAGAATATATTCAGGATTACACATTTTATTAATAATAGAAATTAAAGGTGTGCAAGAAATTCAATTTTGATTTGAATTTCCGTTTCGAATGTTAATTCAAAATCGTGGTCAAAAATGAAAATGTAACACTTATGGCTTATGGTCGCTCGTGTCCCACAAAGCGTGAGGGTCATACCGTTTAAGGGTCGTATTTTGGCGACCAGGTCGTCAACAAAACATTGCAACAATGGTCGCGAGTACGGCGCGCGTCACAAGACCGGGGTGGACTTTTCAGTGGCGCAACTAAAAATAAAAAAGGGAATAAACAATTCAATAACAAATATTCTATACAATTTTTTTTTCCAATATTCTGTTCATTTAATATCATTATCATGTTTTATTGACACAAAAAAACATTTATTCACTTACAAATTTAACTTATTTATTAAACAATTAAATAATGAGGAAAATAAACTGTGTATTCGAATCGCAGTACACAACAAGAGTGAACAGATCCGATTGTAATGAACTAGGCATGCATTCACTATATGCGGTTCGTTTCCTAATTTCATATTTTTTTCTGACATTAATTGATAAGAGAAATATCGTATAATATGGTATGTAAATTATCATTTCTCTTATAGGCACTTGTATTAATTTTGAAAAGTTATTCATTCAATTTAACTGATGTAAGAACAAATTTATTTTTGATGGTTCATTATTACACCTATTGGTTTCTATTGGCATTAACTCTTTCGCATCGGTTGTCGGCATATGCCGTCATAAGATTCCCCGACCGTTGACATTGGTTGAAGTGATATATCGATTTGCTACTTTCTTAAAATAGCTTTTTATGCATCTTCTGATAGCTAAAGGATACAAGAACCAATGTGATGTATGAAAATAGACCAGATAAGTACATTTATGCTTCAAATACTAGTTTTATAATTGACAGTATAATTTGTATTCAAACCGAACCGTAATAAAAGGGTTAAGAGCATTTTTTTACTTGCGTGGCTGAAAAATTTAGTGTATAAATAACTATATAGTCTTATTTCTCGCTATAGGTTTTAGAAGTTTTGCATTATTGTTACGAAAATTATTCTATAATTTTTTATTTTTTTTCATTTTATATTTTTTTATAGTTATTTAACAAACCTCACACATTACTTACTAAGAAAATAATAACGTTTATTTCACATGGCACACAATAAATTGCTTATTTATTTGTTTATTGTATTGTATTATCTTATTAAGCTTTCATTAGTTTTTTCAGTAATCCATTGCATGTAATCAGTACCGGCTTTAGACCCCGCAGCGCCCTAGGGCAATTTTTTTCTACCACTACAAATTGTTTATATTTTAAAAAATATATAAAAAAGATTATTTACTTTAGGCGCCCCTAGCTTATTAGAAGCCCTGGGGCACCGACCCACTTCGCCTCCCCCTAAAACCGGTACTGCATGTAATCCATTAATAATAAACATTATTACAAATGATCGAACTTAAAATTTGCGCTTTCTTCACCATCTAATCGTTTCATTGAGTCATCATCATCAGCCTGTATCCGTCCACTGTTGAACGTAGGCCTCCCGCGTGAATCTCCATCCTCTTCAATCCTTTGCCATTCGCGTCCAGGACACTCTCGCTATTCTTCTGCCCTTTTAAAATATTTTTTTCCACTTTTCGTGTGGCGCTCTTGTGCCTAAGGGTTGGCAGGAGCACCCGCCTGCGCATGCGACATAATGCACCCGGTAATGAATGATACATCCAAAGGGATGGAGGTAGAACCTTCCATACAAGTATGTTCTCTTCAGGGCAGATAATAAATTACCCTACACCCACGCAGGGTCTCGTTCCAGCAGGAGCTTTCAGGGAACATTGGTGGACCATTTTTAATGACATTCAATTCTGGACGCCGGTATTCTGCTCACAAAGAACATGGAATTCGGACGGCCATTAAATTACGCATGGATAATGTTCTTTTCGATATTTACTGCATTGTGCGTGTTTAATGTTAGACTTATTTGGTGTGAAAAATAGACGTATTTCAAATGATAAATTCAAGTACACGAAAATATAGCTTTGCGTACAGCTTGCGGATTGGTACGAGTAGACAGCGGTCAATGATAACATTAATATTTAAGTTTGGCGTTTTAAAATATATATTTGAATACTCTAATATGAATAGATCATTACACAAAGTACATAAATAGTTTAATAGTTTTTTTGTAAGCTCACATTTTAAGTTTTATATACTTATGCTGAAATCTCATCTATGAATTCTATGACGCTCACCATGTTACATATGGTTAAGCACTGCATGTGGAGCGTTGATCCGCCAACGTCATAGATGCATCATCCTTATTATTACAGGAATTTACTATGCATGGGTGGTCTTCACGGAACGACTTTCGTCTACCACCAATTTTAATTAATGGGCTATGACTGGTATTTTACGGGTGAGGGATCAAATTTACTCCAACCGGGGGTATATTAGAACTCAGAAATCGATTAAAAATATTTTTGTTTTTAATTTCCATCGGGGATCGAACCCACGACCTTTGGCTTGTCAAGCAAACGCTTGACCATTGAGCTATGCCCGCAGGCTTACGATCCTTTGACAGCTTCTGATTCCACATAATGTCAAAAATATTATATTTATTTATTTTTAACCCGCGGTACATTGTGTTTAATATTTATCTTTGAATTAAACTGTATATAATGTACCACAAAATTACAAGAACTTTCAATATCGAGCGAGTTGATTAAAACGTAGTAACAGTAATCTGAAAATTTTGAATGATTTTTTAAAACCTTTCTTATCATTTGAAAAATGGACTTAAAAGCGCGTCTGAGACTTTCTACGCATTGAGAATAAAATCTTTACAAAAAATACTTAATTATAGTTTACAAATAATTACATTAATTTTAAAATGTAGATGAATATTGTAGATGAGGTGTTTTTTTTTCGTTTTAACCCTCGTATTTGCCTACTGAATATAAAGGGTTATCTCGTTTGTTCCAGCCTTACGTACTCACCTTTTTATTACAATTGACTTCGTAAAAGCTCGTATTGTACCTCGTAGAATGTAGGTATTATAGTCAGCGCGCGCCAAATTTGTGTTTTGCCAGAGGTAGGACGCGTGCCTTGCTGAACAAACGGCACATACGGCACACCTTTTGGCACCGAAGGGGATCTTCTTATTGAGGACCTGTCAGGCTCACTCTCACCGCGACGAAGGGGTTAATAAAAAATAGCGTATTCCTTGTAGGACATATTTGTTTGTATGGCAGAAATTTTGAATGGGCATGCACCTTTAATAACCTTTATGTGTGAGCTTTCTGTATACCTGGCATTGGTTTTAAAACGACGATAAATTTGTGCAACGCACGTGTCAAGGATTTAACTATTTCACTAGCAATTAAAAACAATTATTTTTGCGCTTCAATGTACAGTTATAATAATGATAATATGTTTTAACATTGTACTAAGTATGCTTAGACAATTTTGTATAGTTGATGATTACAAATGCAAATAATAAAACAAATTATGTTTTTAAATTATTTATATTTTATAAAATTATTAAGTTTTTCCAATAATATTAGACAAGCTTATTTACAAACATTAAACAAAACTCACTAATATACATCTATAAAAACATTCTTTTTTTGAGTTTAGTTGATATTTTAGGTCAGATAGTCCATGCCTCGAAAGCGACAAACTAATCATCAGATTGCCTTAAAAATATTGATTGCATGATATAATTGCCATAACTACAAGTCCCCATTGTCACAATTTCGTTCTAGATGTTTTTGGGGACTATACACTACATGTACTTGACAGATCTTAGATTTTAAAGTAATCAAAGACAATTGTAGGTAAATAATAATTTTGGCGTAAATTTGTGGCTATCATTATAGTCCAACTAGAGAGAGGATGAGCAAAAAGAAGGAATTTGTAATTTTAAAGCTCTTATTAAGTCATGAAATCGTGTGTTGCTTTACAAGATTCATAATGATTAATAAAATATATATCTTAATTCATACTAAACATTGATATCAGTGGGTACTTATGCGTTGTATATATGTACGAGTATATAAGATTATGAACTATATTGTAAAAAATCATGTAATATGATACACATTTACGACTTGGCAATCATTAATTGGTACTTTGAGCACCGTAAATAATAAAAAATTGTCATTGTGACACGATACTTTAAATTGCATAGATGCAAGTGTCATTTTTCAATGTTACTACTCGTACTTAATAAAGTGCAGGTATTTCCGATATGATCTATTATTGATTAAGCAGTCATGTCCCTTCCATAAAAGTCATAGAGTAATTATTGATACAGCCATGATGGGATCTGTGAGATTCTAGCGATTAGAGCTAAGCTCGATTACATTCGCTTTGTTTCTTGATAATCTGATCACATACCGTCGTGTTACTGTCATCATTAACGACGCAATTAATAACATGGTTAAACATGTAAATGTTAATAATATTTATGAGTAAACAAGGTTGTCTTGTGGTCTTTCATTGAATTGGAGGATCTATAAAGCAGTTCACGTCGTAACACATCAACATTGATCGCATATACTTCTTGATGCTCAAACATTATTCTTGTCTAGATAAAAAAATCAATTAACTCTTTCGCATCGGTTGTCGGCTTATGCCGTTAAAGATTCCTTGAACGTTGACATCGGTTGACGTGATATATCGTTTTGCTACTTTCAGTACTCATTGTGACATCTACGGTTGGAAATTGGAAGTGCAGTCATTCCCTTTATCAACCTACATGTATATACGAATGAAAATAGGTCAGATAGGTACATTTATGCATCAAATACTAGTTTAAAGCAAAACAAAATGGTTTGAGAAATTCACGCCGAATTGACAGTATATTTTGTTTTACAACAAGCCGTAACGAAGGGGTTACAACATTACACTTATATAAATTATGAATGTGTATTATCCTTTCTCTGATATGCTTGATATGCTTCCAGCTTCTCAATAATACACTTATGACGCATGAAACATTTATACTCCTTTATCATTTCTCTATCTATTCTAACTGGAGCATATGTTAGTCGCCCTGGTCCTTGTATCATCTAATGTCAGCTCTACCTCTCGAAGCTCCGCCGAGTAGATTTTAAGTAAAAAATTTAACAACGCTTAAGAGCCTATAGGCTTGAATAAAGGTATTGAATATGGATATCCGTCCATTCTATAGATCAGTTGAATTAATTACCATTATTAATTGTGTAGTGTTTGTTACCTGCACATGAAAGCAGCGGTTGTCTGCCAATATGCTAACAAAAGGCTTGCTTAATCTCAAAGAAATATCTGAAAAAAGTTGATTTTTGACTCTTGTATATTTGATATTAAATGCTTAGAATGTTTCTTAATATGAATGTATTTTTATATCAGTTCATTTATCAGAATAATCAGAAATTGAAGTCTTCTTCTTCGTATCAGCGATGTCAAATTGTTTCTGCCCAATATCTGGCAACTTGATGGGCCGTGTGCCCGCCATTAGATTTTGGGTTGTACAGCTAGTTGGGCACATGGGGCAGGATCTTAGGCGTGAGACATTCTGCAGGTCTCTACTGTCACACCACAGTGACTCTGCCTTCCAAGACATACCTTACCGCTCAAGGTTGTCCTTTGTTCTTCCAACTCCTTTATTCTGTTCAGGGATTTCTTGGTCCACCAATCAAAGTTCTTGCCAGTTGGGAGGCTTTCTTCAGGGTAATAAAATCTTCCGATGCGATTCGTTGCTCTCATTTTCAGAAATTGTAGTTATATACTGTTTTGATCAGATAATTGCTGTTACAATTTGATACAATGTCTTACTGATTTACAGTTAATTTTAACAGAGAGCTTCTTAGACCCTTCATCGTTGCATAAAAGCATTCATATATTTTTGACTGTTCAAAATGAATGTGTGAAGACATACAGTGGCGGTGCGAACGAAGTCATTCAATATACTTACACATTCTCAACTCGACACTATGATCTCGGCAAGCTTAGGCGCCTTTTGACCACAATCTGGACGTAGTTTATCAGAAATCTGGGCCTGATTTAAATGGAATAGAGTCACCCGGGCAGTTCCTGGTAAAGCCGCCCAGCATCACAATCCAAGTCCGTCTCTCGGTCAATTATATTTAGAATATCTAACGAATTTTCCTTAATAAAAGTTTATTGTAGGCGCACAATCCGATGCGTTGTAAAATCTAAATTAAATTTACGGCTAGTGTACTGGACGTGTAGGAGAAATAGGGTTTATTAACACTTCACGTCGTAAAATCAAAACGATAGATTCCGACGCATATTTTGTGGGGTTTTGTGTAATATTCTTGGTAGATGGTGAACACTTAGATTATCCTAAAGTTAAATTATGTTATGTGATGTGATGAAAGCCGCATGTATTTATGATGCAATGAGTTTCTCCTATTAACCCATTGGAGACTCACATTAACCTTTTTCGTTCTCTCAACGGTGAGAAGGTAATACGTTAACAAGGTGCTCGATAATTCGCAGATTTTGTATCACTCTCAAAGAATTATATTTACGTATCGAATGTTCCATAATAAATCCTTATTGTCACCTATAATTATCAGATATTGTAGAGAGAAAGAAGGATATTGATATTTCTTAATATATAACAAATATAAATTCCTTAAACCTTTTTTAAAAATGACCTCACTGTACATAATATAATCTAACAAAGGGATCATACAAGCACCACAGAGACTTTGTAGCCCACATTACACCTTTTTCAAACATTAATATATAATTAACTACGTTGATAACTAAAGTTGAGCCGTACCTTAGGCAAAATAGTCCAGATCTCTAAAGCGACAGGCTAATCGTCCGATTTTCTTAAAAAAAAATATTAACAAACCGCACAAAAATATACCTCTAATACTATAGCTACCCTGACTTCAAGTACTCAGACGTCTGTTATGGAGGTTGTCGGTGAACATTTATGTTCCTAAGAAGACCTTCAGGTGCAGATATGTCCTAGGACGACGAATAATAGCGTCTGACATAACTAAATGACGGCAATTTTTGGTGACCATATGTGCCAGATATGGAACGTATGTGAGAAGAAGTATAACTATTCTTTTTCGTAGTAACAATCCGGTGGATTGGCTTGCAGCAACAAAATCTTACATATCGATCTCCACTCCTCTCGACTGCAGTCCTCTTCAGCTCAGAATAAGAGCTATAACTCATGTCCTCGAACACTTGCTGCAAAAACACCCGTCTAGGGCGCCCTCTACAGTTTCTACCGTCAACCATCCCTTCCACAATGTCGTGAAGAAGACCATCGTGGCGCATGATGTGACTGATCCATCGGGCTCGCCTTTCTGAGATGGTTCTTATTAGGCGCCTATCCTGCTTGATTATGCTGAGAACCTCATTGTTCGTGACATTATAATTATGTTGATAAATATACTCGTATGTTCATCATTTGTTTTGCAAATTCTGCTATTAACACCCACTATTACTCATATTACTCCCAGACAAGGTCGGTATGTGTTAATGGAACAACTCTTCCCCACCTCATCATATCCCACATTTTTTGTGTCTAGTCATGCCCGAATTACGCGGCAAGGTGGCCAAAGGACCGAGAATGTCCTACTCATTCTTCTTTTTTGAATATCCGTGAAATTGCTACCGTACTTCGTCTATCTTCCCACAATGCTCGCATATAATTAATTTATCCAAACTACGTATTTTTTGTCATACCACCTGAATATTAAAAAAAAAACATTACTTACGCGATAAAAATACATATTTTAGTCAATATACATGTTGAATGACATAATTATGGATTGTATTTATACAATAAAATAAATGTTTTTTCTCTTATTTGAAACATAGTCACCATAAAATGCACGCGTGGATCTTTGGCACATTAATAAAATATTTTTTATGTAACAATATTTATATATATTTTTAAAAAGCGTCCCAGTGGTCAGGACTTTTAGACACGCAAACTACAGGTATACGGTTTTTTTAAACATTTTCTAAATTATAGCTTTATATATCAACATATTTTTTTTAAATATTTTAACTATTGGTATGTGATTTACATAAAAAGGTGTAAAAAGTAAAACAGTCAGCCTCCTATAGCGCACGCTATTTTTTATTTGAGGCAGAGATTTTAGTGTAAGTGGCGATTTTTCATATAACGGTTTCTTCTACTAAATATTGCTATTTTGGGTTGAAACGCCTCTTAGGGTTAAATGGTCCAAACTTTGGAGGCATCGGGCTAATCATCCTATGTTATATAAACGTTATTGGAGGGTTAACTATAACTGATTTTTGCCTGTTCTTTTTACTTCGTGAGTTTTTTCGTTAGTCGTTATCGTACATATCATGTATCACTGTTGTAGAAACTTTAATCAAAATAAAATAAACATCAATAATATTTAATGAGAGTGAAAAGTTCGATTGAGTTATTGATAAGCAATTACGATTACTGTTTGGTAGTTGGATGGTTACCCCGGAGATTTTTTTTTATGTAAGCACATACAGAAGAATACCGACAGATGGTGATAATAATTTTGAACTCTCATCTGTGGAATTCTGATGACGCTTATCATGGTGTATATGGCTAAGCGCTGCATGTGGAGTGTATATCCGCCAACGTTATAGACTACAGCCCGAGATTCACGCATCATCCTTATTATTACAGGAATATACTATGAATTGGTGGTCTTCACGGGACAACTTTTGTGTATCACCAATTTTAATTTTGTAGGCATGACTGTCATTTTACGGGTGAGAAATCAAATTCACAGCAAACTGAGGTATTTTAGAGTTCAAAAATCGTTTTGTTTTTTTTTAATCTCCGTCGAGGATCGAACATACGAGCTTTGTCTTGCAAAGCAAACGCTTTGACAATTAAGCTATACCCGCTGGCTTATAATTATTAATAATATTCAAATACAAGTATTTGTCATTTCATGTATCAAAACATTTGCAATGTTTTTACTTGTCAGCTCATTTCTTCACAATGAAAGTAAAATGAATATTTTAAATATAGACATAACATATGATCATTTTTCTTTATTCTTACTAGAAACCGGATGTCAGCTCATGTTATCGGCGATAATGTCATTAGGCGCTGTGTGAAGTATAATATAGTACAAGAACTTAACACTTTGTTTTGAATTCCAAGAACACACACAGTGTACCTTAGACCGGTGAATTACTACAAAAACAATATTATATCAAGTTTTCATTGTGTTGTAATATGCATAAAAAATTAAACAACTTCGAATTTCTGTTAACATAAATTATGCGCATTACTGTAATCGGCACACATTTTCAGTCTTCATCCTTCCATATCTACTCCTTACCTGAAGCATATGGTCGGCACGAATTGCTGCCATGAAATTGTCATGGTATCCATCTAATACCATGTCTTCTCCGTTTCATATTCTCTCCATCTGAAGCAAAGTTCTGAAACTGCAAGAGCCTGAGGCTTTAGTTTATGCTCTATTATAGTATCAGAATAATATTTCCCAGCTGTGTCTCTTCGTCTCTCGGCCAAGTATAGAAAAGCAGGTTGCTTACTTTTTTACTTCATCATTATTTACCAAGTCAAGCAATCGCAACCCCAATATATTATTTAACTTAATTGGTGAGTTTTCAATATTATAAAATAACATAACAGCCATATAAAATAATGATATTGAGTAATACATATACTGTATTTACTTTAAGCAGGTTAATCCAATTTTATATTTTCGTCTGAGTATTTTTTTATAGATTTATTTTGTAAAGACTTACAAATCTACACAAAATATTATTACTTTAATAATGACTAAAATAAGATTGTATCAATTAATTTATATAGATTTAATACACAAATCAGATGATTTCTTACGTAAATTATTTTTATGTTTTCCTTTGGATAACAGACTTACTTATTAATCGCATCTTGATACATAAATAATTATTTTTAAATTAGTTTAATACGTTTCGTCTCATACTTAGTTTTCAATAATTAATACGATTTTGAAATATTGATGATATTATTAGTAATTAAAAAATATATTGTTTGTCTTCAATGTTAACCGACTTTGTGTGTGAATATTTCTAAATAAACTATTAATTTACCCTGTCTTTTAATTACGGAATAAGAAAATGCGTTCGTAATTGTATCATATATCAATTATTATTACATAAAATAATGGTTCCGGTGTATTCATCACTCACAAACTTACACAACTACTTACTCGTCTGTATTACTTCACCCTTTGCCGGACGCCGGAGCGATGACAGCTCAATTTATCATCAACGCAAAAACCCCACACACTAAAAAATAACTGTTCCCATGCCGCACTGTGCTTCATACCCGCTGAGGTGAGGTCAGGGGCGGATCGCCTCACAGGCGCAAGAGGGGCCCTCAAAAATGACTTATGCTAAAATGATAATGCTAAAGCGCTTTTTTGTGACCAAATGGTCATTCAAAAATGCCATTTTATTTACCTAACCAAAAACGGTGGGTCTTGGTCTGCTTCTAAAAGATTGGTCCATTTTCAGTTATTTTATACTTTCTGGCAAAATACAACCAAACATATTACATCCTTTCTTGATTGTATATAGTTTTACTTAATATTTATCTTTAAGCTGAACAGCATCAAGTTTTCCGGAAATATTTAAAAAACTATTAATATAGAATATGTTCAAAAAAATGGCAGTGATAATTATGAAAGTGTATAGTGTTGTGGTGCTTTTGTATCGTTCGAAAAAGAGGGCGGCCAAAATGAAAACGCCCGGGGCTTCCAAAGTGCTTAATCCGCCACTGGGTGAGGTCATGATTAGGCTCCGGGGGCGGCGAGCCTCTGTTTGGAGATGAAACAATGAGCTTTGGGTCGAGTCACGGGTCTGGGAGCTTCGAGCGCCGGAGACTAATAGTCGAGCTTTTATCGGATACCGTAAACGAGCTTTCGTTCACACGGTACCTACCTGCATGTGGATACAAAGTGATGCGTGAGATATGCTCGAGTTCAATATAGACAAAAAAATAATTAAGTTTTTTAGTAAATTAAACAAATAAATACATTGATAAGATTTTGTATAAGTAGACTGCAATTTATTTTTATTTTTATATCGATTAATTTCATCAAATTTTATAAATTGTCTCGTATATAATGCACAATATAGGAGAGCATAAACCACATATACTTTCTATTAAAGCACTCGCTAACTATACATAGTACGAGTATGAAGTCTCAGAGAGGCAAAGGTGACATTAAATGAGGCGAGAACTACGACAGCTGATAGCTTTGTGGCAGCAGTATGTATTGATCATATGATCCAGCTAGTTATCGAATTAGGAATGATGATATGTAATATGATTGTTGTGTACTATTTATTTAAAAATCTTTCATATTCACTCTCTAACTGAATTATAGTTTCACATTAAATTATTTAAATTTTCACCTATTTAGTAAAGTGATTAGAAACACTGTAAAACCACTTAATAGAAACCAACAAATAGTGTTAAAAAACTCGTGGAATGATTTGCCAAATATTGCAAAGTCAAGTGTAATAGAGCCATTTAGACTTTATTCCATGGGATTAACTATACGTAGTATTTCAGGTAAATACTGTTGGTACTCGTATTTTCTACAATGTACCTGTAAACATTATACGTTTGTGTATGAAAGTACTGCGTGTTTTTATTGTAAATTAATATCACATAGGTTAAGAGGCTCTTTATTGTAGGTAACAAATGTAATTGGCTTAATTATTAATTATAGTGTAGTGGTATCAGATTTGTAATGTTTATGATAAGAACCACGGTTTGCGGTTTACCTTTTGAAGAGGAGCTGCCGCCCGCTAAATGGATGACGAGATCATGATGGTGCGGTTACTTGTAGCAACATCTAAAGCTCGTGTTTTCCTTCAATTTTGAACTTCTTGATGTAAAGCTCTACTATCTTTAAGTTCACCCCGATCCTTGTAATCACGGAGAACACTCGGTTACAAACAAGAAAGCAGTGGAAAAAAATGTATGAGGCAATGAATATGGAAACTATAAGTTATCCAGCTACCATTCAGTGACCACACATACAGTTAACCATATGGGATCTGACAGATATTCATCTTCAGTTTTTATTGGTCGTATACTCTTCATTCAGAATCGTTATGATATAAAGAGAGAGGCAAAAAAACCGTTCCCTGTACATACTAAGGGAGCAGCTTCTGACCGAATCGCGGCCTAAAATATTTGGTCTATTTAGTCAATATTCTAAAAAAAAATTACTCTCACCGAGAGCTTCGATGGCAGATGAACAATAGCTGCATCCCATTTCTCTATTAGAATCCGATAGGCGTACCATTATAGCATAAAATGAAAAGTATTTTAAATGAAAACTGGATAGTCGTATTTTTATTGTATTTTGTAGTAAGCACATACTTATTTTACTGACAGTATATGATGTACTTTAATAAAATATTTTTTAATAACATAATAAAATACAATTACTTACTACCATAAAATAATCAATTTTAGCGATTTTAACGAGCGAACTAGTCGTCAAATTAGCGTTACGAGTATAATGATTGATTATATACGATTGCGTAAAAAGGTGATGCGATCTTTTTAGCACTTCTGTGTAGTAGCCACAAAAAGCTCAGTGTAAAACGCCCCCGCTGGACTTCGTCGCTAATTGACAACGACTTAAGCTAATCTAAGAGAATACTTTATTGTCCTCGAGTGGTGTCCTTTGCCGGTGGTTATAGATCAATGGTCAAAGCGTTTGCTTTGCAAGCCAAATGTCGTAAGTTCGATCCCAGATAGAGATTAAAAAAAAAACGATTTCTGAGCTTTATAATACCCGGTTGCTGTGAATTTGATCCCTCACCCATAAAACAGTCATAGCATATTAATTAAAATTGGTGGAAGTCGAAAGTCGTCCCATGAAGACCACTCATTTATAGTAAATTCCAGTAATAATAAGGATGATGCGTGAATCTCGAGCTGTAGTCAGCAGATCAACACTCCGCAGGCAGCGCTTAGCCATGTGCACCATGATAAGCGTCGTAGAATTCCACATATGAGACTTCACAATTACTATCACCATCTGTCGGTATTCTTCTGTATGTGCTTACATAAAAAAAATATGTTTGAATACTATACTCCTCGATGTCTCTTAATGTAATTTGAAACTGATTTGAAGAGATTTGTAATCATCTCGCTTAAAGTATCTGCAGTAACACATGGATATGGCGTCATATGAGATGTGTTTATGCGATGATCGTCTGGTGAAGCATCCACCGTGAACTCCTCGCCAGAGACAATGGAGAAGGTGGATCTGAAGGGCATAACTAATGTGAGAAGCTCTGCCCATAAATCTTCACGCACTCGCAAGAGAGCATCCCGACCTATTAAACCAATCAGTGCCGGGTCGCCAAAGAGAACCGATTCATGCTAATGCGCTTTTTATTACACGCACAAATGAAATAATATTTATTGTATTATTGATACCGCGCTAATTTGTGTAAACTGTGACGCGGTCAGTAAGCGGAGAATATAATTCGAAGAGCTTTATAAGCCAGTGTAAATAATACTCGTACTTACTTTAGAGCTCAGAAATCAAATTTTATATTATTTTCTCACACTCGTTTTATATATAAAACTTAGAGTCACAATTAATTTCCGCAACACAGTTTTTTTTAGTTGACATTCTTCTTAACATTTGTTGGCGGCTATAGCTCAGTGCTTAAAGCGTTTTCTTGACAATCCGAAGGTCGTGGATTTCGATTTCCGAAGAAGTTGAAGAAAATGATGTTTAATAGTTTTCTGAGCTCTCAAAATACCCCCGATTGGTGTGAATTTGATCCGTCAACCATAAAATGTCATTGCCTGTTAATTAAAAATGGTGGATGACGAAAGTCGTCCCGTGAAGACCACTCATTCATAGTGAATTCCTGTAATAATAAGGATGATCTGTGTAGAATGTCGGGCTGTAGTCTATGACGTTGGCGGATCTACACTCCACATGGTAAGCGTCATCGGACCACAGATGAAAAAACTTCAGAATCACTATCACCATCTGTCGGTATTCTCTTATATATGTTTACATAAAATAATAATATGCCTTGTTAAGTACTTATGGAGTGGCTCTACACAGCAAACGATTCGAAGTGATCAAGAGGTCACCCATATAAGTACAATTTGTTTCCAAAATTACTTAACTTCGACTATAGTACGACAACATGGTTAAATTTAATTAATATATACGTTTTTTAATTGAGCTGGGCCATCCCTCCAAATACGCGTAGTCCGGGCATCGAGAGCATCTGACTAATCGTCTGATCTTCTTAAAAAATCTTATTAAAAAATCATCCCTAGGATTATAAGAATACTACAACTGTCGCGTATGTTAGTCATCGTGCTCCTACTAAATTTCTGGTGACTAAATGTAACATATACGAGTATGTTTAGACAGGCAGCAAAAAAGTGATTCACACGTTTTTTTTGTAATTATATGTTTTGTTGCTCAAGCACACTTATTAATTGATAATAGTACAGACGGAATGATACATCACATAGCATGTGCATGTGTATCAATCGTCTTGCGATTGGCGATGCGGTGTTGACTCTGACTATTTGGAGAAGCTATGTTTCGGAGGTCCGTCGGTGGAAATCAAAAGAGCGCGATTACCTCCCCCTCCCACCGCCCCTTGCCAGAGTAACATTTCAGTTCCGATAATAAAATTTGTTTCTAACCCTTGAGAAGCAGACAGATAATATGTAAATGACACTTTTTTTATTATTATATATAAATACAAAAATAAAAGATAACTGGTATAGGGTATTGGTCAAGCAGTGGGTCGCTTGGATGCCGTTTATAGTAATGATATGTAATGTTCAATTCAATTCATTATTTTTTTCCTTCAATAACATTACATTTTTTTTTACATTTTCATTCATTGTTGAAGTACTAACATATAAGTGTGGCGTTGTAAATGCATTGACACCTTTAGTGTCAATGACCTCACATTCAGAACAAGTGTCGGGATACTCAACGCAAATAATTGAACTTGTAACAACAAAAACCATGTCATAAGTATATCATGTTGTAGAAATTAAAGAGATATAATGTGTCTATTAATCTGTTTCTTAAAAAAACTAATGATTTTGAAAAAGGGCTTAAAAATCACCGTGAATATCTACCTTTTTACCACAATAAGTGTCGTATACACTGTTTAATGTTTCTTATCTTCTTTCTTCAGTAGGGATGTTGAAATAGAGAAAAAAACATTTTAAAAAAGTATTCCACAAATAATATAAATAAAAACTTATTTAATTTTGTTTACTTAATTTAAAGAGTTAAATGTATTTATTACCAGTAAAATAAGCTAAGAAAATACGTACAAAATTATAGTTTAGAATTAAATATAATTTATATACTCGTAGATGAGCTAATTGGTAACTTCTTTCTTTTTTTCATATCAGTTCCATATTAGGAGCAGGTCATATATACTCAGTTCTCTCAGTTACATCTATCCATGTCTCGTACTAAGACATTTCTCTGCATTAAGGGGACACAAATATATGGTTCTAAATGACCTCAAGAGCAGGATCCTACGAACATGCAAAGCTGTAGTATACTAAAGATTTTTTGGGTGATTTGTTAGTAAAAAAAACATTAAGGAGATTATAAGATAATTCCAACGCTCCTGAAACATTTGCTGATAAGAAGCGGCCGATCCAATTAAAACTAAAGAAATATCACATTCATATGTAAAAATTAAATTAAATCTGGTCCGGTCTTTACCTGGTTAAATATATCAAGTCAGGTATGAAGCACGGTTGTTATTTTATTACTAATATACAAATGCCGGCACGCAAAAAAAACCACACCGCTTTGTACTGCGGTAACCAGCCTTACCAATATGCAAAAGCTAGATCAAATCAATCGGTAATAAATTTGTAGGGGCTTATACCAAATAATGGCTTGATAAATGAACGGAGCCGCCGATAAGGTTCGCCGAATCAATCAGATACAAAAAATAAACTACACGTTTTATATTAAATTTAACGGGTTAGTCGGGTTATCTATTCAATATTTTGTAATAGCTGTAATTTCTCTAGAGCCTTATTATTTATTTGAGAGCAATAGTGCTACATCTAGAAAGTGTTTACTTTATTTTTTGTACGTGATGGACTGATACAGTTTCAGATTTATCTGTTTTTAACAAGGTTATAGTTACAATATGTGTGATAGATATCTAACGAGTTATAATATAAAAAATCATCACGTACGAGAATGCTACTCATATGTTTATTATGTATTACGTAGTTATTTTATTATTTGTGTAATTAAATTATATTTTTTTGATATCAACCAATTATTGACCATTTTAAAATTGTGTAATATTGCACTGGACAGATAATCAATAAGAATTAATACAGTATTTATGTATTAATTGAAAAAATATCTCACGTACTTATTTAATACTTACATCATTTTAAAAAACAATAAATATCTTCAATTGAATATAATTTATGTATGCCGAGGGTTAATTACCTAGGGATAAAGCGCTTGCTCGCTTTATAGTAGATGTTTTGAGTTTGATCAGCACGAAACTTACTATATATATTTTTATTAAAAAATACTAATTATAAGCTTAAACAAATACTCTACTTGGTTTAAATGTGACCCTTAGATTATGTTTTTAATAGATGTTATATAATTATAATCAAAATTGATTGTAGACGAAAGTCATTCCGTAAACCCAACCTATCAATAGGAAGACGTTATTCACAACTTGAGTACTTCTGCGCATTTCCTCGTTTCGGATTCTATCTTTTAGCGACACTCCGAGCATGATGTGTGACCTTTATTTTATGGGTAAGACTTGCTGTTAGATTCCACGTCTCTGCGCCATAAGTTAATACAGGGAGGAAGCATTGGTTAAACGCCTTAGTTTTAAGACATTGTGGAATTTTCGCTTTAAAGACGTTATTAAAATAGATGAAATTCCAATACCGGGAAGTAGAGAGTGTAATGAAAGATAAATAAAAACGTATATTTTTACGTAAGAAAATATATTGTAAATTCAAAAGCAGCGTCTGTGACAAAATCGTATAGTGTCGTGATTCAAATGGATATAAATCAAATAATGCTCAAGTATTCATACGCCTACAAAATTACACTGAATAAATCACCTCAGTGACTAAAACCTCGACCTGGGCAAAAATCAGGTAGGCTTCAAAACTGCACGTTTCCTTTTCTCCCAGAGTCCCTGACACAGTGGCCTTATATCCATTATCGTTCCTTTATTGAATACGCACAGAATGCAGATGGGAGCTCCATTATTTCGCTAGCCTCATTTTTTCCACGTGCCCGTTTGTTATTCCTTTTGGGACTTTGAATATTCATGCCCTCATAATAATAGGTTTTTTTCTCGTATGCACAACGCAGGTATATCTCCTTCGTACGCAAGCTCCTTTCGAATGCATCTCAGGCTACTCTCCGGTGCATCGTATTATATGCGCTGTTGCGTTTTATTTTTTTTCTTGCGTCCGATGTTGATTATGAATATTCGAACCCTGGAATTATTTTCAAATGCAAATTACGTATCATTTTGATATCTTCGGGGCCGCGTGATTTATATGAATCCAGTAATCAGCGAACCGAAGTTGTCGATACGACTGTTTTCTCGCTCTTTCAATAACAATATTATTACGAACGATGAATTCGACGCGATACAAAAAAAATACTGTTTTTTTTTCTCAATATATTCTATTTCATTGACTCGGTTTTGAGAACCAAATTTTCTTAATGAGTTAAAAAATACATTAACAAACACTTGAATGTAAACACATACAGGAGAATACTGACAGTGATTTTGAAGTCTCATCTGTGGAATTCTATGACGCTTACCCTGCGGCATGTGGGGTTTTGATTCACTAACGTCATAGACTACAGCCCGAGATTTACGCATCATCCATATTATTTCAGGAATTAACTATGAATAGGTTGTCTTCATGGGACGACTTTCGTCTACCACCTATTTGGATTAATAGGCTATGATTGTCAAGCCCCATAACTCGTGTTCTAAATTTCATTGGAAACTTATTATAGGTTTGAAAGAGACTAGGGATAAAGCATAGATAAAAGCAGCTAATAAAACTGAGTGACGTCAAATTATAGTGGCCGCTAGATACTTGTACAATTCAATTTCAATTTCAATTTATTTATTTTTTCCTTGCAGAAACATTACAAATTTTATGAATTCAATGCATTTCTGAAGTACAATAATATAAATACAATAATATAAAATAAAAATACAATAGGTAACATAAATGTGCTGATGTAAATTTATTGACACATTTAGTATCACTGACCTCACACTCAGAACTAGCGTCAGGAGACTCAAGATAAACAGTTTGACTTGTAACAACAAAAACCCTGTCATAAGTATATCATGATTGACTCACAAATAACAAGGCATTATTGTCACAAAATAAAACGTGTAACATTTCGCCTCCATAAACACCAGTACTGAATTTAAAGCAATATAACACTAAATATGTCAATATGTTCACTCAAGTTGGTTTCAACCACTGTTCACTGCGATTCTTTCGTCTTATGCGTATCCAGGGTTGAACGATGGTCCTTTCAGGCCACACTTGAGGCTCCATGAGAGACTCCAGCGAAGTCGCAATGACCCCGACTTTGAAAGAAGTTGACAGCATCCGCCTGCTGACAATCTTCCTGATGGTCATCCAAGAAGGATTGAATGCAGCGGTCGCTGCCAAGAAGCTCTTTAAATCCTCAGCCGATGTATCTGGGTGAAGGCCCTTGGCGTGAAGATACGCCATCTTCACTCCAGTAACGTTTTTTGAAGGAGCTGCAGAACCACGGATCATCAGACGTGCTGAATGTTGTTGCCTTTCCCCATGCGGAGAGGCGCGACTCAACTTTTGACGTTGAACTTCTCCGGAAAGATTGCTCGGGGGAGGGAGGGGACATCCACGGAGAAAGCACTCAGTTTGATTTTGAATTGAATTGACTTTATGTACTCGTATGCGTTTCAGTGATGAACTAAAGTCAACAAGATTTATTATATTCGCATTTGTAATGATGGTATGTTGACTTTTACATCGTCTATGAATTACGCCACTGTAGTCAAATGAGAAAATAATTATTTAAATTTTTAATGTTGAGAATTATGTGATAATTTTTGCGTATAATCTGGTATTTTAGCCACTATGAGCACATGGAAGTAATTTAAATTCTTTAGCACATTTATAAGGCAAAAAAGTTGTACAATATTATTATATTTCCAAGAAAACCCCCATATTAATTTGCATGCAAATATACTGACCGCCAGACAAACCATTTTTTCTAACGCCAAGATATATCAAATGTGTGTGTGTACACTACACCAGTGCTTCCCAATAAATACACAATATTATTTACTGCATGTACTTATATTAAACAACCTTATATCAAATTGCGTAACTAAAACAGCTGAAAAAATCAATTAACCATTCATTTCATTAGAAAAAAAAAACTAATTTAAAATTCGTTTAATTATACGTCTTTACGAATTTTAAGATACAGTCGATTCCGTTTAATTGGGACACATCGGGACTTGATTATTTTGTCCCAATTAAGCGGCTGTCCCAATTATCCTGTTTTTGTAACATATCACTTCTAAAAAATCATCACAGATATTCAGTGCGGATGTAGGGCTCCCTACATTTCCTTCCTGCATAAAATAACACTACAATTGAATCCTCACAGTCTTCATTATCATCGTAACATGTTAAATGATTATCTATTCTTGAAAATTCTTCATATTAGGAACTTGCAACATATCCTGATTTTCTTCATTGCTTAAAATTTCCTGTCCCAATTAAGCGGAATGTTGTCCCAATTAAACATATATATTTACTGTTGGTTTCTTGGTTTGGTTTCTGTTCTTTGAGATTTGTCCCAAATAAGCGGCTGTCCCAATTAAACGATGTCCCAATTAAGCGGAATCGACTGTATATGATTTTTAAATAGTTATTTATAAAGAAAAACAGTTTAATTTATAAATAAGTTATATATTAAAATATTTTATTGGAGCTTGTGTTCTGCTATAAATAAATAAAAAATAAATAAATAAGTTTAAGTCATGTGTATCGCACAAAATATGGTACGAATTAGTATTAATAAGAGTGTTACATTTTGTGATGGGCTTGTGGTGTACGCCAATACCAAAAAATTACTGTAATAATCTTAGGTTTCAAATATTGATTATGAAATTGTTTTTCTTCAACTTAGTAATCGTATTATGTATTTTAACGTCTGTATTTTTTCCTTGGAATATTTTTTCCCTAAATAAATTAACCAATAAGCTGCCAAATCTAATTAAACTAAATGTTTTATTTTTAATTGACTACATCTACAAAGTTATAATCAAAACTTTGTCATATTTTTTTTTCTTAAATTAAATTTGAAAAATAACCATACATAAAACTTAAATACACAATAATACAGAACTCACGCAAAGATATTTTCATACAACATTTACTTAGCATTAATTTTAGCTAAAGTATATTTCCAAATCTAATACTTCTTACTTCAATATATTTTGGCTGTAATAATTTTAGTCTACAATCATAGATAATCAGGTTTTAGTTTTGACTTTTATAGATATAATTATGAATATTTTTCACAATTTTCTACCGAAAAAAACTGTTATGGAACACAAATGACACGTAAACCAATAATGATTATTAATATTTATTACAAAATCACACTAAGGCAGGAGAACAAAACCACTTGAAACAAGTGGACTGAATGGGGCTCAGCCAAGACAACTAGACGCGGTTTGGGAAGATTTCTAATGTATTAGAAGGAATCCAGAAATTAAATTTGATCCAAAAATGCAATCTGAATGATATTTTTATAACAAATTAATTTTAAAATATGTTATATATTCCTACATTTAGGAATCGTTACACAGTCAAACAATGCCGCTCTATACATTCAGATTTTGCAGGTGAAAAAATCGGTCGAATATTTTTCAATACACACAAAAGCTGATTGATTTTCGTTTGCCCCTGACTCGGCGGACATTGTGAGATGTTTCACCTCCCGGGCCAGTTTACCTGGATAGACATTAATTTAAATTTATTGCTTTTTGCATAACGCTTCTTCTCTATACTCTGACGCGCTAAAGCAACACCGACGCATTCTTTTCAGAGTGAAAGATGCATAATAGCAAGATACACGTTTCCGTTTATACTATACGTCTTATATAATAGATGCCTGAATATATGTGTTTTGTTATACAAAAATGTTTAATTTTTCAAACTCATAGATAAAATGAACTTTTATATATTTTGTACGTAAGGAGATGAAGAAGAAGTCCGAACAGTTTTTGTTTTTATAAAACTTTATAAATTATTAAATTGTGAAGTATTCATTTCGCACTGTCGAAAAACAGTTTTTTGTGTTATTTTTTACATTAAGAGCTTTTCCAAAATACAGTTTTATTGTTAAAAAAATGAAAGTTTATATACTATGTGTGAGGTATTTAATAATAAGGCTGCAAAATACATTTGCTTAACTTGACTTGTGTATACACATTCAATAATAACAGGTACAAACACAGATTTAAAACATTATTTGAAATATGTAGCCTACCATTCAAAAATGGCTTATTCCTTTGAGTATAGTCGTAATCTCCTATTTTGATTTTATTTAACTTTGAATTTCCTACTCCAAATTAATCGAAAAAATAATAAAAATAATACAGAAAATTGAATTGATAACACTTTCTACCTACTCTCTGTATATTTGTGCAAGGGTATTTATAAAGTTATAAATCCAGTGTATCTTAGGCCATCCAGTCTCCCAAAGTATCCACTACTGGTGTCGCCGCCCGCGGCATTCTGAGAACTAATTTAAATAATTCACCGCCCTCTAGCAGCGCTTCTCAACATAGCAATATATCAGTTACAAACTTGCAAATATGTTTAATACCATGCTTATCAATTTATATTGGTTAATATTTAATATTATTTATTGTAATAGACACTATTTAAATTACTTTTAACTCTAAAATTTGCCGTTATTAATATATATATTGTGATTATTCTCGTAATTAATTACCAATTTACTTGAAATATTTTTTTTTATTAAAACATAATGTCCACATGCTATTATTTGTATAATTTAGTTCAATTAATTAGGATATTCTTTTTCACACTAATTTTTATCTCCAAATACCAAAAATCAAAAAGGTGATGAATGCCACAAAATCATTGTTCTTACTTAGAATTATTATTATATTACGTTAAAAAATATTAAAATTCATATAAAATATCATGTTTTTCCTTTTAATTTGTAACATTTTTATATATATTAAGTATTTATACATTCATATTCAATCAAGCCTTCAGAAATGAGCGCGCGTGGAGAGACACTCAGATCAGCTAGAGCAAACAGAAGCACCCTGCAGCTGACGGGAGGTAGTCCTAGCACGGTCTTTGGCAATCGTGCTTTCAGCTACTCGGCACCAATGGCCTAGAACTCGCTACCGGAAAGCATAAGAGATCTTAAAGCGGAGGCATCCTTCAGAAGCAGACTCAAGACCCACCTTTTTACTCAGAGAGTCAAAGAAGCGCTTTTGGAATGATAATTCGGTCATAAAAGAGCGCCATACAAATACTAATATAATAATAATAAAAATATTAACCGGGATTCTAGATAACAAATAATTACATAAATAGTCGGGATCATAGTAAATTTTCTTGAGTATATAATGTATTGTATTATACTCGTACATACGTGATAACGTAAAAACTGTACAATGTATCTTAAAATAATAATTCGGTTCGTTATTTTTCAGCTGAACCGCTTGGGATGCTTTGCGTCCGGCATGAATGAAATAAAATATTCCGCATCGTAAATATGGCCGGTTGGAGTTCATTCAAAAAATTAGGAATAGAAAAGTATTTCCGGCCGTTGCGAAGGCTGCCTTAATCGGACCGTAAATAAAACGAAACACGTTATATTTCGTACGTTTTTATGAAATAAAACCATCTCATTAATTTAAGTACCTCCTTTGTGTCTCGAGGCTTATTGCCAAGCCATTCCGCAACGAATTTTAACATCACAACTGTAAACATTTTTATCAACATTATCACATTTTATCACAAGCCAAGATGGGGTTTTCTTATTTTATGTATTTATTAGTTTTAATTACCTATTGGTCGAAAGCTACATGTATTTTTTACAGGAATCTGTAAAGCATGTAAATAAATATCATTAGACTTCGTCAAAGGAGCGATTTTTCTGTAAACCACATGTGTCAATGCCACCACATGTATGGAGTTACATAATGAACGTTTGTTAAATATAATAGTTTTTTATGCATCATCTTATAGCTTAAGGATACAAATAAGGATACAAGAACCAATGTGATATTAGAAAATAGATCAGATAAGTACATTTATGCTTCAAATACTAGTTTTAAGCAAAAAAAAATGGTTCGAAAAATTGTGGATTGCTTAGAACTTGGCATTATCTTTGAGCTACTCTGTTTTTCAACATAGCATCACTTGTGAATTATAGATATATTATTTGATCATTAAATGACATCTAAAATGACGTACGCAAATTAAACATCTTGTAACGAATTATGTTAATTAATTCATTGACTTTATTTTGATCGAGTTTTACTCATTTCAGCTTCTCTCCACGTTCCTACATAATGTACGTTGCTTATTAGAAAAGTATTGCGCACGTTGTTCTTCTTCGTAGCATCAATCCAGTGGTTTGCAGCAACAAAACATCTCGATCTCCACTCTTCTCTATCCTAACGTTGTTACACATTCAATAAATATTATTTTTATCAAACATGATAAATGGTTCAATTGTATACAGGTTACCTATCACCAAGACAATCATCCTGCGACACCCTACAACCTATCACAGGTTGCATATGTTACAATACATAAATACAAAACATGGTTTTATTATCAATGATAGTATCGTATATTATCTTTAATGATTTCTCGTTGTTTCTAGTAAATTTACATACACTTGTATTATTTATATAACAGAGCTTAAAATGTGTATTTTGTAATTTTATTAATGCTTAACTAATAATGGTACGTGTTATTATTTGAAATAATGTTTCTAATCAATTAAATGAAGTTAAACATTATGGCCTGTATTTCATTGTTCAGTAAGTAATTCAAGATATTGGCAGTAAGTTAGACTAATTGGCAGTAAATAAAAATAATCGGCAATAGATTAAAAAAATTATCAGTGTCCACTGTGTCAGTAAAAATGTTGTCAGTTATAAAATTAAAATGGCAGTAATACATTAAATATTGGTAAAAATTAATGCAAAACTGATGAATAATTAACCCATAAAATTGAAACCTAATCTAACCTTACCTAACATATTATTAATTACCATTCATTATTTACTGCCAATTTATTATTTTTCTACCACCGATTGATATTTTTCCCCTGCCTAAGATGATTTTTTTATTAACCTTCTGAGGTATTTATTACTGATACTTTATGAAATAATTACTACTCATTAATTGAATTAAATACTGCCAAAAAAATGATACTTATACTTGCCAAATATTATCAGCTGATCAGTTAACTCTTTTTTTTTAATTAATTTAAATTTTAAAAATAATAAATCAAAAATATTTAGTTTTGATTGACAATTTATTTTTAATGATTACATGTTTCGGCCTTCCTGAAGAACATCTTCAATAAGTTTCACCAAGTATTGTCAGTTGATAACCTTAATCTTTTATTATTGATTTAATTATTCGAATCACGCAAATATAATCTAATGTAATATAATATTTCTCTGATTCACCATCCTCGTGTTATTAAACAATTAAATAACTCACAAAACATCAAGTTTAAAAAGTAATGAATATTTTTTGTTATTAAAAGTAATGTTTTTTTTCTTCTTATTTACAGAGGCATATGAATCATCACCTATGAGAGAAAAACAATTCGGTAAGCTTAATAGAATATACTATTAATTAACTAAGTATAAATTTATCTAGTTAATTACTATTATTAAAACACATCTAACATTACTGACGCATGAAAGTAATTGTAAGAATCATTTTCTTACCAAAGAATACTATTATTTCTTTAAATATTTTTCTAGTACATCCAGGACACTACCTATATTTTTTACGCAGAAATGATAAAATGAAACTCTGTCATTCAAAATATATAATTAAAATTATTTTAACTTACAAACTTAACATTTTAAGTGCAAGAGACCGACATAAGTAAAAAATTGATTATACTTTTTTCAATAATAATAAAAAAGGTTCGTCTGTAAAGCATTCGAATATTACCATTTTTTAAAAAGAATCGTAAAATATTACTGAAACTTTTCAACAAAGTCCACTTTCTTATTTATTACTTTCCTCATTTGTTTAAGTGTTCAAAAGTTTTGTTGGTCCAACAGTTTTGCCGGGGGTTTTTTATTTGTTTATTTCTGGAAGAAGAAAAAACGTAGTTGGGCAACTTTCTTTTTAATGTCTTTGCGCAATATAAGCTCCATTGTAAGGAAGACCCTTGGACAAAAAAATTGCATGAATTTCGCCGACTCAAGGGTTTTTATACCTACGTTGAAAAAATATTATCTTTCTCCTAATATCATAAACACATAAAATAACGGCATGACTTGCAGTTTTAAGGACGTTATTTTATGATGGTAGTATTTACAACTGTATTGCTAGTTTCTGCATATTTTAGTAGAATATTTTAACTGTAAAGTGAAGACATCTCTGGCGGCATGCTGTGCAATTAAGTTTTTACAACTGGAACTCATGTAATGGTCTTAACATGAATGTAACGGCACATTTGACTGAATTTTTTATTCCATATCTAAAGCAAATTTTTCTACACATTTCTAACAGTTTCTGCATCCAGAGGTCCCTCTTTAAAAATATACTTGATTCACGACAGCATCCAGATTGGTAGTATCTAAGGTATATTTATTAATATATATTTCAAGAATGTTAGGTGATTAGTCTGATACTTTCGAACCCTGCACCATTTATTCATAAGAATCGGCTCAACCTATACAACAACACGTGGTAAGGTAACTCGGACTGTGCTAACAATGTGTTATTATCGTTTATTTGACTTAAATAATTTAATTTTATATTTAAACTTATTATAATGTGTACAATCAAAAAAAATGATAAAATATAAAATAGTACTTCATTATGGAATGTGAAGTTTATTGAAAGCATGAAATATTGTGAGAGCTTTCTAACTCACCCTTGAAATATTACATTATTCTTGCTTTCGTTCCCCTAAAGCCTAAATCTAAAGCGACCCCAACTGAGAACCACCGATTTGGCTTGTAAATGCTAAATCGGACTAAAAATGAATTTTTCAAGGCTTTTTCACTTTATTACAGGCATTATTCAATGTTCATTTTTTAGCATTCTTCTCGATGCACTCGTTCTAAGCAAATTGCTCGTGCAGAGGGGTGCATTCTTGGATCTTTTCACATATTTTTATGGAAGGCGGAGCATATTTTTACCCCTAAGACCCACAATGACATATTTTCAACGGCAAAATTTTGGACTCAGACTGAATTTAACATTCCCATATGTTCTTAAAAGTGTTTAGGCAATAATAAATACTTGAGGCCTTTATTATATTTTAAAGAAGAAAAAAAACGATTGTTATTAAGAATGTAAAACCTTTGACAGCATGTTCATACTCATACATAATATATATATAATCGTGTCGGAAACAACAGGGTCAGATCCTGTCTGCCCAGAAGTGGGCGACGTCGATGGCGTTACTTCTGGCCATCATCAGGTCTTCCTGGGTGCAGCTATTCGGGCACAGCGCACACTTCAGAAGGTGTGACAGGGTCTGCTGCACGCCGCAGTCACATTCAGTCGGTCCGCTGTAAAACTGCCAGGCCCTCATTTGTGTCCTCGTCTTGCATACTCCGGTGCGAAGTCTGTTAAGGGACCTCCATATATTCCACCCTTGGTCATGTCCAGGGGCTAGGTCCTCTTTCGGGGCAATCCAAGTATTCCCCTCAGTTGCGCTTCTCCACATGTTCAGCCGCAGGGTGGCCTCAGGTATCTCCAGTTCCGTTGTCGACTAATAACGTTGTTACATAATAATTTAATGAATATAATGCCATTTACGCAGAAAATATTTATTTTAACGGAAACAATATTCAAAATCAATAAACGTGTAGTATACATTCTCTTCAACGGAACCATTCAATAACTTTATATAACTTCTTAGGTTTTCACGGTCAGATTTGGTGGTGACTTTTGAGCTTAGCCGTGTGTGGTAAATTCTCACGTACCAATATTTCGACCGTCATTGCAGGGGTCTTCTTCAGCGTTGACGACGTTGTGAACTCTGAAGAAGACCCCTGCAATGGCGGTTGAAATATTTGTACGAGAGAATTCGCCACACACGGCTCAACCTAAAAGCCACAATACCCATTCAGTAACCATAAATGCACTCAAGTGGAACTTTAGGTACTGTGACGACTCGAATGATGGCACCTTACAGAAAGATTAGGTGGCAATTTGTGATAGACATATACTTAAAAAAGTAAGAGTATGTAATACGATACCTGTAATATAAATTTGTATAATTAAATATTTTAATTGAGAATATTTACGTTGTTTCATTTAACGTCGTAATTCTTCCACAGAGATCCTTATTATATGGTCAGCATAAACCAAAACAACAAGCTATCAGGTTTCGTTTTAATATTGCATCCAGTTAGTGTTGTACATGATTAATATCGCAGTAATGGATAACTTTAATACTCTAGCTATTTATCTAACGTTGATCCATCGTGTACACGGGCGTATTGTATTACATAAAAAAGAAATGCCACAACCGCATCTTTATAAACAGAACGATTCCGAACCACTCAATTATGGCTGACATTTGAATCAGTTTCGCTTCGGCCGATACAACAAGATACACGTAGAACAATGAGGTGCCGAAAGAACACTTGTTAGGGACCGCGACGAATCGAAAAAAATGAAACGTATCGCATAATAATAAATTGTAATTGTCTCCATGGCGAAGGCGGCCTTAATCGAGTTAATTTTAATACAATCTGATACGATCGGTGGAGAATCCAGATCTTCTTAGTGGCTTATTCAAATAGGTGAGATCGAAGCCTCATTGTTAACGGTGTAAGTGATCTAATCACGTGATAACCCTGTCTATAGCAGTGCCCCACAACCTTTTTTTAACTGGCGACTATGTCAAATTAAAAGATATATTATATTTATGTAACTGCTAACGCATTCCCATATAAATATTGACAAATGGAGTACTTATCACTCTTGAAATTGAGCATTATTTATGTAAACACATACAGGAGAATACCGACAGATCTTGATAGTAATTCTGAAGTCTCATATGTGGAATTCTATTACGCTTACTATGCAACAAATGGCAAAGCACTGCATGTGGAGTGTTGATCCGCCAACGTCATAGACTACAGCCCGAGATTCACGCTTCATCCTTTATTATTACAGGAGTTTACTATGAATGGGTGGTCTTCACGGCACGACTTTCTTCTACTACCAATTTTGATTAATATGCTATGACTGGCATTTTACAGGTGAGGGATTAAATTCACGCCATCCGGGAGTATTTTAGAGCTCAGAAATAAAAAAATTTAACCTCCGTCGGGGATCGAACCCACGTCCTTTAGCTTTCAAAACAAACGCTTTGACCATTAAACTATACCTGCTAGTAAATGGCAAACACTACATATTTGACGTTGTACAATTAATTGTACAATGAATTAATGTGACTAATTCTTCTTGTGTTACTGAAAAGAGACTTGCATAGTGATCCGTGGATCATTGGTTGGTGATAACTGAGCAACTTCCCTCCTTGGGTCGGTCAGCAGCCTGGCAAGGTGTTTAGGAAACACAGCGAACCCGTGAATACACAATAATTTATTTTTTATTTATACTTGATGAATAACGGCATTCTTTCGCGAATTAAGGACGGCGATGAAATGCTTTCCCACTTTGGTATGTTTCGTGTGTAAATAATTAGCCTATTTATCAATCGTAATGACAAAATAATTAAAATGAATATAAATAAATGGGTCTGTATCACAAATCAACTTCAGTGAACGTATATCTACAAGTGTAATGTAATGAAATATTTTTTATTGTCACAAAATAAGTTTAAATGAAACTAAATTATTCACTCATTTCCTTTAACGATTTTTAAACAAATATTTGTACTAAGTTTTCTGTGGATATTATTTTGTTTAATAAACACGTTGCATTGTTTGTATACGTTTCAAATCGGTTACCTTGATAAGCAATATCAATCGTACACTATAATGTTTACAGTATATTATAATTTAATTTTTCTGCATTACTTCTATGTTTCATATTTCAACAGTTTTTCAGTAAAACCTATCTAGAGGCTGTTGTTTTGAGTGCAAAATCAAAGTTAATTAAGTTTACTTTTCAGCACAGTTAAACCTGTTAATTTCTATAAAGTTCACTTCAAACACGACGCTTCGATAAAGTAGTAATTAATTATTAAAAATACACACACTATACATCAAATTCTTAAACGCATCAATTCGTTCAGAAAAAATATCGGCAGAAGCGGGATGCGAACCGCGAGCCTTGGAACCAACCGTTGCTCTTGTTCATTACCCTAGACCACTCGACCATCTCCTGCCCGAACTGATGCGCGGAATAAGTTGTATTTATACCATTGTTACCATCATATATAACGATAGATGTCTCTATAGTATATATTCAGAGTGTGTATATTATTATTTTTTATTATTCAATCAGTCAACATTTATTCACAAGCTTTTTAAAAGTAACTGCGATAAAGTAACTGCGTTTTTACAGACGTAAAAAACTCGTGTTTATCATCCAGTTACCGCATCAAATTTAACAGGTAGTTGCATAATTATATAAGTATCCTTCGTCCTGGCGCTGAACTCGCTTACCTGCGCTTGGGTAATTCAGGTAATTTCCCGGCAAAGTTTGCCCGTCGCTGATATAACGTTTAACGTTACACCAATTACGGGTAATCGTTAGCCGGGTGGTTAATTTCGATTCCGATAATATGCAGATTATTGTGTGAAATACTTCGCCGGCCGTTAATCTACGTTTAACGTTCCTTTTGCTTTTGTACTTTGCTCGCAACGTGATCGATGCCTACTTTGTAAGGGACTTTAACAAAAATAACGAGCATTTTTTTGATTCTGCGTATACGGAAAGCTTTCAGAATGTCCTTACATTACGAATTATTTATTCAACCATTTGTAGTTTTTCCAGCGATAAGTATATCAAGATTTTCATAACGATTTTATATGATATTGTGGCTTTTAGGTTTTGGGTCGAAATATTGGTTGAAGGAAGTTCGCCACACACGGCCAAACCCAAAAGCCACAATATCAAATCTGGCCGTGAAAACCTTTATTAAAAATATTAAACAAATAAGTTACTTAAGATTTTATATTGGAACGTAAACTAACATAAAATAGTCAATGTTTGTGGTAATTATGTTTCTTTCCTCTGCCTTTTAGAAATTAAAAACACTCAACAAATGTATTGTGTGATTCAATAGCAGAAGCTTTAAAAACTACCTGTAAAATTATGACATACCTTTTTAATGTAAACAATCATTATACTTTATAACAACATTTTGTACCTAATATAGTCGCAGATCTTTAGTGTGTACCCTCACCCGTAAATTCCCTGTCGTAGCCTTTTCATCAATATTGGTAGTAGACGAAAGTCATTTCGTGAACGCCACTTCTTTATAACGAGTCACTGTAAAGCTGACGATGCTTGACTATAGTCTAATGACGTTGAAGGATCAACACTTCATTTGCAGCGTTTAGCCAATCTTGAAAAATAGCAAACGTTATTAAATGATAACGTTTTTCTATCATCTGTCTGTCTGTATTTTCTTATATGTATCTAAATACAAGTACATAAAATAGACTGTACGTCATATGCATCATCATCTTATAAAACGTTCAATCTAAAACAAATTATCGTCCATTTATAAGAATACCTTTGTTATTCAAATCAACACATTGGTTATTTGATTAGTCATCCCGCATTAAAAATGTTTCGCAGGTGTTGCCAAGTTTGGCCGATGCTTGATTCAATTCAATTCAACTAACCACCTTTTGTATTGCAATTTCTACCTGGTCTACTACTGAAGAGAATTCATTATATCCGATATTATATTATATCGTCGTGTTCGTATATTACCTGTTCGAATATGCACCTGTTTTAGTGGAGTGCTCTCGGAGAATGATTTTCGTTAATTGTGTTATTTTGAGTTCAATTACGAACAGGTGTTTTTTGTTTCTGTGTAGACAGATAATAATGCCGACATTATTCAAATATTTATATATTTTTATTTAAATTGTAAATCATTCTTACTAAGCCAATGATAATGGCACTTTATAAGCACGGTAATTGTTCTATTAACGAAGCTTAGGATCCTTGGTCGCGGACCAAAACATGGATAGGCGACCACGTGGGTTTAGCTTGCCTCTTAAGAACAAATTATTCAGGTATCGTGATCGTCAGATTAACAATCTCATCTCCTTAAAAATGCATATTAGTATACACCAAAATAAGCCTACCGTCTCTTCATGATTCCCGAGGTTATTGAGAACGTTATACGAGTATGCTATTTCTATTTTTAGCATTCACTTTGAGGCCAATTTTATAGTTTAATAGATAAGATTTTCATGCCTTGTTTTAATATGGATCACAATGAACAATGTTTCACTTGGTGGAAGACTGAAGTTTTGCGATCTATGAAATATTCATCAGTTCCAATGTGCATAAAATTACTCGAACAAATGTACCTGTAGAGTACTCAAGTTAAAAAGTACAGCTAGGTTTTATATCGAAGGATCAACACATAATATGACACTTGCGATTTTAAAGATGTCTAAGCACTTTTTGCGATGTGTTGATCTGCAAAATATAAGTATACTCAATGAAAATCAAAGGTTGTGATCAAATTTCAATTTTTATATGGTATAATATTATAGTTGACTTTAATGGGAGTATTTATTTGTTCAGTAATTAATTCAAGGTTGTATTAAATTTATTTATTACTGATCATATCATAAATAATTACTGCCCATTAATTGAATTGATGACTGATAAAATAATTTGTTGCCTTTTGCAATTTGCTATGACAGACATTAAATAAAGTGATTAATAAGTCAAACATTTTATATATGTTCTTGAACAATAACAGCTTATAAAAATAAAATAAAACTTTCATTTGTTCAGTTGTAGTCTTGTCCTGAAGACAGTAGAGGGTGCTACCGGTATTAGTAGACAATAAACTGTTAACCATGTGGCTATGAGCATTCTTACAAATTTATAATTATTTTTTTATTAGACTTATCTGAGGATCGAATTCGCGACTGCTAGCATGGTAGTCGAGCACTATACCCCGCGGCCGAACATCTCTGCATATCAAACATTATAATTTTTATACGACATGTAATTAATCTATCTCCGGCAATTATTTACATTATAATTACATCAATTACAAGGGGAAGGTAACGTTGTAAAACGTTTATTTATTTATTTGCCTTATAGAGACATTCATTACCTTCATTTATCATTATCATTCTTCATGTTGACATAATGGAACACGAGAATGTATCGCTAAGGACATAAAATGTATTATATTCAAAGTGATTAATAATTAATTTAACAAAAAAGGTAATTAATTGAAGCCCTAATTTGTTAATTGCTCTATTACAATAATGAGAATGTAAGAATGTCAATGAAAACACCTTAATTAATCTTTAATAAATGGTTGCCAATATTTTATATAAACAGAATCTCGTAAAAAATGTATCAATAATTAAAATCCATGTTAATATATACTATATATACTATATATATATTTAAAACATAATGCACAAGACGGTGAATTAACATAATAACTACAATTAGTAACTATATTTTGGTTCAGTAAGTGTGCATGTTATTATTATATTAGCATTTTTAGAGCGTTTTTTACGATCAAAATGTCATTTCAGAAGCGCTTCTTTGCCTTCCTTAGCAAAAAAATGCGTCTTGAGTCAGTCTCTGAAGAATGCCTACGTTTTTAACTGTCTTATACTTCTTTCTACTTTCGGCGGTTCCAAGCCGTGGGTGTAGTAGAACTGAAAAAACGTTTGCATAAGACCGTGCTAGGACACATCTCGTCATCTGCAGGGTACTTTTATTTACTTTGGCTGATCTGGTGTCTCTTTAAGTGCACTTAACTCCAATGGCTTAATCAGTGCTGTCAAAGAGATCGGTGTAGTTCTGTGGAGTGTTTTATGGGATAATTCAATGAAGTGTATAGTGTTGAAGGAAAATAATCGAGGATTAGAGACTACTTTGTTATTTTGAAATAAATATATGATTGTAAGTTTTATTATTCTCAGGCTTTCGTTAGCACGGAAGCGTTGGTCTGTAGCCGGAGGCTGCCTGATCCTCAGAGAGCCTCCTGGGTTGACTGTAAAACCAATTTAACGCCGGTCATGATCGTAGCGGTCGCTATCGAAACAGAATCTGCATACGCCCCCCGCGAGCGCCCGACTCGGGGCTCTGCCCTCGGAGGCGTCGAACAAACCGAACGCTTTATTTCCATACTTTACTCCAATAAATTATACCGACTCCATTACTGCCGCTTTCTGAATACGCCTCCCGAGAGGTCACCGCCAAGGGCCAGCAGGCGAGAGAGACTGCCAACTTCGACGAACAACAAGTTTCATCAAACGGATGGAAGTTAGAAGTTAGAAGTTAGCAGTTAGTAGTTGTTATTTTTTGACGTATATACATATTCGTACGCTTGTTGAAAACCCTCACTGTCCGCACGCAAAAACCTTTATAACTTTATTGAACTATATAAGTACTACAATATAATATGTAATACTTATGTCCTCCCGATTTTGTCAAACGTCATATACACCTCTAATACGTGAAACTCTTAGAACCACTGAGATGACGAGTCTACGACCTATTGCAGAACTGACAATCCGAGAAAGAGCTGAGCAATACCAAGAAGTCTTTAATGGGGAAATCACGTGGTAATGATGTATTGTATGAGTGGTGAGCAAAACAGCTGACGAGTTACCATTGGACAATCAACTGAAGAAAGATCACATGAAAGATGGTTACAAAAACAGGACCTAGTCCTGAAAAAGTCAGAAGAAAAATAATTATATTAAACATCGATTCGAGAAATTCGTAAAGTGATAATTAGTAGACTATATTATTGTCTTGTATAAAAGAATAAAATTGAAAAAATATTTCAACGATCAGCAAAAATTTCAAGATTATTCTGACACTGAAAGATTAATTCAACTCACATTCTTCTTCTTCGTAGTATCAATCCGGTGGATTGGTTTGCAGCAACATAATCTTGCATCTCGATCTCCATTCCTCTCAACTCACATTATAGAACAAGTATAAATCACATTATATGACTATAAACATGATAATGTTTTTTATTTACAGCATAATAAGAAGTTTGTAAGTGTCAGTATCAGTAAAATAATGTAATCACTGATCAATTTCATAAATTCTCTTGTATTCGACAAAACTACTATTCGATGTAAACAAAACTCCACGTCTATGCAAACCCCTTCAGAGCACGAAGATGATTAAGTCGAGGAGGATAAATCAAGTCTGTGCGGAAGTCGGTCTTGATATAATTGTAACGTGAACCCAATGAGCAACATTACCCAATCAATTATTTTACTGCCGTTATTACCATTTCCTAAACACGATTGGTCGAATGTAAATGTCTTTGTTCAACAACTAACAGCATGTTTTTAGACTAAGGCGTACATCGTGAATCACTTTCGTATTTTTAATTAATACTTATCTATATCTGCTCCCTAGCTATCATACTTACCTCAATTCTGAGACAAAAAACACAATTTTGAAGACTACCGATATACATTTCTAAAAGCTGCATTGATCCTTGCTCCGTCCCAAATCATTTATACATATATAAAATTGTTTCGGAAAAAACAGGGTCAGATCTTGTCTGACCAGAAGTGGGCGACGTCGTTGGAATTACTCTCGGCCGTCATCAGGTATTCCTGGGGGAAGTTACTGGGACACAGCGCACACTCCAGAAGGTGTGACAGGGTCTGCTCCACGCTGCAGTCACATTCAATCGGTCCGCTGTATAACTGCCAGGCTTTCATTTCCTCGTCTTGCATACTCCGGTCCGAAGTCTGTTAAGGAGCGTTCATATATTCCACCCCTGGTTGTGTCCAGGGGCTAGGTTCTCTTTCGGAGCAATCCAAGCATTCCCCTTAGTTGCGCCTCTCCACATGCTCAGACGCAGGGTGGCCTCAGGTATCACCAGTTCCACTGTCGACTGTAGGAAGCATCTTCTTGATTTGAGCCGTGTTTGAGCCATCTTTTGATACCCAAACATAGGATGGAGTGTGTCGGTTGCTTTGTAGAGCTCCTTTTTGGTGATGACTTCTCGCCGTATATTTGGTGGGGCGATGTCCGAGAGTTGATATAGCTTCGATATCGGGGTAGATTTTAGGCACCCCGTAACCACCTGGCATGTTTCATTCAAATCAGTATCTGTGTGCGAATATTCGTCGATTGAATACTACATATTATAGTTTTCAACGCCCTCTTGGACCTTAACGAGGTACTAACAACTTGTGAGGAGGCTTATCACAATGTTCATTGAAAAACGAATAAAAAATAATCAAATTATTATTTTCATACATTTTCTGGTTACATTAATAAATGTCTTGAAATTTGTATATCCATACAACAAATACGTAATTCTTTATTTATTTATTTTTTTGATTTGATGAATTACTTCTTTACGTTATTAATCAAATACTTCATTCTTAAGCTATGAGTTGTGATATGCCCTAAAACCGCAGTGCATTCATATTCAAAATTTGAATCATTATACATTGATATCCTCCTCTTCCATTTATGACATCGATTAACTGGATGAAGGATGCAGGATCAGGCTTACAATATAAACACTTGTTTCACATATTATTTGTTTATTGTCACAAACGTCGCCCGCCACAGCGAACGCACAGGACGCGCGCACTGTGACGGGCGCGAGTCAAACTTCAACTGCCAGCCCGCAGCGCGATTTCACATCTCCACGGTACCAACTGCCAATATGACAGTCCTACCAACCGGCAATAGGCCAACTGTCATAACAAACAAGATGGCGCTTGCAAGCGCCGTGCAACATTATATAATTAAAATAAACATTCGATGTAGATGTCAGGCAAGCGGACAAAAATAATAGACAAAAGATCGCTTGTCGAGGCTTTACGGCATCGGCCTTAAGGAGCAAGCTGATATCAACATGATAGGCATTTTTACTGTTGTCAGTTGCTTCTTATTGACAGTATCAATCCTGATGATTGGTATGCGGCATTAAATTTTTCCATCTCGTTTTGTACTGTGCTTCTGGTTTTTTATGCAGCCCTATTAAGCACAGCATATGAGGCGCAGTTCATGTCCTCAAACGCATATTGCAAATAATACAACATCTGCTGTAATATATTAAAACATAGTGCTTAAAATAAAAAAATGCGGATTCTTCCGTTCGGTAAACAACTGTGTTAACGTCATGTTTGAGTGGCCTGTAAAAATCTGTAAATACTTGTTAATAGTGTTAATACTCTTTAAGTAATAATTACGTAGAAGTGAGAATAAATTGCTGAAATTTTACGTTTGCGAGGCGTGTCTAGTGTGTTTAGCTCTGATGGGTTGCTATAATGTATCACTGGTAATTACTGACGCAACGATGGGCTTCGATATTAACAATCATCACTTTACGCATTTACTGTAATCATTTTAGATTAACTCTTGTGTGAAACAATAAGGTTCTAGCGCTCTTTAAAGCCTGCAAAGTGCGCACAATTAAATCATTGTCAATTATCGTGAAAACGTATTTAAAACATCGCTCATTCTACGTAATCACTGAGTAATAAAATAATATGAGAATGGATTTTTTTTTACGTTATATCAATCTTTGTTTAATTATTTTCTATGCTTAGATGAAACTAATTTATTGATGCATAGGAATTTCTGGAACTCGTATGCATCAATAGTTTGAATTATATTTATTTGTTTATCTTTTATCACACATCACTACTTATATTTTTTTTATGTAAGCACATAAAAGAGAAAACCGATGGATGATTATGGAGAAATATCATATGTGAATTAGTGATCCGCCAACATCATAACTACAGGCCGGCATTCAGTCATTCATATTACTTTCATTCATATAATTTTAATCTCCGTTAGGGATCGAACCCACGATCTTCAGTATGGTAAGCAAACGCTTTACTACTAAGTCATACCCGCCAGCATATGTAAATAATATTAGTAAATACAAGTCATAAAAAGGAGCTCCCTACTCACAGCTCAATTTAACAAGGCAAAGAGTTTTCTCAATCCCATTTGTATACAGATCTGGCAGTTTGCCTACGAAGTAATATTGCATTATAATTTGTTAAATACATTATATTTATTATATATTAAAACTTATAAAACGCGTGTGGCTATTTTAACGTACGTAAGCAAATTTTCGTGATCATTACGAAACTAAGAAGATTGGTCCATCCCTCCACCTTGGCGGGTCCGTGACCAGGTCTCGAGCACCTCCCGTATGTAAATTGCCTCTAATGTAATACCTCCATCAGCGTCACTTGTGCCCTGCAACTACACTACGACCTTACTACAAAAAGCCCTGCCTACCTAACACAAAACGACCACTTACGAACCCCACCGCCTTACATTATCCCACACGATAATATTTAATTTCGCCATAAAATTTGCGATTTAAAATATTACATGTACATACATACTTAATACCGTTTATATATGAAATATGCTTTCATAAAAACCATCAATATATCTACTCTTATTACTAACGCTTAGTCGTATTCGTCGTAATTGAGCTCACTGTAGAACGGTGTGGTCCTTTGAAACAACCTTAGTCCTTAGCACTATTCTTTTCCATCTCATCTTCTTCTGTGATCTTGTTCTTCTGACTCCTTAGGCGTTTTCTGGCAATATGCCCCAAATTTATTAACATTTTTCTAACATAAAATGAAATAACTGAAATCCCTGTGTAAAACTGAAAAAATATTAAATCACCGAAGTCTTTAAACAGGCAACACATATTTAGTCAGACAAAACAAAGTACAAAGAAATACTCGTATATTTTAATAAAAATATTATCGTTGAGATTCAAGGATACTTTATAAATAATAATTATTTATTATTTTTAACAAACATTTTTATGCATTGTTTGGTTCACTGAAATATACTTTTATGAACTCTTTATCATTGCGAAAGTCGCTATAGCGAAGAGCAATATTTTATTACATGTTTATTTATTTAATTTTATAAAATATATTAATATATACTGTCGAAGTTCTTTAACGTGCACGATCTCCCTATCGCGATACGTTTATCGCTATCATCTACTTGTGTACCCGAGAGCTGCGACGGGGGTAGCACCTTTAGTATTATACCTGTCTCGATAAGAAAACAAGAAGTTTGAATATTTACAGTGACATAACTTTAATTGGCTATCATAAACAATGATAACTATCACACGGCAATAATCGTTTATTATTTATGTGTCAATAAACTCCGTGGCTAATTTACAAGCTTGCATTGCTAACTTTTATTGGGTAAAGAGTCGTGACCGGCCCAAATGAAATGGTCAAATATTTATGGTCGCCGGTAAAAAATACTTTACTTTCTTGTGAAAGAACTCGCGTCTCATTATAATTACTATATTATCATGAACTATTGTTAGCATTTAAGCCATTCGGATTATTTATGGACATTGTTGTCTAATAACCAATTTAATCGATGGCAGGTGAGTCCGTTTGCTGATTTAAGTATGTTGTTTTTTGATCTATTATGATCATGTTTTTTGAAAGAATATTGCGTAAATATTTATAACAAGGTAAATAATACACTGTTAACTATCTAGTGGATAGTAGGCCATACTCTATACTCTGATGAAACAAAGTCCTTATATTCAACACTATTATAGTATTCGTCTTCCGGATCTTGAGGATTGGTTGCAGATAAAATGTGCCTTTCCACTGCTCTCTATCTTCTTCAGCCTTTTTAGGCTCAACAAATGAAGCACTAAATAAGTATTTGAATACTTATCGTTTAGTAAAAACATATTTATAGTATGTAAAAACAAAACAAGGTATATTTTGGCGGTTATCCTTTGTATAATTGAGGCGTCCTTTCATCAAATGATCCAACTCCGAGAAGGACCGGTTAATTATGTGATATACTTAAAAAAACTTGATCATTGAACACCCAAATATTTCTCTGGTACCACAGCCGGAGTCTATGCAAGTTCGCGGACTCTTGCCCTGAAAGCTCCAGGGAATCATCCATGCTACCATGTAGATCTCCAGGTATATAGGTGTTTTGGGACAAGGCACAGACAATATGTGAGCTTTCGGAACTGTGAAACGGAAATTTGCGGTGTCGATATGCTCCGAATACGGAGCGGATATGGTAAAAAAGTCTCTTCCCGCGCTCCTTTGCTGGTGGTCGTCGAAAACAATATATATTCAATGGTAGACTATGCTTAGTTATCTTGGATCAAAGTGTGGTCAGTGCTTACTGAAAGCACTAGCAGAAATTTTTGGTAACCATATATGAAAGAAAGTGACATTCAATGACGATATCATTATCATTAAGGTATAATTGAATTATAGAGTGAATAATTAATACAGCATTTTATGAGCTCAAATCGCTAGCCTATATTTTTATTGCATTCAATAGACGGACGCATTTTACTTTTACAATTATATTGTGATAAAAAATGTCTATTTCCTCACCGAAAGCAATAAAATAAATAAATTTTCCAATAAACAGAAGCAGTGCCATACTTGTTGGGTAAAAATCAAAAATATTCACACGCCACTTCAATTACGTGAAAAAAATCTGCGCATCGGATCTCGGGGCATGAATCGGTGTTGCCTTCGTTATTTTACTCGAACACACGAAAGAACATGTTCAGGAGAGGCGATGTTTGTAGCCAAGTGGTTACAGTGTTCGACTGTCGCACAAACAGTCCTAAATTTCAAGAAAAGCAAATGAAAAAAAACTTTGTTGAAGCATTATATCATTCTTTATCATAAGTTGATTTGTTTGGCAAATTCTGGGGTCGTACAATAAGTCAAACACGTATCGATGGTTTTACTTTAGTTACTTCCTTACTGCAGTCTTAGAAAGTCTTTACCAGAGCGAACAAAGGCGAATATCATAGAGAGACCATAGAAGAGTATAACAAAACATTATGTCGGAAATTTGTGACGGATGCTCAAGCTAGCAAACGGTTGTAAAATTATGATCATGGTAACACCATTCATTGATATTGATAATACGCCTAATGGTCCAGTACTTGAGAACGGAGGGATAATTGCAGATTTTTTTTTTTTTAAAAAGTGATAAACTGATACTCAAATATGTCATAGATTACAACATACAACAGCATTTTTAAAATATACCTGCTAACCAAACTTTTTAAGGAGAGCTGTAAAAATTATTTTATTCGTAATTTATATCCTTATCGATAAGCATGAAATTACATTAAGAATCTTTAGCATTTGTCATGGTGTATTATTTAATGTGCCGTTGTTCTCCTCTAAAAATAGAATAGTAAACGTTCTTTCATTATTGAAAAAGGCACAATTTATGCAGTTAATGTACGTCGACCAAGAACTGTCGATTTCTAAAAATTATTCTTAATTGCCATCGGTAATCTCTGGAATGTTCAATTTATTCAAGAAACACCTCAATATACACTTGTATACTCACCCCAACTTGGACAAAAACACAACACTTTCTGAGTCTAGTCGTCTTGGGCGTCATATAGCCCACATGTCTCTACCGGTTATGCGAGCAAATATTTGACAAGATTGCAAGATTATGTTCATCAGTGTTTGGCAGTGTTCGCCTTTACGCTAATCGTCTGAAAGGCGGGAGTGAGTGGGCGGGAAGGGGCCGCCCGCGCCTCCAGCAAGGCCGCCCAGTGCAGCCTTTTTGTGCAATTACCCCATAATAAGGTACGTGAGGTGCGCATGCGTGGTGCTGCTCCCCGCCCGCTCGCCTCTCAATCACTGATTGTGATCTTCTATCAATTTCGAGAAGAAATCCAACAACTGTAAACACTTTGGACTTCCGAATAACATAAATCATCCTCTCATATATCGACACTCTCTATATAACACATATTGAAGTCGTAAATAGTTTTCATACAAAATAGAGCAACAGTCAGAAAAGCACAAATACATGGCACAAAAGTTATTTACCTAGAAATCATGATATATCATTGAAACTTAAGTTTATAAACATGACATGGGCTTACCTGCGATTCAATTTTTTACTTCAACTGTGTATTTTTCTCTGAATAATTAATGTTTTCTTTTTTTCAATATTTTCAGCATTCACTTTGAGATCCATTATAAATTATAAATATTCTTTATTTTCTTTGTTTTTACATGGATCACGTAAGATAAGTTCTCTATTAGGAGGCTGCAGTTTCGATTAACTCGTAGCCTTTCTCAATTCATCACTTGTTAAGAGAGAAGTTGCAAACCTATCTGTCTCTTTGTCTTATCATTCCCTGATAGACACAACCCCTACCCCTCTCCTATATAAAATGGCTTTGAATGGTTTTTGGAGTGGGATAAAAAAGTATATATTTTTAAATAAATTTAACGTAGTATTTAATATAGTTTTGTAGAGTTATCAATTGTTGAAATACCATACATTTGTAAAGTTTCTAAGTAAACTAACAGCAAAATCTGTTTTGAACATGTAAGATACCTTCAAGAGAAGAGTGAAATTATTGAAAAAAATTAACAGTTATTGCAATAAATCATAAACCAAAGATAAATTACTTATCTTAATTATTGTTCTTATTATGCAGAACATTGTTTACTATATCCCATATACTCGTAATCATGAAACAATTCGATCGTTTTGACACTTGAAAGAATAGCTTCTTAGTTTATTTCGTGGTTGCAATCGTGGAATCATTACGAACTTCCTGCAACGAAAAATGCATCAAAAATTCTGCAAGAAAAACTATAATGCGTTCTGTAATTTCATGTGACTTCATGGGTGTATGCGAAACACCCTCAAAAAGCAATTAAGCATAATGTAATTTCGCATCATTAATAAAATTCGGATTCGTAAAATATTCGAAGCTATTTAGCCCAGGTGATCGTGGTACCTTTATATCTGTTTCAGACGGCTATACCCATGTGGGTATAATGTGTGGCATGTGCTACCCGGTCCGAGCCGATAGTTTTTACACGTGCCTCCAAGGATAATAACATATAATGGGTTCGCGTCCTTCTGGCAGATGAAATAACAATATAAACACAAGCAAAACAACGCCATTCACCTCATGCTATAGTAGCGGTTCCAACTATGTTTTTAAAGTTGTACAAACGACACAAACAAACATTAACGAACAATTACAACAACGAGAGTATTGTTAGTAAAATACCAAGTATGTACATATATATATTTTGATTCGATCTTATTCTTACACTTTTTACACACGTTTTCATACAAACATAATTTCATCATAAAATATAATATCTACCTAAATACTCATATCTGCTTAATCTGTAACGACCAAGATGCTGTAATGTGAAACGAGCTATCAAACAACAACGGCTCTTATTGATATGATGTGAATGTAAAATAATTAAAAAAATATTATTTATCAAATATCTTAGAAAAAAACATGTGTTTTCTCTAATATTATGGTTATCGTTGCCACTAATAATTTGATCATCTGAATATTATATTTAATAACCATGTGTTAATACAAATTTCGAAACGAAATAAAGCATGTGATCTTCATTAAATGTTGCATTTTTTTTACCCGCTATAGTTTTCGTCTTGTCCCATATTAGCTCTGTCTAAGCTTTACCAATTACATTATATGTATTGTTCCCTGTAGCCTAACAGTATGGACGAAAGCCTGGGGCTTAAATAAAATACAGCTGTATTGTATGTTCTTGTATGGCATCCAGAGAATGTCTAAACTTGACGACTTTTATTTCTTGCTATACGTACTATGGATCGCTGCCATATCTGTTTTTTTTACCTCGTCATTCATATCAAAGTCAAACCTTTATACCGCTTATAATATACGCAAAACCAGTTCTCAAAACCTATTACACGGCTGCATTGGCTTTTAGTTAGATGCCAGGATTCATTGACATACAAAAGAATGAGAGTATCAACCGAATGTAAATATTAACACTATAAAGCGAACGCAATATGGCCTCGTTATCCACCAACATAATCATTAGTCGTAAAACCTAAAGATGTAATATTTGGGACTGTCCGTTCTTCTTGGTAAAACTGAAGTCCTGGGTTCGAACGCACCTGTGGTCACACATGTCGCTGTATCTGCAGAGGAATCTCCGGGACCCGAGCCGATCGCTGGCCCACTTTTTTGCTCTTCCATGTCACAGATTGACGAGACCTGCCCGTCTGCTTCCTACCTGACTAAGGCATAATACCAGTTCTGTATTTTTGAGAAATTGCAAATTTTGCGATTGAGAATCAAAACAATCGAAATACCCGAGTTTTCATATGTTTTATACTAATAATTGTTTAATAGTTATTATTTATTCCACAATTTGATTAAGCGGTATGTTTCGGCTTCGGCGGCAAAGCATTATAAGGTGTGGCTACATAAATTTTAAATGGTAAGGTAGTATTCATTGTTTGAGACGGTTCAGCCGTATTTCGTCCCCAGAAACTTCGTTCAACGACGTGAGGCGCACTGGACGTCTGGTGCACGGGACAACTGGTGCACTGGATGTCTCGCTAACCTATCCTTAATAGTTACTTATTTTCATACATTGTGTTTATATTTCACTGAGTTAGGTAGAGGCTAGCAGTCTTAAAAGATAAAGGTTGTACATTTCTGCGGCCTGAAAGACTTCACATTTTTTCACAACATCTCAACTCCCGATGAGGAATTCATCCAGTATCCATTGTTCTTGTGCCGATGCGATGATGACCCGCTTTGTTTTTTTTTTTGCTCGACAGCCTTTAAGGTTTTACTGCCCAGCCTCAAGCTCAATAATATGCACGTCAATATTCTAAGCAGGTAAATTTACCTGGCGGACCTAAATTTATACAAAGTTCCCGCGCTGAGCTTTTGAGCTTTTATGGCGGACGTCGGGGAGCTTTTATCTTGAGACGTTGTCCTTTTACGATTCTTACAAAACGCATTATTTTACATATTGAAGCATAGAATGGCATTACATGGTGGTTTTTACCTGCTGTTAAGAAAACAAAGAAGCAAATTATAATATAATTCTTGGTTTCTTATTACATTATTTTGTAAATATTTCATTAGACGAATAATGCAAAAAAAAGTTGTGACAAACCTTTATTTACGTATTCATTTCGGGGAAATTATCATGCAAATAGAATATTGCTTATATTATCTAAGGGCTGATTATGATCCTAGTGTGTTTAAATAAAAACTATTGCTCAATTGTAGCAAAATCATAAATTGATTAAACATTGCAAACAATACAAAATTTGGTACTTTAACGGAATGGTTTTGAATTAAAATTATTTTAGAGAATTGTAACATAATGCAGTGCTTTTTTTATCTGAAATACTTAATTACTAATTCCTTAGTCGTAGTATATATTTTCGAATATGATTTTAGCGAAAGCACAATTACATTTTTTACCTTTTGCGAAAATTGCTAGTTCGCACTTCGAGAGAAAATTTACTTTACTACTACGTTGAAGCTCACCAATCTTCGTTCACGGTCGACACACATTAACTGTGTATGGATGTCCGGCAAGTGTATGACGAGTTTATCAGTTGTGAGTGGGTGCAAGAGGAATTAGAACTCTTTAAGTTACAAAGAAATTCGCTACCGTAATAATAACGTTCGAAAATACTAAGTAAACCAATCTTACGCCTGTGTTTTAGTGATTGCGTGATATTGTATATAAAACGAATGAGCCATTCGTCAGAAGAGCCTTCTTTGAACTGATTCAATTAAATTTAGAAGGTATTTTTCCAACCCAAAGGTTGCAATTTTTTTTATACAAAAATCATCAAATGATTTAATTACTACATCACCCACTGTTTATTTTGTTTATCTTCACCTGGATTTCATTCATACATTTTCGAGCGGCACGCAAGTGTGAATAAATTATTTTATCACCGGATAAATTGAATCATTCAAAACGTTATGAAACCTCGCGGGTCTACGTAATGAAATGTTTATAGCAGGTAACAGGTAACTCCTTCAAGCAAGACCCGCTCACCGTGACTAGTTGACGTGCTTATATCCCACGAGAGACCGAAATGCGCTAATAAGAGCCGCCATATAATTCAAAAATTCAAAACAATCTAACGTGATTTTTTTCTATCTTCTTTTTCACCCAAGCGGGCACACTTTTGTTTACGCGTTTGAATTAAAAGAATGTTTTGCATAAATTTAATTAATTTTGCTAATAACTCTTGAAAAACTTCTGAAATCTGGCTGCTCATACTATTACACTCCATTCAAGTCGGATCTTGACTGTGTTATTAATACAATAATGTAATCACAGTGAATAACCTCACTAAGGTATGTGTGTATTGTTAATTTTTTGTTCACATCGCCTAATTGAGACATTTTTCTTTTTTAATGTCAACTACCTGTCTTACTGAGAAGCAAATGTAACATAAAGTTAAAAATATGTAGCAAAAGAATCGGTGCAGTTGGTTCGAGTAACTTAGCCTAATTTTTATTTTTTTTAATTATTGGCTACTGAGCAATTTACTTCAATGTAAATTATATTTAGCTAAGTACAACAGTAATATTTATATTTTCATTGTCTTATAACTTTATGACTTAGTGACTTAGTATATTGACAGATTTTTTTTTATTTCTCATCTATAAACACACTCAGAAGAGCACCACTAAAGGGTCTTGACGGACATTGTGACCCGCAACTGGATTTGTTGACGCCTTATATAAGAAATATATTCAGTAATTGTGTGCGTGTCGGGATTGAGTATAAGCAAAGGTTTATTTATCTGCTTTTAAAAGATATATTAAGCGCATGATATGCTACACAGATGCTGAAAGAGTATTAAAAATCTTGTCTGTGTTGCTTTCATAAACAGCTTTATTGATTTACGCAATTAACAACATCAAGTTGATACATGGTTTTTTCAATTACTTACGAGTACAGTCAACACCTCATAACGTTTTTATAAGATTGGATGATTAGTCCGATGCTCCCGAGGCCTAGACCATTTATTCCTTATAGGCAAATCAACCCAAAATAACAACAAGAAAATGGATCGTTGTATGAAAAATCGCCGTAAACACTAAAATAATAAAAAACGAGGGTTAATAGTGAATTTCATTATTCTTGTTCTCTGTTGATAAAATACTTGTCTATTTGTCAATATTAAAATAAGCATTCAGATTATTGTTTATGTTTCTACTTTCAAAATGTTCAAATTTATAACAATAATGTTTCACACTATCGATAAGTAATCCTTGAACAACACGAAAGTCAGAACCGTGTTGTTAGAAAATCGCGTAGATCGGGGTAAGAATCTAAAACAAAAGATAGGTTTCATTATTTTTCACGGAAATTCTTACTAAGCTTCCAGGTCGTGTTATTCGCGGTTTGTCTGTACTTGTGCTTCTTCGTCTAACTGTACTAAATAAGCTTTGATAATCGGGTATCATTACAAGATTACTTGTGTTTATTTAATAATCTTTTGTCAGGCGCCGTAATTAATTGACTCGGCATTTTAATACGATTATAATTACGAACGCACGGGTTCTTGTTAGCACCAAAGACATTACGCAACACCCCCGGGCTATGAACCAAGTACCGCGACAGCGATACATACAACCTACACCGCAAATCTCCGCACGAGCAATCTTTCAAGTATGGCAGGCGTTAACTTCTAATAGTAAATGCCCATCTAATACCCCCCCGAGCGAAATCTTTCGGAATTAGACTAGTAAGTACTAAAGACTACTACACAATTGCAGTTTAATATTAAGTTCATAAATCAAGTATATAATCTCACAGAGTCGCTTAGCAAATATGTGTATAATATTAGAGATTTGGAATCATGAAATCAAGCTGGCAGGTATAGCTCAATGGTCAAAGCGTTTGCTTTGCAAGCCAAAGGTCGTGGGTTCGATCCCTGATGGATATTTAAAAAAAAAAATTTAATCGAATTCTGAGCTCTAAAATACGCCCGGTTGGAGTGAATTTGATCCATCATCCGTAAAATGCCAGTCATAACCAATTAATTACAATTGGTGGTAGACGAAAGTCGTCCCGCGAAGACCACCGATTCATAGTAAATTCCTGTAATAATAAGGATGATGCGTGAATCTCGGGCTGTAGTCTATGAAGTTGGCGGTTTAGCCATGTGCACCATGGTAAGCATCACAGAATTCCATAGATGAGACTTCAGAATTACTATCACCATCTCTCTGTATTCTCCTGTATGTGTTTACATAAAAAAAAGTTTACTTCACAACTGCAGTATTATATTAGCTCTATATATTTAAACCTATGATTACATAGATTCGCTTAGCAAATATTTAAATAATAATTTTTATGATTTGGTAATCATAAATATTTTAACTTGTTATATAGTTAAACAGTTTATTCATACATTTTTCAATTTAGCATTTTGTATCATTTGTAGTATTTTGACAATGTTTTTTTTTAATTTTTTAACCAGTTTTTATATCAAATTTCAAACCCACTGCAGGACTGACAACCGAGACAAAGTAAGAAATTCTGAAATATAAAAGGCTTGTGACATGGAAGATGACTTGTGATGGGGCAGATGAAATAGACGTTACTGGAGAATTTGAATTTACGTTGGAAGAATTAGTTCTGAAAGTATGGTGAGCACTAAATTTTAGGCTAATAAACTTGACTGTAGAGGGGAGTGCTTGCAGCAAGTGTTCGAGGACATGAGTTGTAGCTCTTATGCTGAGCTGAAGAGGGTTGCGAAGGGCCGAGACGAGTGGAGATCGAGATGCAAGATTTTCTTGCTGCAAACCAATCCACCGGATTGATACTACGAAGAAGAAACTTGACTACTGCTTTATATAACTATATCAAAACTACTTTTACTACAAATGCATAGTCTTAGCTATGTGACAGTTTGCCACTCAGGATTATATGATATACAGTCGATTCCGCTTAATTGGGATACATCGGGACTTGGGCATTTTGTCTTGGCAACTAAGGCCATTAACCAGTAATACACACATAAAATTAAACATATTTTTTTTTTTTAATAATTTTATTTTATAAACTCTTGGAAACTGTAAATTACATATAGGTAATATAAATTATCGTATAAATTATCATATAAATTACAAATATGTAATCAACAAATAAAAACCTAATTTAAATCATAAATGGGTAGGTACATACAATTTAATTCAATGCAAAAATAAGAGTGTAGTCTGTCTTTTTTTGTTGTGTAACATTTCACTTCTACAAAATCAGCACAGATATTCAGTGCGGATGTAGGGCTCCTTTCATTTCCTTCCTGCATAAAATAACACTACAATTGAATCCTCACTGTCTTCATTATCATCGTAACATGGTAAATTGTTATCTATACTTGAAAATTCTTCATAGTTAATAATAGCTTGCAACATATCCTGATTTTCTTCACATTGCTTAAAATTTCCTGTCCCAATTAAGCGGAATGTTGTCCCAATTAAACACATAAATTTACTATTGGTTTCTTGGTTTGGTTTCTGTTCTTTGAGATTTGAGATTTGTCCCAAATAAGCGGCTATCCCAATTAAACGGTGTCCCAATTAAGCGGAATCGACTGTATATTTTTATTTTTTTCACTTGAATAACTAATTAAAACTTACAAAGCGGATATCGTTCGGTAAACGCATTGCGTTCATCAGCAACTGGTTACACATCGTAAATCACGACGAATCACTTTACTTTATAAGTTCATAATATAATTAGCGCCTCTCACTGCTGACTGTATCTCTGACATGTCATCCGAACTGTAAAGCCTGGAACCTCGCACTACCGTTCACACACGCACAATATACCTGTTTGGTCCAGTGCCGGTTTCAGGGGGTGGCGAAGTGGCTCGGTGCCCCAGGGCATCGAATAAGCTAGGAGCGCCCAGGGCAAACAATATTTCATAGAATTTTTAAAATAACAACAATATGAAGCGCTAGAAAAAAATTGCCCCAGGGCGTCGGAGGATCTAAAACCAGTACTGGTTTGATCTGTTATGTATCCTTTTTTGCATATAATTTGATACTGTATGGACCCACCTTTAATTGAAAGTTAATTGAGCATTTAATCACATTCATGTGAAAATATTAAAAATGTTTACACATTATTTAAATAATAGTTTTGATATTTATTAAAATATATTTTTAACAACGACACTAGCAAATTATAAGCGCGATGATTGTTAATACAACGTAGTTAAAGCAACATTTGACGCAAACCAAAATTTGCATGGGTTACCACTTGTTGCTTACCGCCTATCGTAGATTGTGTACGCTGCTTAAGACCAAACAGTCCATAACTAAAATGCTAATCAACCGATCTCACTAAAACTTAAATCTTACAAATTATGCCTCTTACACCACACATGGTATCTTTCCCCAGGCAGCTGCCCTAGAGATGTGAAACATGTATGTTCCCAGATGAATCTTTGAGTGCATACAAGTCAAATAATGATATCGACAGAACAAAGTGGCAAAATATGGAAAGGATATTGAAAGGTTTTTTTTTATATCTACGTCAATAGAAACTTCTATTACGTTTCAGTAAGCACTCTGTATGTACGTACTCTTTTTAACAGTAGTCTAGCTCTAAGCAATCAATGGAAGCGAGCTTTGTTATGGTTAGTTAACCACATCGGTGTCTCGCTCCGTATCTAATACTCTTACGCGGCAATCAGCCATCGTGATATTTAAATTAAAGGTTGGGGGGTCTCGCCGACAACTAATTTTATTACGTTAATTACGTGAAGTCTTCATCTCTCCAGTCGGACAGTGTGACGTGAACGACAACCTTAAACGATTCGTGTCATTCCCCACCGACGAAAAGAGTAGCAACATTTTTATGAGCCAATGCGAGAACAATTATAAAGAATAACTTTTTTAAAGCTCCATGTAAACACAATGTATAATAATTTAATAAAAATAATTAATACCAATATGCAGAGACGTTACTTAAGATTTGAGGTCAGTCTAGGGATAAGGCTTCTTAATTATAAGTGCATTAACTAAATGAATGTCTCTACATACAGATGTAAGTATTTTATTTACGAAAATTTGTAAAAGTTTCTTTAGGAAATAAATAGCGATTAAAAAGACAGCTGATACACGTCCTATAAGATGTGTTTTGTATGTGAATCATTTTTTAAACATTTGTACAAATCTTTGGTAATTTATAAAGTATAAATAATATTGAAATTTATATACTTATAAAAAACATTAGTATATTCTAATAAGTAAGTCTTTATTTCTTAAGCAATGCTCATGTTTATAATCGGAAACATATTTTAGTACAGCTGTAAAATACTCGCCATATTTTTGATGTCGAAGCTCGCTAATAAAATTCTGCTTAAAAGATAAAGTGACATAAAACAATTTGATATGCTGATTCATATTCATTCCCGTAAGGTCCGCACCTTTGGGGTAAAGCTAATGATGAAGATAGCGGGTCTGCAAGCTTCGTCAGTCTCTCAACGCTTGGCTGCCCTAACAATTCCCTCAACGACTAAGCGCACGGAAGCATGCACATTGTCTTACTTTAAACAGTGGAGTAACTACTTAGTATATTTGTTTGAAAGGGATCGTGTCACAAAGTACCAATATATATATATATATGTAATCGTGTCAGAAACAACAGGGTCAGATCCTGTCTGCCCAGAAGTGGGCGCCGTCGATGGCGTTACTCCCGGCCATCATCAGGTCTTCCTGGGTGCAGCTACTCAGACACAGCGCACATTCCAGAAGGTGTGACAGGGTCTACTCCACGCCGCAGTCACATTCAGTCGGTCCGCTGTAAGACTGCCAGGCTTTCATTTGTGTCCTCGTCTTGCACACTCTGAATTCTGTTAAGGGACCTCCATATATTCCACCCCTGTTCGTGACCAGCTCCTTCGTAATACATGTTCAGTGGCCATCTGTACCAACTACTGTATTACGATTTTTTTCATTTTTAAGAGTGAAAATAAGTAGCACTGCATAAAACTGAAACCTTATTTATGTCCACTTAACTTCTCAATTTAGTCTGACGTGGATTGGCTATGAGACGGTACGTGACACAGGTATCAATACAATCGCAAAATATTAACAGAAACCAATGGGTTAAATTCAGAAGCAATGATGACTTACAAACTCAATCACTACATAAAATTCTCCAAAAGTTAAAATATTTTTTTAGCTTCGACAGAAAAATAAATACTCTTAAGTTGATAGTATTATAAATTAGATAATTTTTTGTTTGATTGTGAAACTGAAATCTTTCTTATTGTTCTTCTTGACTCTTGTGACTCTCCCTGCCAAAGCATTCCCCACCGCTCGAGGTTGTCCTTTTTTCTACCAACTCTGGTTCTTAACTATTCAGGGATTTCCACGTCCACCAGTCAAGGTTCTTGCCGGTTGGGAATCCTTCCTTTGGAATAATGAAATCCTCTGATGCGACTTGTTGCTCATTTTGTTTTTGTTGTCGCTGGGTTGAAAAGATTGGCCGGAGGACGAAGTCCGAAATTCCGTTTCCAGGGGGCACCGCGTGGAGGTTCTTTTCATGCTCCCCGTCTTTTATTATATGTCTAGTGTTGGTGACTCAAAAAGACATGAAAAAACTCTAACCATCAATAAATTACTTTCTGGTTACTAAGTAAAGAAATAAATAGATAATTTAAATATTTATAATTTAAAAAATATATAAAATCTTGTCTATAATATCAAACAAAAATAAGTATTAGAAAATATTATGCGATTTATTCTTCTTCTTCGTAATATCAATCCGGGGATCGGTTGCAGCAACAAAATCTTGCATCCATGCAAATACACTGCATATTATATTTACTTGAATCATTATAAAATATTTTCTAAAAACACATACAAGTCGAACAATCCCATACGTTGATGTAAAGATCTTATATTGAAATTCTAGCACGCTTTTATATATTTTTTTAAATGGCAAAGATTGTATATAGACCAAACAAGCATTCCCACCTTCCCACATCTACGAATTTGCTTGTTCTAAACGATAAATCTGTATTCTAACGTTGCTCTATCCACTTTTTCTGAAAATTTCTTGCAAATATGGTGTAAGCGCCGCAGGGTTTCAGATTAAAACAAAATCTATCACTTTAAATGTAAACATTATTTATCGTTTTATATTCTATATATTATATAAAAACGCACTACCAAAACTGAATCCGACGTGGAGCATAGAATAAACACAGGATGGCTGAAATGGAGGTCTCTCTCTGGGGTTTTGTGTGACAGCAAGGTTCCAGTTAGGACCAAAGGTAAAATCTACAAAACTGCTGTAAGGCCAGCTATGCTCTACGGATCGGAGTGTTGGACCCCGCTGAAACGTGACTTGGATAGGATTCATGTGGCAGAGATGAAGATGCTGAGGTGGGCGGGCGGTGTGACTAGAGTGGACAGAGTTCGAAATGAGCATATTCGGGGTTCATTTCGGGTGGCCTCCATACCTGTAAAGATAAAGGAAAACCGCCTTAGATGGTATGGGCATGTGCCACGGAGAGATGAGAAGTGAAGAGAGCCCTCAACATACTCACGCTGAGAAGAAGACCTGGAAGACCACAGGCAACCAGGACTGCAACTGTAAACAAGGATCTGAAGACTCTGAGCTTGACCGAGAATGCAACGCAGGACAGACAGACATGGTGAATGTGCACAAGGAGAGCTGATCCCAGATGATGGGAAATGGCTAGGCTAAAGAAGAAGATATTATATAAAAATGCATTTTTTTTTGTTGTTTTGATATGATGACGTTATTGTAGTTGCGCCCGTGGGCTAGGGTTCACGTATTCAAATGCCGTGAGTTCTGTGATATTTTCACAGCATTATCATTAAGCATCTCCATAGCTGCTGTTCCGAAATGATTGACATTGTTGACATCACATTAGCGGCTCACTCTCCGAGACAATCACCGCGATGGTGATCATCCAAGTTCCTGCCTTCGCAGCATTTCACTTCTCACTTTCTCCATTTCGGAGATGATGGTAATCTAATGAGCCAAAATAACGCTACTTTAAAGTAAATAATATATAATTATATGGTGCCTTTGCATGAACAATCTCAGTTCCGCGGTAACGGAATTACACAAAATTAACGTCCGCGAAATGCCTTATTCTGTTGAGTTTTTTTTAATATGTTATGTTTTAAGACATCAACGCTTCGAAACGTAAAAAAATACAAAATTCTACTCGGCTTTTATAATGAGTCAATTAATAGGTAATTTTACACCAATACGCAAGCCTCGAATTTATTTAATTCAAATATAATTTTATTGTCATCAAAAACTGCAGGTATCTGCAAAATTATTTCAAAACATTACTTTTTGCTTACTGAATTACAAAACTGTTAACTGTTTATTTTTGTCAAGTGTGTGAACGTGTAACAACTTCATTGTAACTTTTACGTTGTTTGTTCGGTAAGTTATTCAAAGTTTTGGTAGTCTGTTAAATTAATTGGCAGTAAATAAAATTAATCGCCATTAGACTAAATAAATTTGCAGTAACCACTGTGTCAGTATGAATGTGTTCAGTTATAAAATTAAAATTGTAGTAATATATTCAATATTGGTAAAAAAAATATGTAAAAATAATGAATAATTATTATCCCATATATTATATACCCATAAAATGGAAACGTAACCTAACCTAACCTAATATTAATTACCATTCATCAATTATTTGCTATAAATATTTATTTATTTATTTACCTTGTTTTCACATGGATCACGTAACAAAAGTTCTCTATTAGGAGACTGCAGTTTCGACTAACTCGTAGTCTTTCTCAATCCTTCTCTAGTTAAGAGATAACTGAGCTGCGTTGTACTTATATATAATTATTTCCTACCCGTTTATTATTTCTTAAATGTTTTATACTTACCTTTTTAGGTATTTATAACTGACCCTTTGCTAAATAATTACTTCCCAGTAAAGCTATTTTTTACCACCGTGAATTTCCGTTTCATAGTTCGGTTAACTCAGATTGTCCATGACTAGTCCCAGAACGCCGCAAGAGTCTGCAAGCTTGCATAGACTGCGGTTGGAGTACCAAAGAAATATTTGGATGTACAATAATAAGGATTTTTAAGCTTATCGGATGATAAGCCCCACGCTCCCGAGGCCTGTACAATTTTTCTTTGGTCCTTAAAGGGTTGCTCGACCCTACCTTGGGACATGCAGAGAGCTACGATTTAATTAAATCAATTAAATGAAATCAAGCTTAGTCGTGAATTCACGCGAGAGCGACTGAATGACAAGCAAACGCTCCTACCACTGGACTATGCCGTGCATTATGTAGAAAAAAATAGTAGAGATTTAAACGCCAATATGGAACACGTTTCGCGCTCTCGAGGATGGTGCACTTGATCAGTCTTTATAATTACTTAGAGCCTAATTAGCACTGGGTGAGATGCACCTAGGGCGTTTGAGAAGAGCTTAGGAGATAAAGTATGGGAGTCTTGAGACATATATCTAGGGTCTTCTGCAGTAGTCCGCGACTGGACCAGTACCGGCTTTAGACCCTGCGGCACCTTAGGGCATTTTGTGTATATTTTTCATATTGTTTATATTTTTTTTAATTCTAAGAAGGATCGGTTGCCCTCGGCGCCCTTAGCCTATTCAACGCCCTGGGATACCGACCCACTTCGCCACCCCCTAAAACCAGCACTGGACTGGACTAATTCGTTTCGCAGCCTCTTCGTAAATAATCGCAACGATCCGGTGTCAATGTCAGCGGCTGCATCAGGAGCCGCCGCGGTGATAAATAACGCATTACCAGAACCGCATCGGTGGCGAAGTGAACGATGATGCAGCGAAGAGTCGCGGTAACTCGGCCCGAGGGCTTGCAGGTAATTGAAACTTGGCATGAGCGCTCTCGCGAGAAGCAGGAGACGCAAGATGCAACCAGGCCCGACGCAGGAAGCTGCACAAAACCTAAAAAATCAAAACGTCTTCTTATTCTTTTCTTATTATTTTGCTTCTTCTATTTCTTGTTTACCTTCATCTTCAATTAAAAAACGCAAGAGGTTCATTTTTATTTCTCAAGACTCTTCGTCGTGTTATCGCTCGGAGGCTGCTCCTTTGAGACGGAATGTCAGCTGTTATAGTGTCTTTTTCATTAAAATAAACATATTTTACTAAGATCTTTTCAATAAAGATTACATTTACATATAATATACATTTTGACATATATATTTGCGATAAAACTTTACAAATTTAGGGCTGTACTTTTCTCCCCCATCGACCGACGTATCTCCGACAGATATGTCCTGCCCATTGCCACTTGAGTGTGCCTATTCGTTGGGTAGCATCCACTACTTGAGTTCTTTTGCGTATTTCCTCGTTTCGGATTCTATCTTTTAGCGACACTTCGAGCATGGATCTATCCATAGCACGCTGGGTGACCTTTATTTTATGGGTAAGAATTGCTGTCTGATTCCACGTCTCTACGCCATAAGCTGATGTCAATATTTTAATGTTTTTTTTTTATAATTCTTGTAAATCTCCCGATTCGCTTCTGTTAAAATAACCCACAGATCTGATGGCGTGCGAGTCTACATAAGGCCATTGTACAAATCATAATATTGTTTTCTTTGGTTTCGGCTGTTGATAAATACGCTTTTAACTAGCGATTACTTTTGTCCGTATTTCAAGTTCTTTATGAAGAAGAGCTTCATACTCCAAGCAAACGAACTTTATGATAGATTAACGTAATTAAAATACTAATTTGATGTCGGCACACGGAAAATTGAAACAGAAATACCAAATAGAGATGTGCTGCATACATTCAATATAAAAAAAACAACGTTTGTATCGGTGCGTTTTTTTTTTTAAATTAATTTAATTATTACAATTATTGCACAACACACAATTAATAAATAAAAAATAATACATTTTAAGAACATAAAAATATTCGTTTTCTTAAAATCATTTTTTTTCATATTTACAATTAACACTGACTGATATCAAAATTATATCAAAATACACTTAAGTTAAAAAATATATATGATTGTATTACATTAAAAGAATATGTGTATTATATACAGGTATTTTATTATTTACTCGTTGATATAATTTTAATTCACACTTCCTTACCGAAAGATGTTTATATTTGAGTGCTTGCCAAACTGAAGGTCGTGGGTTTGATCACCGACAGAGATTAAAAAATCGATTTCTAGACTCTATAAATACACCCCCAATGACAGTTTTAGGGGGTGGCGGAGTGGGTCAGTGGCCCAGGGCGTCGAATGAGCTAGGGGCGCAGATGGCAATCTATCTCATGTATATTTATTTTAAATACATACAATATTGGGCGCCAGAAAAAAATGCTCTAGGGCGCCGCAGGGTCTAGATCTGGAACTGAATAGCCCTATAATAAATAGCTTATTAATCAAAAATACTGGTAGATGAAAGTCGTCCCGTGAAGACCACTCCTTCATAGTGATTTCCTGTTATAATAATATGATATGATGCTTGAATGTCGGGCTATAATCTATTATTTTGGCGTATCAAAACTCCACATACAGCGCTTATCCATATTTAGAATGTTAAGCGTCACAGATGAAACTTCAGAATCACTTTCACTATCTGACGGTATTCTCCTGTATCCTATTATATTAAGTGATAATATTTGTATGAGAATCACAAATGTTTTTACAGTAAGTTGACGTTCAGTTGGCAAAAAATCTGGAATATATATTTTCAAGATACTGAATGAGAGCAGAAGTCAGGTGAATCTGAGTATTCACCTGATCATGCTAAATTTGATCAGTATGTAACATTATGAAAATAAAATGTGACGATGAGTTCGAAATATGAATCGGATATGAAAAATAATGATATCATTCAGATCTTCTTCTTCTTCGTGTCAGCGATGTCAAATTATTTCTGTCCAGTATCTGGCGACATCGATAGCCCGTGTGTTGCCTAGCATTAGATCTTGAGGTGTGCAGCTTGTTGGGCACATGGAGCAGGATCTCAGGTGTGATCTCAGGTGTGAGGAATTCCCCACCGCTCGAGCTTGTCATTTGTTCTACCAACTCCGGTTCTTAATCTGTTCAGGGATTTCCAGGTCCGCCAGTCAAGGTTCTTGCCAGTTGGGAGGCCTTCCTTTGGAGTAATGAAATCCTCGGGTGCGACTTGTCGCCAGAGCTGGAGTCTCTCATTTTCAGGGCCGGATGTGAGAGGTTGTGGAGATCTCAGAAAGCTGCTTCGCGACTTCAGTCTGGGTGTTGGGGGTATCTGATTATACAAGCAGTGGGACGGTTGGTTGATTGCTTTACACATTTCTTCGGCGCATATGACTTTGCGTCTTATGTTTGGTGGTACGATCCCAGCCAAGGGGTATAGTTTTGAAATAAATATTGGTTTGAGGCAGCCTGTGACGACTCTGCATGCATCATTCAGGGCAGTATCCACTTGATTACAATGTGCTGATCACCCCATATTAGTGACGACATATTCCAGTGCCAGCTGATACAAATATATATGTGGTTATTTTAGATTATTTTAGTCGTTCAAACAAAGGTTTCAAAACTAATTATTCTGCGTTTATCATTAGATTATGAATGTATGGCTTTTTATTGCGCAACAATCTGAGGTATCATAATCAAACCTAAAATCATTTCTATCGCGGGTAGAGTTTTTTGTATCGAGTAATTCATGGCACAATCGAAAACGCATTAGTGCGCACACGGCGTTTAGACGCTATTAAGTACGAGGGATAGAAGCATTAAAACACGGTTAGTCTCATTAACAACACAGGCATGAGCCGAGCAATGATATGTCTCTTACATCTATTCACCTTTCTCGGTATTATATCATTCATATATACATTTACATACTCGAACATTCTGCCGGAGGGCGTCCGTAATAGGACCTCTCTTGGCTGTGAAGTAAAAAGATACCATTTCAAATGTTAAGATGCCTTTCTTTGTAACAAAACCTATTTTTTAATATATGTATGGTATTTGATCAATTTTGTATACGTATATTGTAAAAAAAATATTATCTTGGTGAAGAATTTATTTGACAATAATAAGATACACGAACAATAAGTTCTCAGGATAATCAAGGAAGATAGGCTCTTAATAAGAACCATCTCGGAGAGGCGAGTCCGATGGATCGGTCACATCATGCGTCACGATGGTCTTCTTCACGACATTGTGGAGGGGATGGTTGACGGTAGAAACTGTAGAGGGCGAGTATTTGCAGCAAGTGTTCGAGGACATGAATTCTAGCTCTTATGCTGAGCTGAAGAGGGTTGCGGAGGACCGAGAGGAATGGAGATCGAGATGCAAAATTACGTTGCTGCAAACCATCCACCGGATTGATACTACTACGAAGAAGATACACACTACATATTTGTTCATAATACAATTTCTTCTTCCTTTGAGGTGTTGAATTATGCGTGTGTGTGTTTTCTTGGGCACAAAAAATACTGTAATTGCACCACGTTATTGTATTTTTTATGGATTCAGTTTTCTCAGAACCTTCTCATTGTGATATGCATTTACATACGGATATATATTGCGTTATTCGGGTTATCATTATCTAACTAAAAAAAAAACAAAGCTCGTTGTTTGAGTTCTAGGCGTCTCTAGACGCTGGAGAGAACGCGCCGAGGTATAATGAAAAAGCGAACAAAAAGGCAAACGAGATATAATGTTATATTTTGACAGTGTGGAATTAAAAGAAGATTAGAAACGGTGCGTGATTTGTTAGGAGGGGCGGCCAGATAGGGACCCATGCCCCAAGACAGAACCTAACAAATATTACAGTAATATACAAACTAGAAAAATACTCCAAAATACTCGTATGCGTTTACAGAACTTAAATCGTGTATTTTAATCTTTGTGTTATAATTATGTACAATCAAATAAGCTCTAAATGTATTTAATAATCATAAAATTTAAAGCAATTTTACGAGTAAGATATGATATCTTCAATAATAAAGATTCAGCTTATCGTCCATTTTTCTTGATAAAACGATCATTTTATTCTCTACTACAGCAGCTCTTTGCTTTTTCAATATTTTTGAGTTGTTTTTTCAATAGGAGAACATAAATCATTTCTTATTATTATGGACAGTCAACTGCAAAACGTATTTAGCAGAATATTGAATATTCAGTTGCAAATGACTTGGCTGCTTAATTATTTTTGTGATAAATATTTTCTGCTATCATGGATCAAACGTGTTTCTAGATTAGTCTTTTTTTTATCTGAATTTGAGTTGAAAAACAGTTTTAATTCCGAAATAAAGGTGATAAAATTAGAAAATGCATAATGCATTATATTTGATAATACACAAGCTTTTACGATTGCTAGGCAAAGCATTCTCGTGAAATTAAGACCGAAAAAATGCATTATATGTGATAATTGACAAGCCTTAACCAAATATTCATTACAATACACAGTTATGAAATTACTACTTGATTAAAATGAACTTTATTGTAGATGACATTAAAGAATATGACTTTTATTATTTATATAAAACATTAGTTAGCACTGATCTGGTGACTAAAGCCTGGCTGATATTATAACAGTGTCTTGTACATCAACTCGAGACATTTTTTCGGTCTTAATTTCACAAGAATGCTTTGCCTAGCAATCGTTTTATTGTAGACATTTTTTCTTTTTTTTCAACCACAAATAATACGAAGAGAAGCGATTTTGTATTTAAGAAGTAGTGAAAATATCTTTTTTTAATTGGATGCATTATTTAAATTTATTTACATATTTTGTATTCGTTAATTATATTAATGAATTTAAATACTTTGTAAAGAACTTTAACGGAGTAATTAACGCGTTGCCTTATATGACGTGTTTAACTTTCGTCACTGTCACCTGAAGCTGGCAAAAAATAAAAATAAAAAAAACAACGCAGATAATTACAAAAGTAACGCGATATTTTCAGGTCCCTCTTATAATATAACACACGGCGAGCTGGAATCCTGTTTAAGTTTACAATGTACGCTTCATTTTATAATGTTATGTTGCTGCATAGAAATGTGTAACTTCTCAGTTCGCCGCTAGAGTGGAATAAATTTTAAATTCTCTCATCCGTTTTGGCGGCAAGTCGTAAATGTTTCCCTCCACGGACTGGACCTCCGCTAGGAGTGGCTGAACCACAAGAGGTCAGCAATTAGCATCCATTGAGGTCTCCGCGCTTCATTTTCTGAATAGTTTTACGGCCTGCTTTAAGCAGAAGAAGGAATTCTTTTAAATTGATAATTGCCCAAAAGCAAAGGAAGTTGTTTCATCCATCAAATTGTATTTGATGTGAAACAGCATCTCACGTCGTGGCAAATATATTAGATGCGCTCATTTGGTTTTAATTGTACTTGCTATTACCAATAAACACTGCTTAAAACCTACTTTATTAGATAATAAATCTTTTATAACCTTTACCTGTATGTTAGATTTATTAAAATTGTCTTTAATTAAGTTAACGTTTCAGTTTGAAATAACTAATTAAAAGCATACATTAGGTTCTTAATGAGACCTTTTTACTGATGTTTCTGCATGTGACATTTCCCAAAGTAAAATCATAATACATTGTACGTTTGAGAGATATAATTACAAGAAGTACATGACGTTATTTTTAAAGGATAATTGAATTTAAAGTACTTGACTCATTAACGTCACGACGAGACAAACAAACCTGTAATATTTACGTAATTTGACTGCAAGGAGAATTGAATAACACAACTTTAACAAAACGTCATTTCCCATGAATTGTAGACGTATGTTGTACAAAAAATTTTAATGCTGTAAGCAAGATTTTTCCGGAATAAAGATAAGAAGCGCTTCAGAAAGACCCATTATTTTGGTATGTTTTATTTCGTATTCGATTTTGACATTCTGCTTCTTGCCATCGACACAGTAATGCACAAATTTCGCTTCTCTCATTGTTTCTTCATTTAAAGCGATGCTACTCACTTGGACCGTGATTCGTCGCCACCTAAGCCATCCAATCTCTAGATATGACTCCAAGACTTTTGTAAGGTGCGATTTTTAATTCAATAATTAATGGTTTGGTTGAGTGAAAAAATACCAGAAAAGTTTTCTGTTCAAATATAATAAATATCATATATTCAGTTGGTTTTGAATAATAGTAGAATACGAGTATAACTGAAACTCATAGCGATTTTAGACGACATCCGACGCGGAACAGTTATGAACGATTATAACGACGCACCGTTCATGTAATAAACTGAATCTCTAAAATAACAATTTCAAATGCAAAAAATATGCCAACTTCATTCCTTCGACTTACCGTTTTGAGTTATTTGAACGTGATTGAGTGGGAAAGAATCTGCGGAATCCTAACTTCTAAACGAGGCAAAGAAGGAGTATTTCTTGTAAATATATAACAGTACTCTTGGTATATGACCGGTCGGCTAGCTGAATTATCTACTAAGGTTTTTCTCACGCGTTGACGACTTGTGGTTACCTACACCGACCGGAAGCGGATGCTGCGTCTGCTGCAGTCATGGTGACTGCAACTGCACCAGACTACACCGGAGCATTTTCTCCATTTCTAATGCAGCAACGCGTTATGCAAATCTGCCTGTGAATCTCTTTAATGTCTCGGCTTCGATGCGTGATTGATGGCGTTCGTAATGCGAATCACAGATTTCAAATTACAATTTATAATACGGGATTTAAATTAATCGGCGATAACACGACACTTTCTATAACAAATTCCTTGGTGCAAACGCATATGATTTTATACTCGAGCGATGCACACTCGATTGAAATCATTTTTATCACAACTATCATCATATGCCACAAGCTTTCAACACTCAATTATTTATATTCATTAATATTTTTATAAGTAACACACTTAGAGGGATATTAAGCCAAAGGTTTTAATAATAATATGATAATGTTACGGGAATCAAGTCAAATTTTAAGTCGGGGCCGTTGGGCTTATCATCAAACCTTAAAAAGCGAACTAATCACCTTTAATATCCGTCTTGGAGGTCGTTGGGAAACATATGCTACTGCTTAGGTACTATGATAACTGACAGAACTAAGTATCGGTAATTTATGACGGAGGATAAAAAAGCATGATATTCAATAATTCGTATATTTGAGCAATCGGTGTGTGAAAACATGAGACATGCACAAAGATGGTTGAGCCAAGTCATTCAGTCATTCCACTTGCTGAGTGAAAATTATGGAAGGTCCAATCCTGGAACATACGTGAATATGTGATCCAATAGATGATAGGTTGGATTCATGGTAAATAATAAACTATGATTTAATAAATTATGAAAATGTGAAAACAAATACTTTTTCTGTTAAGTGTAATATACACTTTAATTGATAATACGATAATTATCTGCAGAAAAATGAAACTATACGTTAAATATTCCTTACTTTTTTATATTATTTCTTCACCAGTAAATTTAATAATTTTTTGTACCTGTTATCAGTGCAAAACTAATATAGTATTTCAAATCGTCGAACTAGAATATTCAAAGGCTTCTCTGCAATAAAGAAAACGAATCGCGCAGTTATTATTCAGTACACGGGGAAAATAAATAAGAAATATGTTCACACCTCTCCAAGGCTTCGAGACTGTTGCGATGGCAAACCATCGGAAGCCAAACAAGCGATCAAGATTCCATTTTGAAATACAAATTGAAATTCCGCCACTCCCTTGTGCGGGAGGGGCCGGCGGACAGAGATCGGAGGAGGATCGCAAACAGGATCGAGAAGAATCACCCCCAAGAAAACTATTAAGCATCACTTTGCAAACACGCGCTATTCGGGGTGATTTTTGATGTTTGGTCAAAGGCTTGCGAAATGTTTATTATTAAAATTAAAAAACAGTTAATACGTATATATTTATACTAAAAACACATTACGTTAGTGGTTATCAGTTAGGAGTCATTACTTGTGTCTGCAAAATGCAGACTCCTAAATGATGTCTGCCATTCTGCAGAATCCATTTCCCAACCTTACCATTTCCTTATCCATTCCCACGTATTTCGTGTTACCAAAGAAAGCAATTCGAGACTCGCTGTAGTATATTAACTTCGCAGCCTTAGACTGAGGTCTATTTGAAATCTAACTGATGCACCTAAAATCACGGGAAGGCCTTCAGCCACTCTCTAACAAGTAGCTGTTTGCGTGCGATGAGAAACGGGTCCCCATCTGGGTCTCCAAAAACAGGACGGGACAGAGAGGGTTTTCACCAAGCGAGCCGCCCCCTAAAACCGGGACTGGTAATATGTATGTTTCATATCTCTCTATTGTGATGTATTGATGAAATTCTTCGTTCGTATTACATTTTGTTTTAGATTGTTAGTTACGTACAATTTTCATTTCGCCGTTATGCCAGTAGTAATTTTTCGTATAATTTCTCAATTTCCGTCCGTAAACAATATTCTCGAGTTTTAATACCATCTCCATTTTTCAAATCGCTTCCACTTTGGATCTTTGAGGAGGAAAAAAATAATATGTACTCGAATACCAATCATATTATCGTAAAAGGGTAGAAGAGGAGTGGAGGGCGGGGTGACTGGCGGATAGATTTTTATACGGCCAGTAGTATATGAAGACTACAAACTTCAATCTCGGGATTCCGGATATTATTCATATTCCGGAAGAAAGCAAGATGACTTTTTTAAAATTATTTTGTATGTATACAGGAGAATACCGACATATGGTGATAGTAATTCTGAAGTCTCATCTGTGGAATTCTATGACGCTAACCATGGTGCATATAGCTAAGCACTGCATGTGTTGATCCGCCAACGACATAGACTACAGCCCGAGATTCACGCATCATCCTTTATTATTACAGGAATTTACTAAAAATGGGTGGTCGTCACAGGACGACTTTCTTCTGCCACCAATTTTAATTAATAGACTATGACTGGCATTATACGGTGAGAGATCAAATTCACACCAACCTATTATTTTAGAACTCATAAATCGATTAAAAATCTTTTTTTTTATTCTCCATCGGGATAAAACCCACGAGCTTTAAAGTAAAAAGATAATTTTAAATGGATTATTAAATGTAGGACTCCATTAAATGTAAAATGAACTTTTTTTTTTATTCTCCAAGGTAATTAGGTAACCTTCAATTGATAAGAAATGAAATTTCATAATTTAATGTCACTAAATAAAATAAAAATTGTTACCAAACTTTATCATTCCCTTTGAGATATATTTCATACATTTAGACAGGTAATGATATTTTACATTTGCTAAGAACTTATTAAAATATGTTAAAAATAATATATTTGTACATTAGCTACAAGTACCTTAGAATGTATTATTTGAATAAAAAGCTCGTTGCCTAATTATTTATTTTGAACTAAATGTACTCGTATTTAAGGTGCCCAAGTTTTAAATATATTATTATTCATACTGTTATACTATCTACATTAAGTTAATACATAGGCACTCGTATAAAACTAGAATTTTCCTTTTTTGTACTGTAAGCCTAGATATTTCAACTAGAAAAGCATGCCACTATTGTCAATATTTGGGACAGAAACACATCTCGAAACACAAAAATGAATCTTTATAATTGAGTGTTATTAAAATAATTAACCTTGTAATAGCCATCTATACCTGCATAATATTTCAAACAAGTATTAAATGGTATATTTTGGAAAATCCCGGGATAAGGGAAACTGTCAGGAATAGCAGCCCCTAGTTGGGTCCCAGTACTTGACTATTCTCTGATGTGGGAGCTCCTGCCGGGACGGACTATCTACGTATTTGTTGGTATATGAAATGAGGAGATTGCCTTCCTTTTATGCTTCTTTGACCACTTTAAATCGGAGGCTCTCGGGCAAGGAGTCGAGGACCAAGGGGAGGGGATGACCACCATCCAGCCGGAAAAATATTTCCAATATCCCTCTCCTCCCTCCATCCATTCTTGAACTATTTTCTTCTTCTGCCTAGCTTATGGACGGCGTTCGATATTACGCGCTTTTTATATTTATTGGATTTGTAAAGAATATAAATAAGCTCATTTTTTTAACTCGTTCGAAATACTGAATATCGAAATGCTGAATAAAAAACACTGGCCTAACCATTTACATTAATAGTAACTAATACGTTAAATCACTATAGTTGTACATGTTGTGATCATCGTCAAACAGAGTTAATCTACTGCTAGAAATAAACCACATCATACTATCCACACGTTTACAAGTATTTAGTAAGAACTAGGTGATACTAGGTGCCTATCTTCTTTGATTAAGCTGAGAACCTTATTGTTCGTGACGTGGTATTTTAGTATTATCATATTAAAATAAATTAAAACGTTTGGTGTCTTGGCGGTCATATATCATAACCAATAATAAATCCAATAAAAAAAAGCAATAAACCAACCGTCCCTCTGCTTGTATAATCAGATACCCCCAACACCAAGATTGAAGTCTCGAAGCAGCTTTCTGAAATCCACACAACCTCTCACATCCGGCCCTGAAAATGAGAGACTCCAACTCTGGCAACGAATCGCACCAGAGGATTTCATTGCTCCAAAGGAAGGCCTCCCAACTGGCAAGAGCCTTGACTGGCGGACCTAGAAATCCCTAAAATGATTAAGAACCGGAGTTGGTAGAACAAAGGACAACCTCGAGCGCTGGGGAATGCTTCGGCAGGGTAAGAAACTATTGTGCGACTGTGGAGACCTGCAGACCGCCTCACACCTAAGATGCTGCTCCATGTGCCCAACAAGTTGCACATCTCAGTACCTAATGCTGGGCAACACACGTTGCCAGATATTGGGAATAAATAATTTGACGTCGCTGACACGAAGAAGAAGAAGAATAATAATAAATGATAAAAGTATACATACAATGTTAAATCTAATCTAACACATTTTAATGAAATGATATCCGGTTCTTAATATACAATAAGCATGTTTTTTTTATATTTAAATTATCGAAACATATCTCAAAGAAAATGTACTTCGGTATGATTGCGCATTACTAGCTCGCGATTAAAAATAAATTATTCCAGTACATGCCTTATAAAACGTGCTGAAATATTATTACTTAACTTTATACGCCGCTCGGTGATACGAAATATTTGCATGAATAATATATAAGTTATTTAATTGAATTAGGTATGCATGCTGAATCAACATTATTTGATAACAATATTTTCCAACCGTACGGCAACAGTTTTAACACATTACCTTCACACCTGAATATTGTATTAATTCGCATTAGCATTGATCCGGTGTGAGGTAATGTTTTATTATATAATTGTGATTCCTTGAGTGATTTTAATTTTAATAAATTCTTATCTAACGCCACGTAGAAACGTACTAGCGAATTTTCGCACCATTTCAAGTGAAACATTTTTGTATGAGACGTTTCGTACTAAATTTTATTTATACTTTCTTTAAATTCGTTCGAGTCACAAACATACTAATCAATTTGATTATTTCAAACGCGTAACTTCATCAAATGCACCTAATGTCCTGAAAATGTTTCTCAGACAATCCTGAAAGATGCGTGACATTTCATGACAGTATTTTCTTAAACGCAGCAAAGGATTTTGACCAACCATAGGTAGTTGATAGTGATTTATAATATATTTCTAAAAGATCTCCAGATCATATGAAAGAGGAAACAAAGACGCTGGGGGAGCTCTTTAAAGCTTAATATAACATTAAATAAAAAGCTGGAGAAACAATTCATCTGGTCAACATATAGGAATACTTACTAGATTTTTATTTATATATACCGGTCTCGCTTCCAAAAAACTAGGTGTATTATATAGATCACGTCGATATTTCAACGATAAACAACTTATTCTTCTATATAAAGGACAAATCTGACTTATCCTTGAATACGGCAGTCACCTTTGGATTGAAGCCCCAAAATACCTTCTAAACTTAATTGACTCAGTTCAAAGAAGAGCAATTCGTTTGATAAACAATAACACTCTTACGTCTGACCTGCAATGACCACAAAGGGCTCTCTTAGTGTCAGGACTGTTTGTAATGCTCCATAGAATCGACAGTATTTTTATCACTCTAAAAATCAAATTTCACCTCCTTGAGTTCTTATTACGTTGACCACATGCTCCAAAAAATCAGTTATCATAGACAAATACAAACCATATTTTGGTGGTAGCTTATTATGAGAAGCTGTTTTTAAACTAGAATAAAGATATTAAAAATAAAATCTTTCACGTATCCGTTCAGGCGGAAAAATAGTCGAGTGGACTGCGCGGTGTAAAAGAACAGAGCAAAGGTTGGTTCCAAGGCTCGTGGTTCGAATCACGCGTCTGCCTATATTTTTTCTGAATAAATTGATGCGTATAAAAATTTGATGTATAATTGTATGTATATATTTATTTCCAAATAATATTACAACTGTTTAATAAAGACTAGGAAAAATACTTCAAGCTATATTGATAGGAAGCATAAACACAAATGTATTGGGTTTTTTATTTTTGGTATTTTATTTGGCATTTTTTTATAATACTCGATAGATAATTACTTAGTTGTGATAGAATATCGATAATTGATACGCTACGTGGCCGTTCTCTTTGGATTAACGTGGAAACAACGTGAGCTTCTTAGCATTGAGTTTTCGGTTAATTTTTATAAGTATTAAAGATAAACAGCCCCGTCTATATGATTATATTTGAAACATAAAATTAAAACAATTAAAATAATGCATAATCTGTTCCCAGTGAGTGATCGACACCGCGCCGGTCGTTTCACAAAACATGGGAGGGAACCTCAGAGGGAGCTAACCATTTTTTTTAAATAACTTCACAATATGAAAAGCATAACCAAATTATGTCGAACTTTTGCTCTCCATATACTTCAATGGTGCATGCCTTACGAACATCGAGCTAATCATCCGATATTTGAGTCTCCTTACGCTTGTTCTGGGTGTGAGGTCATTGACACTAAATGTGTCAATAAATTTACAGGGCCACACTTTTATGTAAATACTTCAATAATGAATTAAGATGTAAAAATATTTTGTAATGTTATTGAAGGAAATAAATAAATAATTGTCTAAAAAATTGTCTAGATATTCTTAAAAATAAAGATTGACAATATGCCTTTATTAATTGACTATGACGTTAAGATACGTTACCGTTTAATATCGTTACCATTTGACAATGGCTGAAAAAAAATACATTTCATTTTTTACATTTTACTAGTATGTTACATAAGTACTCGATTCAGGACACGTCCTTTTATAATTAACATTATTTAGTGTTTTACATGAGTTGCAGCTCTTATGCTAAGCTAAATTGGTTGCAGATGATCTAGAAAGTGGAGATTGAGATATAAGATTTTGTTGCTGCAAACCAATCCATCGGATTGATAGTACGGAGAAGAAGTGTTTTTTTTGTACATATATAGTTTTTAACTTGTTTGGAGCATCTTAATTTACGGCTGTGAGACATGGGGCTTATCTGAAAGAGATAAAACAAGACTAGAGGCCTTTGAGATGTGGTCGTACAGAAGAATTCTCGGAATTTTCTGGAGAGACCACGTCACGAACAATGAGGTTCTCAGGATAATCAAGGAAGATAGGCACCTAATTAGAACCATCTCAGAGAGGCGAGCCTGATGGATTGGTCACATCATGCGCCACGATGGTCTTCTTCACGATATTGTGGAAGGGATGGTTGAGGGTAGAAACTGTAGAGGGCGCCCTAGACGGGAGTATTTACAGCAAGTGCTCGAGGACATGAATTGTAGCGCTTATGCTAAGCTGAAAAGGGTTGCGGAGGACCGAGAGGAATGGAGATCGAGATGCAAGATTCTGTTGCTGCAAACCAATCCACCGGATTGATACTACAAAGAAGAAGTTTTTATAAAGTTTTTTCTCTGTATATTTTTTATATTAGAAGTATTCAAAAAGGTTCAAAGCACCTGCCTTACAGAGATCGTATCCATTCTATAAAATAAACACACGAATTGTTTTATTACATATTAAAAACGCTATCTGAAATTTACATCGAAGCCTAACTAGTGCATAAATTTTTAATAAAAATACTTCATTACGTAAGAGATCGGTAACTCCCAACGAACCTACTTTCATAAAGAGGAAGGTCCAAGGTAGAACTTATGGGTTTTTTACTACCCGCACCCAAAATTAATACAATCGTTAAACTTTTTAGAGTGTTTCTGTTTGGAATACTTTGGCACCCTCTCCGCCGCATAAACTACGCGTGATTTATATATTTTTAATTTAATTGAGTAAGAAACGCTGATAATATTCTAAACACCACTCGGGTGGCATCATAAAAAATACATTCATAAAAAAATTCAAACAACTGCCATAAAATGAAAGGCTTTCAATTGGAAAATATTGCCTTATTATTACACCGAATGTTGCACTTACATTATACTAACTAACAATATAAAAAGTAACATATTCCTTATAATAAAACGTGGTTAAAACTCTATAATTCTAGTGTTAACTGGTGCTTATTATAATGTAATGCAGCGTCAACTTGCTTCACGTAAAGTACTCAACACTTGTGAGTCTATTTCTTTAATAATTAAACTAGTTACGATTTTTTTATTTTAATTATAGGTTTTATCGTCAGCCGTTAACTTAATGATGCAATAAAAACCAGTGAAACAAATATTACACAGTTTTTTAAAAAATCCGCCTGTATTGTGCCTAATTTTTTGATTGAGTTTATAATATTTTAAGTAGTGCAATTTTTTTTTTGAGCTTCAAAAAACCCTGCTGAAAAAACTACTCAAAATGAAATTGCATTTTTCAACCGTCTTTCGAAGAACGACATCGGTTTTTTATTCTAGAATTTAGCAAGAGCCACGTAATACACACCGGCGGGTATACGTCAATGGTTAAAGCGTTTGCTTGACAAGCCAAAGGTCGTGAGTACGATCCCTGATAGAAGTTATTTTTTATATATTCAATAGATTTCTGAGATGTAAAATACCTCCGATTGGTGTGAATCTAATCGCTTATCTGTAAAATGCCAGTCATAGCTTATTAATTAAAATTGGTGGTTGATAAAAGTCCACATCTTCATAGTAAATTCGATAATAATAAGGATGATGCGTGAATGTTGGGCTGCAGTCTATGACGTTGACGGATCAACACTCCACATGCAATGTTTAAGCATATGTAACATTGTAAGCGTCATAGAATCCACAGATGAGACGTAGCATCATTATCACCATCTGTCGGTATTCTCCTGTATGTGTTTACATAAAAAAGCCTTGAATTTACTACCTTTCGTTTTTTTAATGATGTATCATATATTATTATGTTTACACTGGCAAAAAATATTCTAATATCACTAGAGTTCTTAATGTTTAAAATTGCACGCTATACCCGCCCTTCAGGTCTCGACCGGACGTTGTTAACTAAAATAATATCATTCTCGTTTTGTCTTATTCGTCGTATCATTATAATTTTCCAAATCCTTAGTAGCCTCCTTCACAGTACTTATCATAATTATTCCCTACCACAATACCTTTGTCTCATCGGCGAAGCCTTGTTATAGGGCAGATATGGAATATAAAACAATATATATATATATGTTTTTGCTTGTATAAAAAAATAATTGTTTTTAATATTCATAAATATTATAAACAAATTAAATAATTATGTGACTTTTAATTTATTAAATATCACGATATATTTTTTAAATGATTTATATATTATATAAATGAACGATGGGATTACATACTTAGCGAAGGCTCGCAGACCACGGTTTCGTCGAATTTCGTTGACATACAATGCATTCAACGACTAATCGGTCTGGAGCACGAGGCATTTTGTGCATGGGACACCTGGTATGTCTCGCTAACATAATATAACCTTACCTAAGATATTTTTTAATGAAACCCATGGATCTCTGGACTCGACGATCACTGGACAAATCTTTAGGTAAGGTGAGGTTTGCGAGACATTTAGTGCACCAGGTGTCCCGTGCACCAAATGTACGCCCCACGTATTTACCGATGAGTCGTCGAACGAATTGTCTGAGAAGGAAAGGTCGTGAATCCGTTTTTAATATTCATCAAGGTTATCAACAAATAATATAATGATATCTGATTTTGATAAAAATATGTATATATAAATTGTACGCTGGGATTCGAACCACGACCATTGTAATCAATGTCCATTCCATACTTAGCCAACAGCCACTTACTCCGCTGACTGAATCGAGAAATTAACACATATTGTATTATTATACATATAATATTTAAGTAAGAGAATAGTTTTTTTGTGTGTTTTTTGATCTGTATCAAAGTTTTATACATTAACCTATAAACGCCCAGTGGTTTTCTTTACGGGACCGCAGATTTACGTCGTTCAATGGCCTACGGTCCCATATAGGAGTGCTTATGGTTCATTTCACAATCGGATTACATTAATTTGTAATAATAGTATTAAAGTAAGTTCGTGGAAGAATCTATTGTGCGACGAAACATTACAAACATTAGCCTGCTAGGGCATTGAACGACGCAAATTTGCGGTCCCGTATAGGACCACTGGGCGTTTAAAGGTTAAGTTAACATATTAAGTATAATGTCTTTGTTACTTTGTTCGTATAAATAAATATGATGTCACATTGGATGATGAAGTTCTTTGTTGAATTCAACAAATGTACGTAACGTTATAACCGCTATTAATTACTCGCGTTAATTCCCCTAATGACGATTTGTAATACGTCCAAGAAAAGTCGCATCTCAATTACATTCAGTTGGATGAATTAAAAAAAAGACTTCGATCGCAGTGACGTTGGCGCAGAACAAAAAATATTTAAATATTCAAAATTGGAAAATTTCACAGTGGACGTTACGGCTTGATGTAACGTGCCAAGGCGGAGATTGCGTTATTAAAACCGCATTAGTGTGAATGAATAAATTAATCATTGTTTTTATGAACATTATGCAATGTACTAATAATAAATTTTGACAGGAAATTAAATATTGTTACTATCCCGTGTGTGCGAATAATTCATATGGATATAATATCATGATCATTTCATATATAATACATTATACATACACGCAATTCCCATGACTGGAATCATCTATCATTTTAAATAACTTCTTTGAAATCGTTTCATCTCATCAATCAGAACAATAAGGATTTGAAATTATTAGAAACAAATAGCGACATCTATCGTACGATGATAACAATGATATAAATACTAGTTTCAACGCGAGTCGGTCTAGGCATAGCAATGGCCCAGTTGGCTGAGCGGTATGAATACCTGGGCATAGTTGGTTTCCAAGGTCCGCGGTTCGCATCCCGCTTCTGCCGTTATTTTTGTGCTTGGATTGACGCGTTGAAAAAAGATTTTTATGTATAGTATATGTATATTTAATTATTAATAATATTGTAATATAGTCAATGATCTATAAAAGTAGATTAGAATATTGAAATAATAAAATAATATTCTAATAAAAATTAAAAAAAATAATAAAACAAATACTTATACACATAGTAAATGTCTTTAAATACTCATTTTACTTCATATACTTTAAACATAAAAAACTACCGTTCTATTAATTTAACTAGTAATTTCATACAATGCAATTAATGGTAAGCTTTATTTTGTCTGCAATTAACTGTCACAGAAAAACATAATGCAATGCCTTTTCTTCGAACCTCACAGATTCTCATCATCTGGATCGTTAACTAGATGCTAATATATTTATCAAGACGTTTATAGAGCTGTATTATTATTGAATTATTTGGTAGTGGTTGGCATGTGATTGCTCTGCACTAAAACAGGTGTTTTTCGAACTGTAACATTTTCAGAAGAATCACCCTCTTGAGCATACCGGGAAAAGTGTTCTTATTGAAGTGTATATATGTATTATAAAATAATGATTTGAGTAAAGGAGAGAGTTGATGCATCAAATTGGATTGAAATAATTAAAATTATATTTATCTGTACATGAGTTGTGTATTTTTTAGGGACCTCTAGAAACAATAATGCTACGATTTAGGTAATTTAAAGATTGTATATATATTGAAATGGTGCTTATCTGACAGTGATAGAAAAAGACCCCTTTGAGATGTGGTCTTACAGAAGAATTCTCGAAATTCCCTGGAGAGACCACGTCACGAACAATGAGATTCTCAGCATAAACAAGAAATATAGGCACCTAGTAAGAAACATCTCAGAGAGGCGATCGGTCACATCATGCGCCACGATGGTCTTCTTCACGACATTGTGGAAGCGATGGTTGAGGGTAGAAACTGTAGAGGGCGCCATAGACGGGAGTATTTGCAGCAACTGTTCGAGGACATGAGTTTTTGTTTATATGCTGAGGTAAAGAGGGTTGCAGAAGATCAAAAAGAGTGGAGATCAAGCTGCAAATCAATCCACCGCATTGATACTACGAAGGAGAAAGATTGTTCAATTTTATAAAAAAAAATTGAGGCCGTCATAAAAAGATATCTAAAATTGAATGATGATGAAGACTAGATTAAGCTACTCATTGAACATACCCGGATTTGTACATAATACATTAAAAATTTACATTACAAAAAAAAAAACACACGTCATCAGAAGACGTACTTAAAACACGAAGAGTCCAATGTGCTGGAATTCCGGAAATAGAAAAAGCGGACCCTCGATTCTAATTCATGCAAGAGAGGCCCATCGCTGGTCCGGCGCTCAGATCTTGGACCCACCAAACAACAAACGATCGCCGCTTTTTGTGACCGCACGGGTTAAGTAGATTTTAATAAACGTCGCTGCGCCGACCGCTTCTTGGAAGCAGCCGCCTTGCAGCATCATGTAAATAAGATGGATCTCTTGGATCACTTCCATCATCAACGTTGACAAATTATAATCCGCCGGCGACGCTTTATCGTCGGCTAAGCCATCAAACGGTGTGGACAACTGTCTTGTTTACGATTATTGTGTGCTAGTTTTTTGACGAAGTAATCGTATTGTGTATGCACAACAACGTTTTGACCTAGGTTACTTACGTTAATTATTTTTACGCAGCGCATTTTTAGTGGACTTATAGAGCAATTTTTATAGAATAAAGTGTCATGAAAGTAAATAAAAAGCTCATTATAAAACGTAAATTGTGAAAAAAAATCATATCGGCAACTAATTATTTTGTCAGTTGGTACTGACACAGTGGATACTGCTAATTAATTTAACCTAACTAAAAATGGCAACACCATTTACTGAAACTCTTCATATAATGGGTTTGTAAAAAAAAAACCCCTGCGCTATTTGAAGTACGGTGGTTTAACTTTGTGATTAATGACGAGTTGATGGGGTGGGTTTGTCGAAATACGGAAGTGAAATTGGTTATTACATGTTCTCAGGATGCTGTAGGAGACCATTAACTAAGGTTGCCTTTTAATTAGGGCTTTACTAGTACGTTTAATGTATTCAGAATTGACATGGGACGTGTCGAAGACTGTAGAAATTTGTGTCCACTATATGCTACCAAAAAAGCGAATATGGATACATGAGATTATTCTCTAATCTATTAATAAATGCATTGCGCTAATATAAAATCGTTTTTATTCTCCATGCATATAATGATGGTATGCATATAAGATTGCTCTATGTGGATACTGTAACATGTATGTGGCCATCGCTTGTGAGATAATGATATGAATGCTTTCTATTACAGAGATTCAATCTAAGTCTAATGCAATCTTTCGTAAAACGCAATGAGCATACGTTTCCATATTTAATAACGTAAACGTAAGGTGAGTTTTCATCACCTGTGTGAGCGTTCCTAATGGGAAAATAAATTCACTCTTTACGTGGATATAATTTCATTAAAATTTATACGTCTCACACTAAGCCATTTAAAGTTATACAGTAAGGTTTAATTTACTATAATGTACCTTTTAACAAAAAAAAAAATACTTTATTTTAAAATAACAAAATTGGAAAGTATGTTATATTTTCTTTTTTTTTCAAATCAACTCTAACCAAATAGAATATAATGTACCATATCAATAAATTATTCATTTATTGTTAACGTTTTACATTTACCTGACATTTTGAAAAAATAAATTTATTGTTACAGGCTATATCATAAAATATGTTCTATGGCATTTGGCCTATATAGATTTTACGATTGTTTGTGTAATAAGCTTCTTGGCGACATGGTCCAGTTTTTATTTTTTTGCTTCTCACTCAGAAGCTGTTGGTTCGCAATCCCACAAAGCTTGATTTTCTTAAATCGATTTAATTTAATTTAAGCTTTTTACATGCCCCCGGTAGGGTCGTTCCACCCCTTAAGAACGAAATATAAAATTTCCAGGCATCGGGAGCGACGGGCTGATCATCCGATATATATAAAAACTCTAAGCACCTAAATATTTCTCTGGTACTACAGTCTATGCAAGTTTCCGGACTCTTGTCATGTAGGCTTCCGGGAACCATCTTTGTTCCCATGTGTGTCATACAGGTGTTCTGGGACAAGGCATCGACAATCTGTGAGCTTACAGAACTGTGGTAACGGAAATTCGTGATGTCCATATACTTATACTAAGCGGATATGGTAACAAAATATTTTGAAAAAGTTTTGTTTTAGTTAAACTAACATAATTCCATTGCGTTTTCCATGCATACTCGTCAAATCGTTACTTTTATTAACAATAATAACATACGTTCAAGGGTTAATCGCAATCAAATCGTAAAGCTGTCGTTTAGTGTTTAGCCGCAGAAGCAGAATATACAACCCTTAATTCAAAAATCTGGTAGCTCCAAAATTATATACCCGAAAGCCATTTTACTACTTTAAATTGTCCTATAAACTCGTTTTTGCTTCTTCTACCTTCCACTGCTTAGTAATTTAAAAACCCGAATATAAGTCCAGACTAGTAGGCAAACTTTTATTTACTATCCCTGCTATAAAATATATCTAAAGTAGTGCTTATAAGGATTCCAGGCTTTTGTCAACACCGTAATATTGATGGCAAAAGCTTATAGAGTTAAATACTAAATTATAAATATATTATATTAATATTTATTGTATAAAATATTTGAATTACATAAAAAGTTAGAGCTTTATTAGAAGTCTTATAGTGATATAATATTAAACATCAAGCAATATATCAATCATAAAGGTAGAATAGGTTATTTTTGAAAATCCATCAAATACTTTCCAATATAATTTAAAATCTGGTCTACAAATTACAGACACCTTATTTAAAATCATTCACGCTCTTCTTGCTGTTTAATTTCTCATTTTAAAATTAAACAATGTAATTGCAATTTTATTACAGATTACCGGAAATAAGTCGATCAATTACTACAAGTACTGCCTTAAAACAGCTACAAGCTTAATACTACAATTCCGATACTCTTTAAAAACGTCTTAAAATATTTTTAATTAGACAGCTATGATCAATGCACGCAATTGCTTCTTTTTCGTAGTATCAATCCGGTGGTTTGCAGCAAAAAAAAATCTTGCATTTCGATCTCAACTCTTTCCGTTTTCTGCAACCCTCTTTAGCTCAGCATAAGAGCTGCAACATACCTTCCACATCGTTTCGCATGATGTGACCGCCTCTCTCAGATAATTGCTTGTACCAATAATATTTATTTAGTTGTAAAAATAGTCTTAAAACTAATTCATTATACGAGTATATTATATTTTTCTTCGTAGTATCAATCCGGTGGATTGATTGCAGCAACATAATCTTGCATATCGATCTCCATTCATCTCGGTCCTCAGCAACCCTCTTCAGTTTTCAGCATTAGAGCTGCAATTCATGTCCTCGAACACTTGCTGCAAATACTCCCGTCTAGGCCGCCCTCTACAGTTTCTACCCTCAACCATCCCGTCCACAGTGTCGTGAAGAAGACCATCGTGGCGCATGATGTGACTGATCCATTGGGCTCGCCTCTCTGAGATGGTTCATATAAGAAGCCTATCTTCCTTGATTATCCTGAGAAACTCATTGTTCGTGACGATATTATATTGTGAAGACATTATTTTTTAATATTTATTTATTATTGAGTGCTCCGCTTTATGTAACATTAATAATAAATATTTACTAGTAGCAAATATTACTTAAATTTATGCTGCAACAATGAAACGGACTAATGTTACGTGATTTGTTAACAAGTAACAACTGATATCCCAAAGTAATTTTGTATGCAGCTTGTTTGTCGCGTTTTTATAGCAGATTAGACGTTCGATTCCCGATAAATAATACTGTTATAATACAGCCTCCACAAAAAGGTACGCCGTAATGATTTATTAATTTGTTTCCACCGGAAATAATCCAATTTGACAGAATCACTCTTCTAAGGCTGCTACCAAATCGGATTCAAAAGAAGTGGATACTTCCAAAGTATAAAGCCAAATGGCGGAGTATAATAATAACTAAATAATAAATTAAACAATTACCCAAAATTCAGCACGATTTAAAAAAGTCATCTATCGTTTATTTAAATTAAGCCACCCTTGACGTGTGACTTCAAATCCAAGAAACCAAATCGTTTCAATAAACCACGTTTAATACGATACTACAAGAGTACTGTTCATCCAAAATTACTCAGTTGATCCCTCATGAAACTCATTCTTACAGATAGGCTCGTAAAACCATTTTTAGAGCACCTCTACACGGTGACGTACGGTGATTCTTTCTGTGAACAAACTTTTTCAGACTCCTTCTTTGACATCACAAGCTTTTCAATGCTTTATACTTTTATACTTTCAGGATGCAAATTAAGTAATGCGGATATGTTTTAAAAACATAAACTCAAACAATATTAAATGAAATTTCAATATGTTTGATTTTTTTAATTGAATAGATTCAATACTGTATTCAACGTCAATAAAATGACGAATTTTTAATATTCAATGATTATTAAATGTTAATAAACATTTCGATCGTTTGGTGTCAAATTAACTAAAATATAATATATTTTTAAAACGAATAAATATAAAATAACTCTTCGTGTTTTTGATTCTGTGATTGATTTGATTCTCGATGATTTCGTATCTGATTGCAAAATTAATAATAATCATCACGTGAATCGATGTACTCTTGTGTACATTACTTATGATTTATCGCCGGTCCGTCTCACCAATTTATCAGTCCTTGCATCCGTTCTTACGAAAAATAAATCTCAACCGAAATTGGTGTGTATTAGAGCTGGGTTATTAGCAATGTGCCTCGCACTTTATGGTAAATAGCTGGCAAATTTAGGTTATCAAACACCTACTATTTGAGTAATCATTGAAAGCGGCGATACTTTAATGCTCAAATCGTCTCGCTTGTAAAACACCTTTAAAACAGTTAAACATTACATTTTATTATTGATACTTCATCATTTAATAAATGGAGAAAAGATCGGTACCAGACAATATATTTTTTTATAAGCTATAGCATAAATTCAAGTACCTTCCAATTAAACTAATCTACAAATTTGGATGTACCTGCATTGCGAATAGTTTCAAGCATGATATTCTGTTATCATCAAATTTATTCAAATGACTGGTTTGTATACAACGAATCGAAAATACTCATTCTACGCATTTTCTTTCAAATTCATTCGGTGCACCATATTTAAAGACGCTGGAATATATTATACATTCGTACATATGATTTCAGCCAATATAAATTGATCCTGTTTATATTCAAACTAAAATAAAATGAATTATTAAAAACAGATCTATCTTATGAAACAAAGGTCGCCTAACGAGCCTAGCATTCGAAAAAGATCGATGTTAGAAGTGTTTCTAAGCAATGAAGTCTAAAATTAAATAAAAGACAATCTTGATTATCAATTTTCAATACTCATCTGTCTAAGAGAAGAGCGTCGATGGGCAAGAAAAGTGATGGAGAGGAGCTCAAGAATTAGTAAAAAAAAGTATTGTTTTCTTAAAAATATATGGTTACCACACATTGCCGCCACTCAGTTATGTTGGTTGTCATTTTACATGGCTCGTCTTAAGTCATATCTGTATCAAAAGGTCTACTTGAGAACATATATGTTTCGCGGTGATCCTTATGATAGAATCCCGATGACTTAATAAAATGACAGCCGCAGTATTTGAGACATATTATGGGTGATTTTTTAAGCAGGCTTTAATACAATTCAGCAATTATTGTGCTTCCAAGTTCACAAGTAGGTCTTATTGTTTACAAGCATTTTCTATCATCAATTGAAAGCGTATGATATTTATGTTCCGATGGTTTGATACTCGGATGGTTCAACAAATATCGTGGCGCACCGCGGCGTTTCCCACGATGAGTTCCGAGGCTCTACACAGCATACTGTGCAGCCAGTCTAGTCAGTCTCGCAGCCTCCCGCTACCAGCTGCGGAGCTCCGCCGACGGCCGATTTCGAGGAACTTATTATGAATAATGATGGACCGAATTAAGAACTAATAACGCCGACAAAGATTAACCAGCGCCGCCGCTCGCACATACATTACCGGACCGTATCGGCAGTGATACACTTGCTCGGGTACCCGCCGCTCAGACTACTTACGGGCGAACGTGGATTCTTCATGGGCGTAGTAATGATAAGGCTCTATTCGACTACCTGCAACTCTTGTGCTGAAACGGAGCAATGCATCTAAACAACTTGTATAGACAAGTATCATTAAATGTAAGAAGCTTGTGAATAAATGTTGACTGATTGAATAATAAAAAATAATAATATACACACTATAAATATATACTATATAGACATCTATCGTTAAATGATGGTAAAAATATTATAAAAACAACTTATTCCGCGCATCTGTTCGGGCAGGAGATAGTCGAGTGGATTAGGGTAATGAACATGAGCCATCCACACAACCTCTCACATCCGGCTCTGAAAATGAGAGACTCCATCTCTGGCAACAAATCGCACCAGAGGATTTCATTACTCCAAAGGAAGGCCTCCCAACTGGCAAGAGCCTTGACTGGCGGACCTGGAAATCCCTGAACAGATTAAGAACCGGAGTTGGTAGAACAAAGTGGTGGGGAATGCTTCGGCAAGGAGAGACACTATTGTGCGACTGTGGAGACCTGCAGACCGCCTCACACCTAAGATGCTGCTCCATGTGCGCAACAAGCTGCACATCTCAGAACCCAATGCTGGGCAACACACGAGCTATCGATGTTGCCAGACGTCGCTGACACGAAGAAGAAGAAGAATCACAACCTAACAACTTTACAATGTAGTTTAATCAAAATTTTATATATTTACAAGCAAATAAATACAATACGCCAAAACCGGGTCCAATACATTGTATATGTTACCTACTTCTTCTTCTTCTACATAATCGCTTCTTATACGTAACACAAATTGCTATCATAAAGTCGTATTATCTGTCATGGTCTTCGATTCGTCATATTTCGGAGCTCCACTGAGTACGTTATATGCTAGAGCTGATAGTACAAGGATCTGAAGAACTTACTGTTAAAGTAGCAACACACTTTTGAGGTATCGAAAAACATGTCCCATGAAGTCAATTTTCGACATTAAGGATGGTGGCTTCCGCGTCCACTCGCTCACATCATCATTCTTCACAAATTATTGCTTCACATCATACAGCTATATTGGATTTTTTAGACGCTACGATTCGCAGCAAAATCCAATATACAATAATTATATTTAAGTTGTTTATCAAGTTACGTAAGAGCGCCACTGGTTTCCTTGTGTGGTTGGTAAGGAACTAGGGTCGGATTGTTTCGTTCACAAATATAACAAACGTACGTCATTACGAATATCAATCCAATTTATTAAATCCCATTAGAGGACGTCATGCAAATACTCGCTAGTCATATCATCGACATTAAATAATTACACATCATACAAAAAAACCTGATCTAAATAAGAAAACTACTTTTTTAACTCCCCGGATGATACTCGTAGTACAGTAAACCCTCTTAGAGCGACGAAACAGAACCGCACTATAGAAAATTAGTATATAACCCTAATCTGTCGACCATATATAGCATATGATAACAAATTACCGTAACTCATTTTTTTTTCAATATTCGTTTATTTACCTTGTTTTTACATGGATCACGTTGGATATGGCCTCTGTTTATGAGACTGCAGTTTCAACTAACGCGTAGCCTTCCTCAGTCCATCACTGTCAATAAACAATCGAATGAACTCTTAATCGTAACTCAGATCTTTCAGTTGCCTTGTCCTTAGACACCTCTACATCCTAAGGTCTATCTGTAAACTTATATGGTTCCCGACGATCTCCAAAGCAGAAGCTCATAGACTTGAAGAGACGGCAGCTATAGTATCTGGGCCTTATTTAGGTTGATTATGTTTGGTAACAATATAAAAGGTCAGAATTTAAATCACCTTTTAGTCAGAATATATATATATATTATTAAATTTAAATTTGAAAACGTTTCAATAAGGTTAATTTGTTAAGATTAGGCTAGCTTGAGTTTTTTATATCACTGTTTATAACATGTTATATATAATGTTATGTATTATGTAAATAATAAAAAATAAAAATTATATAACCAAGAAATTATTTATTCTGACCGGAAAAGTTCGAGCCATTATTTAATCATTTTTTTAATGAGCTCAGATGTTATAGTCAATGTTCCAATGATTTGTTGATCCTTAGAAGTGAAGATCAAGACGAGTAGAGATCGAGATGCAAGATTTTGTTGCTGCAAACCAACCCATCGGATCGATACTACGAATAAGAAGAAGCGCTTTAAACCAAAATTCGAACCATGAGAGAGGCCGTTATATATGAGTAAAAAACTCTTATCTCTTAAAAATCTGTATAGAAGCGCACAATGTATGATGGTCGACTGTACCTTCAAATGTAATAAGTTAGCTGCGAGTACTTCAGTGTACCTTTCGAAATCATTACCATAATTGTTATTTCAAAAAACTCGATAGTGTTTTATGAAGTTTTTTGTTGATATTCCACATCCGTTTTATTCGATTTGAAATGATAATCAAAAGTTATTAGGCAGCGTAATATTAATATCAATCGCCCGCCTTGGGAATCTTTCAAAACATTGCTTATTATTCATGAGGCTGAATGTCAAATATAATAAACTTATTAACGTTTGATCAAAGCCATGCAACAAAAAACCGATACGTTATAATGATCCATACATCATCACCTTGAATAATATTAAGGATCTACCTGTACGAGTATAATAGGCCCGGGGCAAAAAAGACGGATGGTCTTCTAATAACCAGAAGCTCTTTTAACTTATGCACGCCTGATACAAAATGCGATAAATAACATGTTGAATAATTACTTTTTTGTATGTTTACCTGCGTTGTTTGTTTATTTTTATCATGTAACGTTAATGCGCATGCAAAATGCACTGATCGACGATACTGCATGTAATAATTCACTCTAAGTAGGGCATGTCTTAACTTCTGATTGATTGTCACGTCATCTTCATCACTCTCATACTAATTATAATTGCATTTTTTTATGTAAGCACATACAGGAGAATATACGACAGACGGTGATAGTGGGTATTTACTACATTCAGTGATATTTTTTAATTCTTTCTTTTGCACTGTCGTATTTTACAAAAACAATTGTAATTGTAAACATTTCCTGTAACATGCAATGACCACGCTATTTTATCTTCGTCGTAGTATCAATCCGGTGGATTGGTTTGCAGCAACAGAATCTTGCATCAACAGAATCTTGCATCTTGATCTCCATTCCTCTTGGTCCTCCGCAACCCTCTTCAGCTCAGCATAAGAGCTACAATTCCTGTCCTCGAACATTTGCTGCAAATACTCCCGTCTAGAGCCCCCTCTACAGTTTCTACTCTCAACCATCCGCTCCACAATGTCGTGAAGAAGACCATCGTGACGCATGATGTGACCGATCCATCTGGCTCGCCTCTCTGAGATGGTTCTTATTAAGTGCTTATCTTCCTTGATTATCCTGAGAACCTCATTGTTCGTTACGTGGTCTCTCCAGGAAATTCCGAGAATTCAACTGTATGATCACATCTCAAAGGCCTCCAGACTTTTTTAATCACTTTAAGATAAGCACCATGTTGCACAGCCGTACATCAAGATGCTCCAAACAAATGTTTTGGCAAGTTGCTTGCGGAACCTTAGCTATCTTATATGTAGTCTTAAAAGCCTGGATAGTCTACCATGTGTCACCAAGATAAAAAAAAAACTTGTTATAAAAATCGCAATACAAATTAATCTCGTCAGATGCTATCGGAAGCCGCGTATCGAAGTACACATTATAGCGTAACTCGAAACGTAGCGCTTTAAAAATTATAATTAATTCGAAATAAAAAAAGGAAAACACGCACGACGCTTCATCGCCACAGGAAATTAATAAAAAAAAACGACTTGAATTATTCTGGTACTTAGTATTACTTGGTCTTTTGAACGATCCGCATTATTCATATCATTTGCTGGTCAAATGCTCGCGGGCGGCGCGCGCAATACCCTTTCAAGTGAACGCCGCTAGTACAAACCCGCAAGGGATGCGCGTCTTTCCAGGTATTTTGCGGCGCGCTCGCGAGCCACACTCGAGCTTTAATGAGAGTTTCCATTGTGGTTCATGTCGGGTATGGATTCTTAGCACGCAATGTATTTAATTTCGAGCTGAGCAGTTTTAATTATTCGCATTGAGCGAAACTGAAATTATTGCGAAAGCGAGCGAGACCTAAAGACAGGTAGAAAAAGAGAAAGACAGACTGCGTCCTAGAATTAATCTTACATCTCCTTTCAATTCGTGCCTACCATTCATAACCTCTTTCAGTGCTTCTTTCACTTTAGTACTTCTTCGCTTGCAGGAGAATACGGAAAGATGGTGATAGTTATTCTGAAGTCTCATCTGAGGAATTCTATGACGCTTACCATAGTGTATATGGCTAAGCGCTGCATGTGGAGTGTTGATCCGCCAACGTCATAGACATTTACGCATCATCCTTATTATAACAGGAATTTTACTATGAATGGGTGGTCTTCACGGGATGACTTTCGTCTACCACCAATTTTAGTTAATAGGCTATGACTGGCATTTTACGGGTGAAGGATCAAACTCACTCCAACCGGGAGCTCAGAAATCGATTATTTTTTATTTATTTTTAATCTCTATCGGGGATGGAACCCATGAACTTTGGCTTACCAAGCAAACGCTTTGACTATTGAGCTATACCCGCCGGCAAAGCCCATAATTGTTCAGATTCGGACTTATTTTAATATGATTGAGCGCATAGAGACTCCATTGTCCATCATTATGAAGTGCGTTAAAAGGTAAAAAATCTATTACAAGTGAATATATGCTATAATTACTTTTGATCAACAACTACTATATACCATGTTCAAATGCAGGTTATCGTGTGGTAATTGAGGTTTAGCAACTTTGGGGACGGATAGACCTTGTATAGGTGACCGCCTGGCAACGCCCCGTTGAGAACCTAGCACTTATATAACAGAAAATAATTTGAGAATATTTTAATTTAATCATGCTCCAATATGTCTTATTTAATGCCTCTTGGTTCTCGTTCTAGATCCCTCGAGAACTATGCGTGGTATGGAGCTTCGGTAACAAAGATGATAAAAATCATATTTAATGTGGTAGCAGAACTGCATGACGATAACTTACGGTGTGTATATGCACCAGTTGTAAAATATTATCATCATCATCATCATCACTTCAATACCCGCTTCCCTAACTAGAGCATATAGCATTCACGAATCGCCGCCACGACGCTCTGTCAGCCGCCATAGTCTTCGCCTCATCCCATGTCAACTTTGCGTCTCGCAGTTCCGCCAAGTACATTCTATGTATAGAAGATATTAACAAATAATAAAATCTATTAAGCAAATATTTTCACTTAACTTTACTATTTAAATGATGAAATTTAATTAATAAATATTAATGTATATATAGTACATATATATAAATATATAGAATATATACATATAATTAAATCAAAACAGCGATTAAAACGGTCATCTTTTTTTGCCGCTCACTGTATTTTATGTTTGGAATATTTAAAAATACTCGTAATTCGGCTCTTTATATATACTGTAAAGTATTCTTAATATATATATTTTATAATATTTATATTATATCAGGTAAAAGTACATTTATATGTACTTTTACCTAACACGATCAAAAAAGGCATTGAAGCTTTATGATTGGTACTAAAGCATTAAAGCTTGTTATATTTTTAACTAACCGTAACTTAATTTCAATTTTAAAAATATTTCATTTCACACCTTAAAAATTTCTTGCGCTTATTCCTTTCATACACATAATTGTCAGAATAAATTTTGAACCTGTTTTTTATGGATTACAGTTGGTATAATTTAACGATATGTTTATGCATTTAACAATACTTTTAATTTGAGTAATTCGCGTTGAGACCTCCTCACACGCATACTTTGGACCTCAAATTTCGTCTCGTGAGTATAGAATAGGTACGGGCAATTTAATTAACAATTTTTTATATGAAATTTTTCAGAAACTCAATGCGATAATTATTACTTGCTTAATTTTTAATACATCCACCCCAAAAACCTCACGGATATAATTTAAGACTGGTTTATTTATTAAATAATAGGGTTACTTTCCACCTTGGTTAAGTTAAAGCGTATTTTTTACTTCACGCGCAATATCAGGGACTCGCAAGTGGCAAGGAATGACGAGGTGAGAGCGGGTAAGGCAGCTTTGTAGACTTCTTTGTAGAAGTCATTCTCTTTTCTTGTTCCCATTTTCAGGAAGTTTGTAAAACGTTTGCATTTACGATCTTCTTCTTCGTAGTATCGATCCGGTGAATTGGTTTGCAGCATCAGAATCTTGCATCTCGATCGCCATTCCTCTCGGTCCTCCGCAACCCTTTTCAGCTCAGCATAAGAGCTACAACTCATGACCTCGAACACTTGCTGCAAATACTCCCGTCTAGGGCTCCCTCTGAACTTTCTACCATCAACCATCCCTTCCACAATGTCGTGAAGAAGACCATCGTGGCGTATGATGTGACCGATCCATCGGGCTCGCCTCTCTGAGATGGTTCTTATTAGGTGCCTATCTTCCTTGATTATCCTGAGAACCTCATTGTTCGTGACGTGGTCTCTCCAGGAAATTCTGAAAATTCCTCTGTATGACCACATCTCAAAGGCCTATATTCTTTTTTTATCACTTTCAGATAAGCACCATGTCTCATAGCCGTACATCAAGATGCTCCAAACAAATGTTTTGGCAAGATGCTTGCGGAGCCTTAAATTAATATTCTTTGACTCAAGAATTTTTCTTTTTTATTGAACGCTAGCCTTGCTTGATGTATGCGACTGTTGACTTCTCTTTTTGTTCTGCCATCCCAGGTGATCGATCATGCGCGCGCAATTCCCGTAAGTTTCATTGCAATCGGTTGAACTGTATCAACGCATACGGACAAGCATACATTCATACTACAAATTATTTTAATACAAATATATATGTGGTTGGGCAATGTGCATTTGTTTAGTGCACATTAAGCCGTGCAAGTTCCCATGTCGGGTCATGTTTTGGCGGGCTTTTCAAGTTCTATTATCATAATAAAAGGTCAACGATACATTATACTGAAACATCTTTATTTAAATAATTACTGCAGCAAAACGCAATTACCACACCCTAATGACCTTATTATATTTTCCATACTCAATAATATTATTTTTAAAACGCTACACACATTAAATTAACTTAACAATGATATAAAATTTAAATGTTTTATCTTTTTCGGATTATTTTATTTGAATATTATTTTCTTTACTATAATAATTGATGTATACCAATATTAAATATTTTTATACATAGATACATCAAATTTCTCGCATCAATTTGTGAAGAAAAAAAAAACGGAGTGCATAGTTCGTGGTTCGAATCCCAGCGTCTGGCGTTTCTTTTTCTTCACAAACTGATGCGAGATCTTGATTTGAAATTATATGTATGTATCAAATTGTTTTATATTTTATTCAAACAATTTTCAAATCGTATTCTACAATTATAACACACAATTAAGATAAAGATAATAAAATCACTTAAATCACCTGTAATATATATTTTTTTTGTTAATGGAATTACGCAATGGAGTATTTTTTATAAACCTGCTATAACAATTAAAAACAATGGTTATTATTACGTTTACTTGAATATTATTCAAATTTTTTGTGCGGTACCGGAAGAGATTTACTAACTTGAAAACCACCTCATTTCAGGGTTTTAATAAAAAATATTTTATTAAGAACAATTCTAAGAAAATTATTTTATTTAAAATAATTATTATCAATGCTTTATATTTTTTCAAATATTAAAGATAATTTAATATCAATATACTGTATATTTTTTGTATTTTACTTTTTATTATATAACGAAATAAGTGTATCATAATCCCAATTAACTGAGTTACAATTAATGTACGAAATAATATAAACTTATTAATTAATTAATTCAAAAGATTTGTAAAAATATTTTTTTATAACACTTATGACGTTTACAATCGTCATATAAGAAGTTGCGGGTGATATATAACAACTATATTCAATTGTTGAAATGTTCAAAATTGGAAATTTTATTGAATAATAACTATAGTTACAGACTTGGAGAGCTCAGAGTGTCGCTAAAAGATAGAATCAGAAACAAGGATATACGCAGAACTCAAGTAGTGGAGGCTACCCAACGAATAAGCACACTGAAATTTCAATGGGCAGGACATATCTATCGAAGGGACGCCGGTCAATGGGGAAGAAAAGAATTGGAGTGGCGCCCAAGAACTGGCAAACAAAGCATTTTCCGACCCCCTGTATGATAGACTGACGACATAAGAAGAATAGTGGGAGTGGCATGAATGCGGAAGGCGGAGGATCGAAGAGGATGGAGATTCGTTCAGGAGGCTTAAGTTCAACAGTGGACGAATCCACGCTGATGATGATGATGATGATGAACTGACGTGCGTGGTTACTAGTACAATGAAAAACAATTACAATAAAATGTTCAGTGATTAATCATTAATTCCTTACTTTTTAACTCCATTACATACGAGTAACATAATTAATTGCATGTACATAAAATAAGTGTTGACAACCCTTAACGAAAATATGTCTTATTAACGCTTCAAAAATAATTTTAATCCAGTATACCCATTAAAATTTAATATTCGTTTTTATTATTCAACGATCGGCTAAGACAGAGTCTGTTTTTTAAAACTGGTTGCGTTTTTGGAAAAGTCATTCTAACTAGTCGAGTGGGCGGACAGCGGCCGTTAAAGTTTGCGAAAACCTCCTCATCAACCATGCATGTATGCTAATTGTTTTTTTTACGAATTAATTGTGAAATTGGGGTGTTAATCGGTATTAATTACACCATGTGATTAATGCGGCCTTCTGGATTAATGAATCTGGTTTGCGTAAATTCGTATGTAAATAACGTAACGAAACAGTTATTTAACGCATGTTTTGCATAGTCATATTGAATGTAATCAAATATCATAACCGACGTGATTAATTAAAAAATGATATTAAAGATGAGCGCTTAATGAATATTTCGTTGGCTGTGCTTACAGAGCCATGAATGTTTCGTAATTTGGAATACTTTTTACTATTAATGTGTGTTACATTCGAAATACGTCATTTGAGTTGATACGCTCTTGCATATTTTTTTTTCACGTTTTCACGTTTTCTTAGACAAATAACTACACCTTTTATCGGGAGCGTGTTGACTTAACAGTTATATTTTTTAGAATTTCAGACTTTTGAGTATCTTAAATTGTTTTTCTTTATTTATTTATTTTATTTATTACAGAACAGAAGTTCCAAGGTACAAAATAATAAGAAACAGAGCATAGAATATACAATACATACAAAAGATAATTAAAGATAAAAATAACATAAAAGAAGAAGATGACACGTGTCAAAGATTATAGAGATTTAGGAGAATAATACCATCGACAAAAGAGGAAAATGATGTAAGAAAAGGACCGAGGTGTGCTGGTAGGCCATTTAGTAGCGCCATTGCCGTTGTACCAAATTGAGTGCTTGAAGCTCCACAAGCATCAACTGGGATAAAAAACAATGTATGGCTACGAGAACGGGTGTACTTATTTGGAACATAGAAGCTAAAACATTCAAGAATGTTTTGGCTCGTAAATGGCCTACCAGCACACCTCGATCCTTTTCTTACATCCTTTTCCTCTTTTGTCGATGGTATTGTTCTACTTGATCTCTGTGATCTTTGACACGTGTCATCTTCTTAATCTTTTGTGTTATTTTTATTTTTTATTATTTTCTCTATTTATTGTATATTTATATATACTCTATGTTTCTAAATATTTGTAAAAAATTGGAATTTCGATTCTGTATATAAATAAATAAATAAATAAGAATCCCAGGGTTCTGAATTGAAGAAGAAGGAATGAATGTTTGAGAGCAGCAATTTTCCTCCGGGACTCTAACGAACAGAAAGAAAGCATCCCTAGAATAAAAATCTTCTTCTTATTCGCATCAGTACCTTCAAAAAGATCCATCCTGATATCTGGCAACATCAATAGCTTCACTGTTGTTCATTATGAAGTGATATATGGCTAAGCACTGCATGTGTAGTGTTGATTGTCCAACATCATAGACTACACCTCAATATTCACGCATCATCCATTTATCGCAGTAATTCACTATGACTGGGCGTTGTTCATTGGGTAACTTTCGCCTTCCACCGATTAATATTCTACGACCGACATTTTGTGGGTGAGAAATCAAATTCACATCAACTGGGGATATTTATATATCATACAAAATGATTTTTTTAATCTCTGTCAGCGATCGAACCCATGACTTTCGGTTTGGCAAGCAAACGCTCATAACTAAAATAACTCGCAGGTAATCTTACAAATAACTTAAATACCTGTCTTTCTTACTTTTTTCACAAACGACATTAATGTATATTTTGTACATTTATATTACTGGTATAATTGACATAATATCATTATAACCAGAAGGATTTAAGTCCACACGAAGGCTTTAGTATGCTCCAAAATAAGACAGAAAGTGTTAGCCAGAAAGCCTTACAAATGAGCTTACTTATTTTAAGTTTAAGTTTTAGGTGTTAAATTATAAAATAATATGATTCAAATTGAATCTAAAAAAGTGTATAAGACATGCTAATTCAAGATTATTCTCTATAAAGAAAGCAGCACATCATCGACGTACGTTGAAGTACGTTAAAGATGATTTAACGAAGCTCAATAATTTCATTACACGTTAAAGATGCCTCGAAGCCTTCGCCTGATTTATGTTTTATTGATTTGATAAAAGGAATAAAGGCCGCTGGTCAGGGCCGGAGTGGGGGCCCTCGGCGCTCCTCCGCAGGCGACGAAACACGTGTCCGACCCTGCTCTGATCAGGAATCTCACCGACAACACTGTTATTCAAATACTAACACACTCGTGTACAAAGAAGATGTACACTTTATGTGTTGCCACTTGGAAAACCTTGTTAGTAGAAAGATGAATTAAGATAACAACCACTAAGAAAGATCGACTCGTTTTATTTTATCTATTTTAATTACATTTGAATAGTACTTGAAATTTTTTAATATAAATAACTAACGCAATATAACTCAATTTTGACACCTTTTGTGCGCATGAAATTTTATGTCTTCTTCGTAGTATCAATCCGGTGGATTGGTTTGCAGCAACAGAATCTTGCATCTCGATCTCCATTTTATGTATATTTTTTAAAAACGCTTGTTTTGAAATACTTCTAATTATATACCCTAAAATTTGTCTCATATTTTAATTAATTTTTAACAAATTTAATAGTTTTAATTCAAATGAAAATGTCTTTATATTGACATCAGAATGATGTAGTCCTTGCTTTCTGTTTCCGAAAATCTCGATATACGATCTTTCGTCTCTTATTTCTGGTCGCCTGTCGTGCATTTAGGTGCGCCGTGTTGTTGTTTTGGACGATTCCGCTAACGGCTGTCTTAGTTAAAAATACCACCGCTAGTAGCGCGAGCGAAAGCCGAGACAGTGCGGAGATCGTCAGTCGATCCCCACCCTTTAGGCAAGGTTCCATTGCGGCCGCGCGTCATGTCATTCCACGTGGTCGGAAGCTTGTAAAGTTTTTAATGTAAATTTAATCAATGTGCTTTTAAAAGAAAGTCTTTGCCTGCTAACCTGCTCCTCATCTTGCCCTCACGTAATAACTCGCCTTTTTGAGAGAGAGGAGGATGTTAATATATACTTATTTAAGTACTTTATTTTACTGTAGTATGCAAGCTTGCCATTCATCCGCTCGAAACCCATTATTCGGCTGCAAAGGCTTTTGGTGAAATGCCAAGATTCGCAGCGGTAAGGAAGAATGGGAACGATGCAGGCGCTGTATAGAGCGCATTTTGTTTTGGTCGAGTAAAGCTACGAGTTCCAGATATAGCGTATGGAATTGAAAGACGCTCCAGCATTTCCAAGGCGGGAAGCGAACTCTTTCTGCAGGCCACCGTTTGTAGAGCCACTCTCAGGGAAGGTCATCAGCCACTTGTTAAAAAAAAGTAACTTTTAGGTGGGTCAGGTTATGGGTTTTAGACCTACATACAGGATGGGAAAAGGTGGACATACAGGATGGGAAAAGGTGGATTTTGCTGCGTGTGTCGTTCGTCCAGTCACGAAGAGTATCGCTTAGTGTAGAGATACAATATACAGGCGCGGTGTCAATTATGTCACATCCGCGCGATCGTTTTGCAGAGGTTTCGCCGATCCCGGCGTAGTAATTAGCGGCCGGCGATCGCCCGCAAAGCCTCGCGGCCCCCAGGAGGCCCCCGTAACGTACGGTTATCGGTTATTCGATAAAACAAATACGGAGCATTAGCAGATCAGGTGCTCTGCGGGGGGGCCCACTGCAGGCGGCCGAAAACCAGACGTCGAGACCAGAGCCTGGTACAAAAAATCGTGATATCGAAGCATCGCGTGGCGCATGCAAATGCTCTTCTCTGGACCTCTTAGTGCAGCATAGACTGAGTGATAAGTCTTCACTTCATGGGAAGCTGCAGAAGTGCAATTCGTTTGATAAACAATAACACTCTTACGTCCTGCAACCAATGGAACACAGGCGTAACATTGGTTCACTTCGTCTTTTCCACCGATAACGGCAATAATACCACGGTCGCTGCTCTTCAGAACTTAAATAACTAATTCCTCCTGTACCCACACATAACCGACAATCTCGTCTTACACTTCTTAATATCCAAACACGTTTAATGTGTGTCGACCAAAATATCAGTTTCAAAAGTTCCTTCCTAAATACCACCGGTAAGCTTTGGAATACTCTTCCAGCATATGTGTTTCTTCCTTCCTACAATATGGATCTATTCAAGAAACATATAAATATACACATGCAATCTCCCCAACCCACACACAAACATGAACACAAAACACGTTTCCCGCATGCAGCGTAAATCCTCCCTGGCTGAACGTCATAGAGTGCACTGGTCACGGCCGGTTGGGCTCTCCTGCTTGCGATTACATAAATAAAACTAAATCTAATTCAACCTAAGTAATACAAGTAACGCTAATAAGACACAAGGAGACGATATGTACCTCAAAAATGCTTTGATGTGCATTTATGCTTTTGCATATATACTGTTAGTAAAAATGTTTTTTTTTTCATCCAATAAACACAAAAAAAACTCTGTTTTGAAAAACCGAAAATTTCTTTCCATATATTTTATAAAATATTGATATCAAACACTTTCTTGTTACTACGTATTCATGTTCTAAGTAATATGATTAGGAGCGGTGATATTAGCATTTATGACTGCTTTGAGCGTACACTCATTATGCGCAACTTGTCTAAAGCCTGTTTTACACGTTTTCCATCGATTCGGTCACAATACCACGTAGGATTAAAATGTTCTCATGTGTTGCAGAAAAATGCGTCGCTCATTACGTCTTGTATCACATGTAAGGCAGACTGTACTGAGAAATGGTATCCGCGGACTCAACTTTCACTAGGTCGGTCTCGACTGTCGCTAAGGAAATCGCAGAAAATGTAACGACAATTCAAATAAAAAATGTTTTTTTTTCGTATTTATTTCACAATATTAATTGGGCTATGACATGTTTTGGACATGCATCGAATAGCCATAGTGGAGTCATTTATATAAAGAATGCATTTGATTCCTATATTCCTTAACATACGATCATTTCCTTAAATAACTTGAATCACCAAAAAATCAATGAACTCATGAAATGTAGGAAAACCTAACAAGTTATCCACATATACACGGTATTTTAATAACGTATTTTACAGCTCTTAAAATATTGTACCAAAAAATCAAGTGTTACGCCATATTATTTAGTTTTTTTCAACACTATATTTACTAAACATAGTCTATGCTTCTGATTAAATATATTAGTGGAAATATTTTATAAAACTCCTTCATGAATGATACCATTTATTAGTTCAAATTCAGTCTTTTACAGCCTTGTCTTTTAAATTTGACACCAAAATTAAAACATCTAATACTCAACGAACCAAATAAACATAGTCAACCTTTATAAACGCGCTTTTTTATTTGTAACCGGTATCTTCTTATGTTGTTATTTTAGGTTGAACCGCTTCTTAGGACTTAAAATTTCTGGCCTCGGGAGCATCGAGCTAATCAAACAATATTATTAAAACGGTTATAGAAAATTTCACAGTATTAGTATATATTTTTTACTTTCTTTAAATTAGACAGTTTCACTATGAAATATGAGAAATATCTTTCGTGACTCAGAGCATCACAGGCTGTTGTTTTATTTGCATTATAAAAATATATACAAGCATTTAATACACAACAACAAATAATAATAATCAATATTAATATATGTAATTATTTCGATGAATAAATTACAAATATATAAAAAGAAACGTATCTTTATATCACGTGTCTTTATGCCGCGTGTTTTATGGCCGACGCATTTTATCACACGAGTAAAACATCAATATTCGCAATGGGATACTTCTGGTGAATCAATTTGAATAGCTGAAATTAATATCGGATTATTTGGCTCGTTTTTTTTGTTATGGGAAAAGAGGTCCATCGCCGCGGGAGCCATTGCAGCTCTGCACGCCATGATGCTTCTCTGGTATTGCAGATCCACTTATCGGACCTCGTCGTGCAATACTGCTTATCGTATTTTAGAAGTCATTGCTGGAAACAAGTGGGCAATGTGTGCGAATCGATCCAGAAAATACTCGCAAGTGTACGGTGTGCTATGTTACTAGTAAAATAATTACATTAAATAAGTATGTAATTTTTAATGCAATCGGGAACACAATCGGTCGAGACTAGTTCCAGTGCCGGTTTTGAATGAAAAATATAGGCCCTAGGCCGCCACAGGGTCTAAAGCCGTTCACTCTATGACGTTCAGCATAGACGGCTGGATGCCGCATGCGAGAAACGTGTGTTGTGTTTATATCTTGAAGAGATGGAACATTATCCGCAGACCATAATGTGGATGTGAAATTCTTAAAAAACAAGAAATATAACTATGTTACGGGTACTATAACTGCAGTTCTCTTCAAGTACTCAGACTCCTATCCAGGAAGTCATCGGTATCAATGAATTTTCTTAGGTGGACGATATTTACTGTAGTCCAGAGATGACTAGGGAAGCAGACAAAACTGAGTAGCGGCTTCTTCTTTGTGTCAGCGACGTCAAATTGCTTCCACCAAATATCTGGCAACGTCGATTGCCCGTGTGTTGCCCAGCATTAGGTCTTGAGATGTGCAGGTAGTTGGGCACATGAGGCAGGATCCTAGGTGTGAGGCCGCTGCATGTTTACACAGTCGCACAACAGTGACTCTGCCGAGCATTCGGCACCCCTCGTTGTCCTTTGTTCTACTATATATATTGAAAAAACACTTTTATTTGTGTTAATTTTTAAATCGTATATGATAGTTGTACATCGCTGAAATATGATTTAGAACTAGCTCTGCTTAATTTCAGTTTGGTATCTCTCGTCGTCTCAACACCGGTCCAGCGTGATGCTCAACACGCACCTGTACAGCCTCTTTGTGCTTGATCTATGGTGCAACAGAACACTAATCGCTTATCAAGTCTACCTGGATCCATAGCCGCTGACTATGAAAGCGCTCCCAGCAATAAGTACACGCTCCACCTTCATTTTATTTCTTCAACGGGTGCAAATGCTATTCCAGGATGACCCATTGAATTATAGCTTCTTTTGAAACACGTTCGGTAAGCACCGCAGTGTATTTAATTAAAATCAGTCTCGCAGATAATTATTTCAATGAGCCATTAAATCATCGGGAATACCGTGCAAAAAAAAACGTTATGTATAGCTTTCCGAGAATAATTACGAATTTCATTATTTGAAATAGTAATTATCGTACTGCGAGTATCTGGATCACTAAGAAAACTGGTTTGTAAGAGATTTACGATTTAAATTTCTACTCGTTCGCAGTGAATATAAAATATAAATGCTGAGAATTATGTAACATCAATTTTAGATTTTATGATCTATATACGATTTAACAACTAAATATGTTTGCAGTATGTTTATACATATTGGTAACTGATTTATTAAAGGCAAAAAGTAATTTTCCAGCAAGTGAATAAATAATGATCGGCGTGTTCCATGTCAAAACAAGAAATTAAGTATTTACCTATAAAAATACATAAATAAATAATATACTAATACTATACTAATAAACTGCCAGTGAGTAAAGTTTAATGGTCAAAGCGTTTGCTTTGCAAGCCTAAGGTCGTGGATTCGATCCCCAACGAATATTAAAAAAAAAAATCACGAGCTCTGAAATACTTCCGGTTGGTGTGAATTTGATCCACCACCCGTAAAATGCCAGTCATAGCTTTTTAATTAAAATTGGTGGTAGACGACAGTTATCACGTGAAGGCCACCCATTCATAGTAAATTCCTGTAATAATAAAGGATGATGCGTGAATCTCGGGCTGTAGTCTATGACGTTGGCTGATTAACACTCCACATGCAGCGCTTATTCATATACACCATGGTAAGCGTCATAGAATTCCACAGATGAGACTTCAGAATTATTTTCACCATCAATGTTATTTATTTATTTACAGAATCGAAATTCCAATTTTTTTTTACAAATATACAGAAAAATTAGTATGCATAAATATACAATAAATGGAGAAAAAAGAATAATAAATAAAAATTACACAAAAGAATAAGAAGATGACATGTGTCAAAGATCACAGAGATCAAGGAGAACAATACCATCGACAAAAGAGGAAAAGGATGTAAGAAAAGGATCGAGGTGTGCTGGTAGGCCATTTAGGAGCGACATTGCCGTTGAACCAAATTGAGTGCTTGAAGCTCCACAAGCCTCGACTGGGATCAAAAACAATGGATGGCTACAAGCACGGGTGTACCTATCTGGAATATGGAAGTTAAAACATTCAAGAATCCCAGGGTTGTGAATTGAACCGCGAAGAAGAAGGAATGAATGTTTGAGTGCAGCAATTTTCCTCCGGGACTCTAGCGAATGGAAAGAAAGCACCCCTAGAAGAAAAAGAGTTGGTTAATGTTCAGAATTAAATGAATTGAATGGATAGTTGCCGTAAATATAAAAATAAAGACGTCGAAGAAATTTTTTATGAATTTTTTCGAGCCACTGTCATCACTGTGATCACCATCTGTCGGTAATCTCTTGTATTTGCTTATTTCTAAAATTATTAATTATTTAATTAAACTAGCAACTTAAGTGCTACGTGACGATAATAAAACATTATCCTAATTTTATCAATTGAAAAAAATATAAATGAATCAATTAAAGCACATATTTTTAAAATCTTACATAAATCTCTGAAGGTAAAAAACTTTTAAACTGACTGTTATTTTGTTCCTGAATAGTTTATCTTGTTACAAAATATAAAGTTTTTATTAAAATTTTAGTTAGCATTTCAAAGTTTATTTTGCATTTAATTGTTTTTTCACTTATGTAAAATTAAAAAAAAACATGCTTTGCTCTTCAAACAAAAAATAAAAAATATTCAAAACAAAATAATAATGATTTATCTAATACTAAAACATATTGTCACACGTTGTCGCCAGATAAATGGCTTAACTACTAGGGAAGAACTACAATATATTACAAATCTATACTATGTATAATAATGGTATCAATATAATACGAAAAATTGCCACAATTTGTTACATATTTAAATTCATATATAATCCCACTATCAATATATGTACTCTCAATATATAATATAAGGTGGTATTTAAAGTGTTTTATATTCCGGTTCATAAACATTGCAGCATTACATTTGATTGTTTATTGCATCAATATGATTGTTTCTCCCGTTAAATGGTTATTCATTTATCACTGTGAACCGCCTTTTGATAGCGACCGCTCGTTGTTAAGGATCGCATGTCTTCTTTGAAAAGGGTTAACACCTTCTGACGCGAAGGTCTGCCTGATGCTGCCAGTACTGGTGATAGCGAACACGAACCAGAACCACTGACTCATACTATAACTGCAACATATCACCAGTCCGAGTCAGAAACTACAAGAGATATATGAAAAGTCTCCGAGATTTTCATCATAATACTAATGTAGAAAATAAAAATAAAATAATCCGGTACATACACTTTAGATATACAAACCGTGGAAATTTCGAATCATTCTAATCATCACTTTTATCACTAAACCTTTCTTTAAATAATGCTAACGCTGCTTTTTGTCGATCGATTATAAGCGCAGTAGCAAGCGCGCGGGTAATTTTCTTAAATTTAAGCATATTGAAGTAAAACCTTGTCATCATCATCATCAGCCTGTGTCCGTCCACTGTTGAACGTAAGCCTCCCGAATGAGTGTCCATCCTCTTCGATCCTCCGCCTTCCGCATCCAGGTCACTCCCGGTATTCTTCTTATGTCGTCAGTCCATCTTGCAGGGGGTCGGCCAATGCTTCGTTTGTTTGCTCCAGTTCTTGGGGGGCGCCATTCCAATACTTTTCTTCCCCATCGACCGTCGTCTCTTCGACAGATATGTCCTGCCCATTGCCACTTGAGTGTGCCTATTCGTTGGGTAGCATCCACTACTTGAGTTCTTCAGCGTATTTCCTCGTTTCAGATTCTATCTTTTAGCGACACTCCGAGCATGGATCTCTCCATAGCACGCTGGGTGACTTTTATTTTATGGGTGAGACTTGTTGTCAGATTCCACGTCTCTGCGCCATAAGTTAATACAGGGAGGATGCATTGGTTAAGCGCCTTAGTTTTTAGACATTGCGAAATTTTCGCTTTAAAAATGTACTTTAGTTTTCCAAATGCTGCCCATCCCAGTTGTATACGCCTGTCGATTTCTTTTGAGAAGTTACTTCGTCCCAGTTGTATTATTTGTCCCACATACAATGTAATGATTAAAATAACGTAAAATTTGTAGGGATTACAGAATATATAAAGGCTACATATTAGACTACGTTTTTTTTGTCTCCAATTTCTTTTACGTCTATAAGATCGGAATCTTTTTGAATACTCCTCGTTCGATACCCGGCGTAATAATATTAAACAAACGACTCGCAAACATTGCCGAACAAATTTTTATCGTTTATTTATACATTTAATATATGTTACGTATTAAATACTGCGTGTTAAATGTTGGACGCCAACACCTCTACTGGTATAATTTTGCGACCTTTCATGTGCAAAAAAAATCAGCTGATAGGTTTATGTTGTTGGTGCAATAACACTCGCAACATCGCATTTATATTGAAATATATTTTGTTTAACTTTTTACGAATTTAATTTGAAATACATATACCATTTTTTTTACAAAAAAAATTTAATACCTGTCGTGTGACATTTATTTTTTACAGTCTGGCAAGACCGTCGTTAGCTAAGTGTGCTAAAACGAAGTACACTTTTGATTGTTTTAGGGTATAATTTTTTGTAGGTTTGAGGATAAAATTTATCAATCAATTTGCATGAATATATTCATAAAATATGTTGTACGAACTATTAATAAATGCACCAAAAATACGCCACGTTGAATAAGCTACAGACCTATGATAATATTTCATTAAGGCTTAGCACTGACAAACCCAACGTTTCTTAGCGCATTAAACCAAAGATACTTTTATTTAATATATAATTGAAATCAGGATATTAATTTGGTTTATTAATCAATTTACATACTCGTATATGCATCAAAAATTGACCGCTATAAATATAAATATATAGTCTGTATGCTTAAGTACTGGCAAAAGCATTGTAATCTTAGAGTATTATAATCATATGTATATTTTTAAATTGGTTAAATATATGTTTATGTGAGGTTTGAGGATCTTTTTCATCTCACTGGGATGTATGATTTTACCTGCAGAGGTGCATCCTGCACGTAGTTACCAACAGTCTGCACGCCAATGATAGCGCCGAACAAAATAATAAGAACATTAATTACGGCGATGCGTATCATTTATTAAAGGCCTCCATCGACAGAATACACGGGTACTGAAAACATATACCGCATAATTTAATTCAAACTCGATCAATCACTTTTATTATGGCCGTAACGTTATTTATACGCCACAACGTTTACGTATCAAACGTTTTGTTAACACGTAGTTTTTTTTATTATACACACAATGAGACACTATCAGGCATCTGAATTTAAAATAAAGGACATCCTTTTTTTATGCTCCGGTTCATTTTTAAGCTGACACCTACTTTATCAAACCCTTAGTAATAACTAGAGTATTCGTAAAGTCTACATTAGTGTCTTAAAAAGTCTTAAGCAATACTATGTGTATAATGTGTACGTCATAACACTCAAATATCTTTTTAGGTTTTCACGGCCAGATTTGTGGCTTTTGGGTTTAGCTGTATGTGAACAATTCTTAGAACATACCTACCGTACACGATTCTCCGGACCAATGAAACTTGAGTATGTAGTTGCCATGAAGACAACAACAACGCTCGTGAAAAAGATAATCTGACACCAACTCACAACCAAATCATCAATCCTGAAGAAGACCCCTGCAATGGCGGTCGAAATATTGGTAAAAAGAAATTCGCCACACACGGCTAAACCCAAAAGCTACAATGTCATAACACTCGTATAAAATTCTAATACGACGAGTATACAGTCAACGTATGTATTTTTTATACAATATATTTAATGTTAGTGTCTTACTGTTGGTGACTGATTATACAATTTGCATTTCTGTTCATTTTTTGCAGGCGGGTATAGCTAAATGTCAAAGCGTTTGCTTTGCAAGCCAAATGTCGTGGGTTCGATCTCCGACGGAGATTAAAGAAAAAATATTTTAAATTGATTTCTGAGCTCTAAAATACTACCGGTTCGTGTGAATTTGATCCCTTATCCGTAAAATTCTAATCATAGCGTATTAATCAAAATTGATGGTAGACGAAAGTCGTCCCGTGAAGACTACACCCATTCATAGTAAATTAGTGTAATAATAAGGATGATGCGTAAATGTTGTTCTGTAGTCGGTGACGTTGGCGGAACAATACTCCACATACAGCACTAAGCCATATATAGAATAGTAAGCGTCATAGAATCCACAGATTAAACTTCAGAATCACCATCACCATCTGTCGGTATTCTTCAGTATGTGTTAACATTTAAATAATATATTTAATGTAAGTAGTATAAAATGAAAATTTGTTTTCTCAGTAAATATTGTCGTTTATCTGAAGGCATGTGGTGGCTCGTCTTGGGCAAGACGGTCAGTTGTGAAGTTTGAGATGTTGGATATGGTGCGGATCTCTGGTCCATGTCCAGCTCAGGTAAGATAGAGGTGGAGCAGCAGGTTGTGCTGTTGAGGAGTGGAGCGCATGCGATATGATGAATGCTCTAGCCGAGAGCGGCTCTTTTGACAAAGGCTCCCGACCAGTGCAACTCAAACTTCTGTGATACATATTTAATAAGAATCATAAAAAATAACTTCATATTTTTTTTGTGAAATGGTCAACTAAATACCTATATTGTGAAAAAAAAAACAAAATAGTTTTTTTGCGGTAAATAGTATAAAATTTTGAAAACTTTTTCTTCATATGACAGTATATGTTTTTCCCTAATAATGTTTACTTCATGTCTTTACACGTAAAGTACTCGCTTGGTGTAAACCCTCCTTGTCCCGTACTGTTTTTGGAGATACAAATGGAGACTCGCTACTGAACGCACGCAAAAAGCTACTTGTTAGAGAGTGGCTGAAGACCTTACCGTAATTATAGGTGCATCAGTTATTTGTCAAATATACCTCAGTCTAAGGTTTTGAAGTTAACTACAGCGAGTCTCGAATTTCCTTCTTTGGTAACATGTTGCTTCCCACGAAATACGTGGGAATAGATGAGGAAATTAACAGTTTATATTAGTTAGGGAAATTGACGTAAGGTGCTGGACAATATAGCAGTACGTCTGATAAATATTGGCACCTTGATGCATCATCTCCGATCCAGAAACTGCAAAAGGCGCCCTAGACGGGAGTATTTGTAGCAAGTGTTCGAGAACATGAGTTGTAGCTCTTATGCTGAGCTAAAGAGGGTTGCAGAGGATCGAGAAGAGTGGAGATCGAGATTTTTTTTATGTAAACACATACAGGAGAGTACCGACAGATGGTGATAGTAATACTGAAGTGTCATCTGTGGAATTCTACGACGCTTACCATGGTGTATATGGATAAACGCTGCATGTGGAGTGTTGATCCGTCAACGTCATAGACTACAGCCCGAGATTCACGCATTATCCTTTATTATTACAGGAATTTACCATGAATGGGTTGTCTTCACGGGACGACTTTCGTCTACCACCAATTTTAATTAATAGGCTATGACTGACATTTTACGGGTGATGGATCAAATTCACACCAATCTATTTATTTAGTATTTTAGAACTCATACATTGATTAAAAATCCTTTCTTTTTAATCTCTGTCGGTGATCGAACCCACGACCTTTGGCTTGCAAAGCAAACGCTTTGACCATAGAGCTATGACCGCCGGCGGAGATGCGAGATTTTGTTGCTGTAAACTAATCCACCGGATTGATACTACGAAGAAAAAGAATCTGTATTAAATGTGAAGTGACCACGTATAGTTCATTAAGTCAAATTATCTTTTATCGACTGATGTGTATCTCAGCCAGAAAGCACCATTTTGTATAATAAGATAAGTAATTACATCAATTACCTGAATCAAGTTTGAGTATCAGTGGTAGAGACGTACTCAATGGGCAGACAAGACATTGTTTTACATTTAAGAAGCACTTTGGTCCGTAATATGCGCTCATAATAGGCTGAAATGCAATCCAGGCTTCATACCATTTCCAAGTCAGTCCACATATTGAATGAGATTACATTATACCATTTCGGTAGCGAGCCGACATGTGTAAAAATGTAAGAACAACTGATGGAGAAGCCGACATTGCTATGCGAGCAAAAAATATCAATCAATTTTTACGTATTAAATTTTAAAATGATTCTTATAATTATCTCGCCGATTTTTCACAAACAATTTTTTTTTTTTTTTTTTTACTACATTCTTTAGTAAGTAGCTTCTGAAGAAGGTGCGGTGTTACCAAAACAGGTAAAGTTATTATTTATAAAAACCCAGTGGTTTCATACAAAGTTTTACTTGTTTTATTATTTTTCAATGTATATCGTAGTGTCTAACATTGTTTGTATAATATTTAACGATTTGCCACATTTTTAATTAATAAAGACAATGTTTTTCTATTGAATTTCATGTAATATACTATTATTTAAACCATCAATCAATTTTTCGTCAATTGTCACTTTAAGTTGCGTAAATTTTGCTAACTCGAACTCCATTTGTATCTAGATAAATCAGTGCAGTTAAGCAACATGACACAAATCAACTCTCGATTGGGTGTATTGTTTATCGATTGTCATTCGTCAAGTCTATCCGCTCTTTAGGATCAAACGGTCCAGGCTACTGAATCGCCAAGTTTATCATTTGATTCAATTAAAAATTACAATAACCAAATCAATATGTCTTGAATACTACAACTATTGTATTTTCTATTTCCCGGGGTCCTGTCCTTTTACACCTTCGAATGCAGAAATATTTTTACACAAGGCATGAATAATAGCAACAAGTAGAACTTAGTGTCGGTAAAAAAACTTATTTAGATAGAAAATAAATCCATAATTTAAAATTATATTCTTATAATGTGAACAATTGCTCACATTCTGCGCATAATATGTAGTTAGTTATGCGTTTTCCTCGTCCGCCTACGAGTATTTTTTTGTATCAGAAATGCGATGTGCTAATGCAAATAATTAGTTTAGTTGTTTTTTTTATTGAATATGATATGTTGCATACGAGTTCATATGATATTATAAACAAACCGGGGAACGAATGCCACGCGATTAAAAAGCGAATAACACAACATACTGCATATATTTTCATACAATGTGAGTGCAGTAGAAGAGCGCTCGGTGCACATTGTAATGGTTACCTTATCTGAAAGCCCGACTTTGAATTCTCATAATTAAAACGAGATAACTTAGTGCAGGACATTTGTTTTAAAACTTAATTAAACAATTAAATTAAAAATTTACACCTCGTACTTTTACAGTCTTGCCATACAATGACATTATTATGCCATTATTTTTTTCTTATTATACGAAATGCGTATTTACCGTGGCTTATTTATTACATTATTTATTACACGTCACGAACAATGAGGTTCTCAGGATAATCAAGGAAGATATGCACCTAATAAGAACCATCTCAAAGAGGCGATCCCATCAAATCATGCGTCACGATGGTCTTCTTCACGACATTGTGGAGGGGATGATTGAGGGTAGAAACTGTAGAGGGCCCTAAACGGGAATATTTGCAGCAAGTGAGGACATGAATTGTAGCTCTTATGAGGAGCTGAAGAGGGTTGCGGAGGACCGAGAGGAATGGAGATCGAGATGCAAGATTCTGTTGCTGCAAACCAATGGATTCATACTACGAAGAAGATTTATTACATTATTTAAACATTGCAAAATTATATAATATTAGAGGATATGTAGACATATAAAAATATGACTAACGTGTTTTTTTTCTTTTTTTCCAGGTAAGTTCAATTTGTTTAAAGCATCCACCATCACCTTAATGAAAGTAAGTTTATATGGATTATATTTACAAGTTTAAAATATGCATTTATAAAATATATAGTTTATTTTAATAATTATTTCAACAATAATGTAATTACAAAAATTTTCTTTTACTATTGTTATTTTTCGTTACAGCTCGCTTTTGCAAATAATTTAAATAACGTTTGAAATACGAGTATTTACAATAATACATTACAAAATATTTCACATTTTAATTCATTATTGAAGTACTAACATATAAGTGTGGCGTTGTAAATGTATTGACACATTTAGTGTCAACGACCTCACACTCAGAACAAGTGTCGGTATACTCAACGCAAATAGTTAGACTTGTAACAACAAAAACCATGTCATAAGTATATCGTGGTTGACACACAAATAACACGGCATTATTGTTACAAAATCAAACGTTCAACATTTCGTATCTGTCAACACCAGCACTGAATATTACACTAAATATGTCAATTTACAACAATAAAATTTTTACAAGCTTACAAAAAAAAAATCTAAATTAAATCACAATTTAATGTCAGAGCATTGCTCTTAATATAATTATTTATTTTAGAAATATACATTACCTTATCTTGAAGTTATAACATATATTTATATATAATTGTCATTTCGTTCATTATCATCATTATAAGCCTGTCTTTACATTGCAGTTAATATTAACTTAAGCCTCATTGTTTTATTTTTTAAATTTTAAATGCCTTCGTTTTTGAAATTCAAGCATCATCGAATCGAAAAAACCTTTCATACATAATATACATTAAATGCGATAATGCGAATGGGTGTGTAATGTTTATTCCTCCCTACGCATCATAAACATCGTGGGTTTAAGTTTATTGGCTCCTCGTACCGGCGACGGAGCTCCGCTCACGATCTTATAAATCACTCCTCTGATTTTAATTTTTTAATTCCACGACCTCCTCTTCTCGCGCTGCTCTATTACATTATGATTGTTTGTACGGAGCCGCTGATGCTGCGACCAAAGAACCTCTGGATTTATGCCGATGCTTAGAGACAGAATCGCTTTGTGCTACACAGTGACCAAAAAATTATATTTAAATTCCACCAAAATGTAATATAGATTATAAACATCCTCCTTTCTTTAAATTTGTACTTTTTTCCTTCAATAACAAAATACAAAGAAGAATGTACTAACATAAGTGTGGCGTCGTAAATGTATTGACACATTTAGTGTCAATGACCTCACACTCAGAACAAGTGTCGGGATACTCAACGCAAATAGTTGGACTTGTAACAACAAAAACCATGTCATAAGTATATCGTAGTTGACACAAAAATAACACGGCATTATTGCTACAAAATCAAACATTTCGTATCTGTCAACCAGCACTGAATCTGAAGCAATATTACACTAAATATGTCAATTCTTAAAAGGTTGTTATTCAGTCGCGTGCGTCAGATTAATAACACAGATTTTTTCTGAAGCACATTGACATATATACGATAAACTTTACAAACTTATGGCCCGGACCTAGTCACAGAATTCGGCCGGGACAAATACAATATGCTCTCGGCAACTGTCGGCACACGACTGGCGCGCCCGTGATGGACTGTCGTACAGCGCCACAAGTGACTATCTCCGTAACTAGTCGAAAATGCCAATACGGCGACATGTACGACAAGCGAACAAAAATAAAAGACGAATGATTGTATATCGCGGTTTTCGGTAAGGGCTATATCATGCTGATGTCAATATATATGTATTAAAAAAAAACTAAAAAACTTTGTCAATCATCACGTTATTATTATTATATTAGTATTTGTATAGCGCTCTTTTATGACCGAATGATCATTCCAAAAGCGCTTCTTTGCCTCTCTGAGTAAAAAGGTGGGTGGGTCTTGAGTCTGCACGTTATATCCGTTTCCTAGTTGGTAATACAGTCATTACTAACACACTGTCACAAGGCAGAGCTGATATGGGATGCGTCGAAGACTATAGTGGCTGACAGAGCTTTGTGGTGGCAGTTCGTTAATGCCATATGCTCCAGTTAGAGGAGCGTATATGTTGATGATAACGACACAGTCACAGTTCTTAAGACATGCATGCGTTTTTGGTGAAATGGCTGGATTTGCAGCTTAATGGATTGTCGGTAATACAGACGTTAATGTTACAGAAAGAAAGGTTAATAGTCATTTCCTCGTTTAAACAAGTCATTATACAATGTCGCCAACAACTTCTTAAATATCAGTACATCCACATACCACCGCATTTCGTTCCCAGACAATTCGTTCAACAACTCATTGGTAACGGAAAACTGGTGCACTGGATGTCTCACTAACCTTACCTAACCTAACTTAACGTAAGTTATTTCGTTAACGAGACCTCTTAGCTTATAAGGCACTCAACGGAACTGCACCAGGCTATTTGACAGAACTGATCAAGCCTTCAGAAATTAGCGCGCGTGGAGAGACATTAAGATCAGCCAGAGCAAATAGAAGCACCCTGCAGCTGACGGGAGGTAGTCGTAGCACGGTTTTTGGCAATCGTGCTTTCAGCTACGCAGCATCAATGGCCTGGAACTGGCTACCGGAAAGCATATGAGAGCTTAAAGCGGAGGCATCCTTCAAAAGCGGACTCAAAACCCACCTTTTTACTCAGAGAGGCAAAGAAGCGCTTTTGGAATGACCATTCGGTCATAAAAAAACGCTATACAAATACTGATATAATAATAATATGGATCTCTGGACTACACGATCATTACACAAATCTTTAGGTTAGGTTAGTGAAACATCCAGTGCACCAGGTCCAGTGTGCCCCACGTCGTTACCGATGAGTCGTTGAACGAATTGTCTGGAAACGATACTTCTTGACACCTTAAATTCCGCTAAAAAATATATACTACTAAGAACGACGCATAATAAAGCATTTCTTTTAATTCATCTCTGATTATAATAATTAATATTTAGATCTTTGAATAATAACATAAGCTATACACCTGTAAACACTGAAAATTATATGAATGAGAAAAATAATTTTAAGACTTTACGAGATAATTACACAATTTAGTCGTAATCTTAGTTCTAAGCTACACCTGTTTTGTGTCAATCTGTATATAGCCTGAGAATGTCTCTCGGCTTGTTCTGCATGAAGCCTCTTTGTTAAAGTAGTCGTGTAGATTTGTATAATTTGTTCAGTCCACTCGATACGTACCTGCATTATGTTTCACGTTTAATTGTATTAATTGCTAGTCCATTATAACGAGTTATAATACTCGACAGGTATATATTCGCGAACTAAATAATTAAATGTTTTGATATTATACGCATGTATGATAACATTCGAGCTGGTTACTCAAATATACATAACTACAAAGCGGTGTAATATATCACAGGAAATGGCAATGCTAAAAGTGTGTCGATATGTTTGTCAATATATAAGTAATTTACCGTTTTACACTTGTAAAATTGAAAACATTTTAATTTAATAAATTAACACTACTGCTTGAATAACCAGTTGGATGTATGGTATTATAAATTACACTATTAAAAATGTTAGACTGTGTTTTCATGATAGTAGTAGATATAATTACTTTGTTAGCCAGGTTAGGTGTAAGCCATTCAGATTATGATAGCCATATTCGCCAATTGAAAAAAAATGCCAAATGGGATCATCAAAAACGAAGCATAAGTATCATAAGCAATTATAAAGCTAAGCATTTTTTTTATATAAACGCATACAGGAAAATAACGACAAACGGTGATAATAATGCTGAAATCACATTTTTGTATATTTATGTAAACGCATACAGGAGAATACCGACAGTTGGTGATGTTATATAAGCGGAATTATATAAGCGCTGCATGTGGAGTGTTGATCCGCCAACGTCATAGACTACAGACCGAGATTCACGCATCATCCTTTATTATTATAGGAATTTACTATGTATGGGTGGTCTTCACGGGACGAGTTTCGTCTACCCCCAATTTTAATTTATATGCTACGACTGTCATTTTACTGGTGAAGGATCAAATTCACGCCAACCGAGGGTATTTTAGAACTCAGAAATCGATTATAAGTTTTTTTTTAATCTCCGTCGGGCATCGAGCCCACGACCTTTGGCTTGCAAAGCAAACGCTTTGACCATTGAGCTATACCCGCCGGCAGCATGGATTCCATGATGCTTACCATGCTACATATGACTAAACGCTTATTATAAACGTGTGCGATATTCACACATCATCCATTTATAACGGTAATGTACCATGAATGGGTGGGTTTATAGTTTTATTTATTTATGGCGTCGTTCGTAGATTTCTGGTGTTTGTTTATAATATGTGAAAAAATATGACTTTGAGTCTGAATTTGAAATATTAAAAGCCAACTGTTTAGCATATTAACCAATTATTTTTATGGAACGTTAGTAAATAGCTCTGGAGATATCCCATCGCGGTCATTAAGGCGTCCATTACTTTTATGTAACTGGCGTTCAGTCTGTAATAATCATATTACTCAGATTTAATTACAATATCTCGTAAGCGATCGTAAAAAAATTACCCGAAAATTATTTTTAAATCGCCCTAATTAGCCCATATAAATACCAAATAATTAATTTCATTTCTGGACAGGAGTCACTCGGTTTATGGGCAGTAAAATTTGAATGCATTGTTCAAAGAAAACGCCGCTTTTGTGTTTCACGTTTTCAGTGTTATTTCGGTTGAATCTGGAGGCTCCTACTTTTTATTGCCTTTTTTATGGGATCATAACATTTTAATACGGCTGCCGTATCACACATTTAAAATGATATAATTAGAGGTTTGTTAATCGGTTATGTCTCGGCCACGGGGGCCTCTTTAGATAAACACAAAAGCCATATATTTTTCTTTCTTATCGCGATTCAACTGCGATACTTTTCAAATAACGAGATATCATTTGTTGTTAGGAGCAGCAATGAACTTTTGTAACACGCATTTTTATGGAAGGTTTTAAAAATTTCGCATTAAATAACATCAAACATCTCGGTTTTGTGTAAAAAACATGGCAAAAACACACAACATCTCTTATTACTCTGCTTTCTGTTGGACTCTTGTTATCACTCGAAGCCTATTTTTGCACAATTGTACTGGTGCTGTAGCCCATATTCTATGTGGTTTTTTAGTTTACGAGTCGATAGCTAAGGATTTACGATCGCTTATAAAATAATTACGATCAGAACAAATTCAATCAATGCGTAAATTATCAGGTATATTATACAAAAACCGTTAATCGCTGACTTTTCGATATGCAATCGTTATTTTTCCTTGAATAGGCAAAGTACATACTATTAAACACTGTATAAGTACATACTATTAAGCACTGTATAAGTACATACTATTTTCAGTAACTTTAAATTAATGATGATGCAAAATATATAACCTGAAGCTCAAATACTATTACAAAAATATTACGAACGACCGTTGGGTAACTATTAAAGTAAATATTTATTTAGAATTTGGCCCTTAATATCGTTGATATACACAGCTGATTATGACACAAGAAACTAATAATTTAGAAATTATGTTACTTGTATATTAACGTAATTTTATTTTCAGCTTACCTTTTTTATTTTTGTTGCATTTTTATGATATTTGCATGCGTTTGAGATTGCGAACCATGTGGAATAATTATTAATTTTTACCAAACTTCTAAGGTGAAAATCCATTTGCATTATGAACCATGTTAATGGCATTTTAATATCCCGTAATGACTACTAGGCGCTCTCTGAGGAATTGATCAAAAATCACATAAAGCCGGAAGTGCTACATTTTCGTGGAAGTTGCTTCTTCGTTACCCTCCTGTGGGCACAAACAAGAAGAGTATTTTAATATTCCCTTATTAATAATAGCGTTATAGAATTGTTACTCTTGATAAAACACAGAACCGCATCAAGTTATTTTACGTGCAAAGCCACATAACTTACTCTTTCAATAAATCTTAATTCTACATATGCATCTGGTTGTCACGAATTCCTGAAACAAAATCAAACACGTTGATCTTTGCTTTATCTTATGTAAGAACTGCTTTGAAATGAATGCATAGTATGTATAGTTCTTATCGGACTTCCAGGGACGGCGAGAGCTCGTGGTCTAGTGAAAACACAGCTGTGGTTTATGCTCTTCCGCGATATTCGATGAACATGGCATTAAAAGCCAGGTTTCTTGGCCAAGCTTAAAATGGAAGGCTGCTATGTACGCTCCCTAAGCTCGTCATTATTCAAAGAATTGAATCATCGCACCCTTTATATTCTACCGAAGCGCCTGTTATTAAAACATATTATACGGCTGAACTGGTGATTTGCTATAATTCGCCGCTGTAAAGTAAGATGTTCGTTGTAAAGAAGCTGTGTAGTCATTTTTTAATATAGAAGCAGCATATAAAATATTTAAAAATAGCTGTATAATTTAACCGTATGGAATATGGATAATCGCTGGAAGTCCGCCAGTACCGTGAACACGCCGGTGTGTTATAAAACTGTTTACTTTCGGTCAATTTTATAGCTTGGGTCTATAGCGACATCTGTTTTCTGCCCAAGAAAAAATGGTTGAAATTGGACACCATTTAGGGGTACAAATCTTCGATAGTCCACGAGGCGTTGCATATTCAGGGTCATGGCATCCAAAAGTTTAAAAGGAGTAGAGTTGTGCGCTTATAAGATGTAATATATGCCACGATGCTCAGTCGTTAGTTACGTAATCACAAAGTTGACTGTTTTTTAATGTTTTTTTTCTTCAGATTTTTGTTTTGCCTGTGTAATGTCTTATTTTTTAAGACGACAATGTTGCATTTATGAAAATATTAAAATTCACTCAGCGAGGTGTACATTTCATTAAAGGTCACCAAGGAGGGCTTGCGCGAGACATGCCACCAGCGCGTTTCAATCTTCTGCACCTGGCCGTGCACCTGCTCCGGCCCTGGCCTCTCGCAATCTCTAATTATCACGTAATTAAGCCGCTCACACACCGCGTGTAACACAACACAAGATACCGCCGATTAATAAATATAGTCGATTGATGAAAGTCGTCTTGTGAACACCACCCATTCATAGTAAGTCCGCGTAAAATAAATAGTAAGTTAAAAGAATCCGGTCTGTAGTCTAATAATATTAGCGGATGCTATTTTAAAAATGGTAAGCTTCAAATCCACAGATATGATTTATCCACTACCGTTTGTCGCTATTTTGTATGTTTTTACTTATTGATCAATTATTAAATATATATATATATACGATACTGGAGGTTGATCAATTTTTACATGTCGTTATAATGGATCGGGCATAATAACAATAATCTTTACAGGTAGTCTTTCAAGATTTTATAATAGGCGATAGGGGTGTTAAATTCAATTTAATTGTGTTATCATAAATTACCCGCGTAAGCTTAGTGTGCGTTGTGCAAATAAAACGAAATGGGACTTTAATTAATGATGCGTGAAAGGCATATGCAGACGACGATAAAAGGCGCAGGATCTCATCAATAATTTAAATAATAAATTGTTCCATCAAACTTTATGCATCAATATACCATCATTCCATATAAGCTGGCTTAATCAAATTGTTATAGTCGTCGTCAATCCATATCCGCCCCTGAACACATGGTCGTCACAAATTGCCGCCATAAACTTTTGTCTACCTCTCGGAGCTCGGCCAATTTCATTATATTTAAATGACGGCGAGAGCCTGGGGTTCTGATGTAAGCTGCTGATGTTTATGCTCTTCAGCGGCATCCTAAAAACATGCCCCACTCAGGTATGTCAAGCCCAACATTCACGCATTATCACAGGAGTTCACTATGAATGGATAGTCTTCACGGGACGATTTTCATCTACCACCAATTTTTATTAATAAGACTGGCATTTTACTGGTAAGGGATAAAATCATTTTACTTGTGAGGGATCAGATACAGAGCTTAGAAATCGATTAAAAATATTATTTTTTTAATCCCCGTCGGCTTAGCAAGCAAAGGCTTTAATCACTAAGCTATGCCCGCCGGTAAATTACCTTGCTTTAACTTTGTAAATTGAAGTTTCATTCACATTTTATAAAACAAAATTAATATATAACCATAACCGGTCAACGCTTATAAAATTGTACTATACACAGAGATACGAAAGTGGGCTTTATGTATATGTTTTTACTTATTCTAGACTCTATACTGCATTTGAGGTAAATAATAAGTAGGGATTATATGCGTGTATGAATTGGCGACATGTTATTGATGATCTCACAGGACGATTCTCAGGACGAGTTTTGCCTACTAAAAAGCTTTCAATCGATTATTTACATATATCATAGCAAACTAAAGATATTGGTTATTATAATACGTTAAATATATTTATAGCTAGGACTTTGATTTCTGAGGCTGTTACGAGGAGGAAAAAGGAGTCGTAAATGGTGTTTAAAGGTAATTAAATACATACATACAATTATACATCAAATTTTATACGCATCAATTCATTCAGAAAAAAAATATCGGCAGACGCGGGATTCAAACCACGAGCCTTGCAACTTTTGCTCTTATTCTACACACCGCACAATCCACACGACTATTCTCTGCCTGAGGAGATATGTGAAAGTTGATGTATTTATACCATTGTTACGATCGTATAACCATACATGTCTCTGTATTATATATTCAGAGTATGTATATTTTTATTTTTATGATTCAATCAGTCAACATTTATTCACATGATTTTTATATTATTATAAGTGTTGTTTAGGTGTTTAAAGGTGATATTTGCTCTTTAAATTTTCTTGTACAGTTGTTTACTTTTGAGCATATTTTCTGGGCTGATCTTAGAATATTTCCTGGGCTATTCTTTGAGCTGTCAGTCGCAGTTGTGGGCGGTGGGAAGAGGCTAATTGGAATGGAGATCAGACATTGGAATTTTGGATTAGAAGCAAATCCGGTGTTAGTAATTTATCTGTTTTGTTCTCGTTGCGTGAGATGGAGTAATGGATATTTTTTTCTGAATAAATTAACATTTTGGCCAAGAGTATCAAAGCGTTATGAATTAACAACTCTCGAGAATGTATTTGAAGAAGTTATAAATATATAATAATCATATTATATATAATCGCTGAATTTTCATACATCAAGAGATTTTATTTAACACTACATACGAAATGATAACAGGTGTGAAGAAATTTAAAACAAAAACAATAAAAAAATACTTGATACATATCAAAAGCCGTTTAGTTCATATAAAACATTGTTATTCCGATTATATACGTGGGATAAAAAATATTTTCAAAAAAGAATTGTGCTTTTAAATATCTCCTTCTTCGTGTCAGCGACGTCAAATTATTTTTTCCAGTATCTGGCAATATCGATAACTCGTGTGTTGCCCAGCATTAGGTCCTGAGATGTGCAGTTTGTTGGGCACATAGAGCAGGACGTTAAGTGTGAGGCGGTCTGCAGGTCTCCACAGTAGCACAATAGTGTCTCTCCCTTCCGAAGCATTCCCCACCGCTCGAGATTGTCCTTTGTTCTACCAACTACGGTTCTTAATCTGTTCAGGGATTTCCAGGTCCGCCAGTCAAGGTTCTTGCCAGTTGGGAGGCCTTTCTTTGGAGGAATCATAAAGTTCTCTTCATAATAAAGTTCCTTTATTAATGCCACCGGTAAGCTTTGAAATGCTCTTCCTGCGTCTGTGTTTCCTCCTTCCTAAAATCTGGATCACTTCAAGAAACAGATAAATATACAATATCCCCAACCTACACACAAACACGAACACAACACACGTCTCCCGCATGCAGCGTCCAGCCTCCCTGGCAGAGCGTCATGGAGTGCACTGGTCTTGAACGGCTGTGCTCTCCTGCATGCGATTAGATAAAAAAAACTAGATTGTCCATGCCTTCTCACAAACATCTGTATACCCTGAGGTCCACATACCAACATAGATAGTTTCCGGGAGCCTCCAAGCCCAGAGCCCGCAAACTTGCATGGACAGCGGCTGTAGTACCAGACATTTGGGTGTTTAATAAGCAGCATTTTTTAAGGACATCTGATGATCAGCCCAACGCTCCCGAGGACTGGACATTTATTTTAATTCTTAAGGGATAGCTAAACTCTATCGAGGGTATGTACAATAGAGCTAGATTAAATCAATTTTAAAAATTCAAACTTGGTCGGGTTTTTGAACCGTCAGGGTCCGAATAACAAAACAAATGCTTTTACCACAGGACTATGCCGCCCGGCAATAATTAAATCTTAAATTTATTTTAATTGGGGTAAAAACATAATATTTTTAAATGATTTTATTTTTTGTGAATACTGTAATAATATTTTTACATATACAATAATAGGTACTTCAAATATAAATGATTGTTAGTGGTGTTCCTCAATGAAGTTTACCGCAATCCAACCACAAACGCAAGAACGGGTCGATATTTCCTAGTAAATTTATTTATCGCTAATAAATTCCTCCTACAAAAATCAAATAATAAATGGTTATATCTGGGCTTATGGTCCAGACCCTCTTGGAATATCCCACCGAGGGATGGCAGCATCCGGACCCCGAGGGGATGAATTTTATAATTTGCCACCAATACGCCTATTCTCGACTGAAAATCTATCAAGTACTTGAGTTAGCCAGCATTGAATTTCACCATATAAAGAAGATGTTTATCGCACTAACATCACAATTAGACACGTGTCTGCTTTACCTACTTGAAGTTTGGACTAAGTAGATCGACGTTGGCTCCGCCGCATTTCCTACCCTCCAACCTAACCTAATCTAACCTAACCTAACCCTATTTCGTTAACGAGTTCATCATCATCATCATCAGCCTGTGTCCGTCCACTGTTGAACGTAGGCCTCCCGCATGAGTCTCCATCCTCTTCGATCCTCCGCCTTCCGCATCCAGGTCACTCCCGCTATTCTTCTTATATCGTCGGTCCATCTTGTAGGGGGTCGGCCAATGCTTCGTTTGCCAGTTCTTGGGCGCCATTCCAATACTTTTCTTCCCCATCGACCGTCGTCTCTTCGACAGATATGTCCTGCCCATTGTCACTTGAGTGTGCCTATTCGTTGGGTAGCATCCACTACTTGAGTTCTTCTGCGTATTTCCTCGTTTCGGATTCTTCGTTAACGAGTTATATGATTATAAATATTTATTTATTTATTTACCTTGTTTTCACATGGATCACGTAACAAAAGTTTTCTATTAGGAAACTGCAGTCTCCTAATAGAGAACTTTTGTTACGTGATCCATGTGAAAACAAGGTAAATAAATAAATAAATATTTATAATTTATTATGGATCTCAAAGTGAATGCTCAAAACATTGAAAATAGTTATATGATTCTCTGGACGATCACTGGACAAATCCTTAGGTTAGGTTAGTAAGACAGCCAGTGCACCAGTTGTGCTGTGCCCCAAATGTCCTATGCACCAGACGCCCAGTACGCCACACGACGTTATCTATGAGTCGTAGAGCGAATTGTCTGTGGACAATAGGTCGTGACACCACCGGCATTGCATTAATAAATGTCGTAAATAACCAAGTATTCATGGTTATTTTTAATATACTCGCGTATTACTTATTCAGTGAAGTTTGTGAGTATATGCTCGTAGAAATCCGGATTTGTGCTTAGCAACTACAATATATAGTATGCCATTTGAACATATAGTATATTATGTAGCAAAAAACGTTTATCACATTTAATTAAATGTGTCTGCGTATTTCTCTTCATAGTAACACTCCGGTGGATTGGTTTGCAGCAACAGAATCTTGCATCTCGATCTCCATTCCTATCGGTCCTCCGCAACCCTCTTCAGCTCAGCATAAGAGCTAAAACTCATGTCCTCGAACAATTCCTGCAAATGCTCCCGTCTAGGGCACCCGCTCAGTTTCTACCCATAACCATCCCCTCCACAATGTCGTGAAGAAGACCATCGTGGCGCATGATATGACCGATCCATCGGGCTCGCCTCTCTGAGATGGTTCTTATTAGGTGCCTATCTTATCCTGAGAACCTCATTGTTCGTGACGTGGTCTCTCCAGGAAATTCCGAGAATTCTTCTGTACGACCAAATCTCAAGGGCCTCTAGTTTTTTTATCACTTTTAGATAAGCACCATTTCTCACAGCCGTACATCAAGATGCTCCAAACAAATGTTGTGGCAAGTAGCTTGCTGAGCCTTAAATTAATATTCTTTGACTAAAGAATTTTTGCTTTTTTATTGAACGCTAGCCTTGTATTTAAATCAAAAAATATTTAATAGATTTAAATTAGGTTATGCGTGGTTATGCAAGTGAACCAGCTCAGTGATAAATTTATTTACTACAAATACCTTTTTTGAAATATGATCTGAAATAGCTAAGAAATATTAATCATGATATTTCTAATTATTATATTAATGCAGACAGCATGCAACCTTCGTGAATCTTGGCTTTTAAACGCTTCGATATTTTTACTATCAAATGTACGTAAAAAGCTTTTCCACAAATTTAGTAGAACACGTAATTAATAATTTTGTAAAGCAATCGCAATGATATTTTTTTTTTTGATAAGAGATTTAAATTTGATGTATGATTATTTTCATGGGGATTTAATTAAAAGGAGAAAGTGAATTAGTTAAAAATGAAAGTGCGTACGACATTTCTTTAAAGTGTGTGAATTTACTCAAAGATAAACTGAAAAAATTCACATAAAATTAAAGATAAATGAAATGGGCACGCATCAATGAATTTGAATTGTAAGAATATTTGCAGTCTCGGAATATAAATTTAAAATTTAAACTTATTTTTTGTATTATTTAAACATGAGGTTTACATCATATAAAAAAATGAGATTTTTTTATTGTTTAGGAATATACAATAGTATGTTATATGTTAACTGTTTTCTAATGATATTTTTTGCTACTCTTTCTTTGATAATTGTAAGAATTGTTTTCCAATTAGTTTTTTAAAATCACTGCTTAATGAGCATGACTTTCGCATTGATCACGAAATATTGATCTAGTTAGAGTTAAACCATATTATTTCTATATCAATTTTAGTATTGGCCATTCACTTACTTGGGCGGATAACTCGACGGTCGTTACAGCGAAGATTGCTCAAGCTAAGCACGAAGAACTTTTAAATACTCCGACAAATTTATAGAATTATAGAATTTCACCGTCGATTTGTGCCGTTGGCTTTTTTCGTAATTCGCTTAATTAAAATCCATCAAATCCGAAATGTAAAAATGTACCGAAAATTAAATCAAATTATATCGAAAAATCGAAATGTAATCGCCAACTGAAACGGGAGTAGTCGTGCGGAAAAAATATCCGTCGTTCTATCTGGGGGTCTTTATAAAAAATGCACGGAGCCAACGACTCGATCACTTTGTTCATTTTTTCCCACTTTCGTTCCGTATCTAGATTTGACTATTTTATATAAAAATTTACGCATTATAGGCGTGCCATAATCCCAGAGACTTTTTATACGAAAACCATTTATTACACGAGAGTAGCGACAACTGCATTTGAAAAAAAAATAGAATTCCATTTTATATTATTATTAATATTTTAACTTTTTTTAAACTCTAATTGAAGCATGCAGTCTTCACAAATTGTCCCAATTAATTTCGTCAGTTATCATTGTTTATACCTTGTCTTCAGTCATCTGTACCTCCCAGAACGTAAAGTATATATAGAAAGATGGATCATCAATCTTTGTATTTTATACAATATAATGTTTCCGACGATCTTTTAGAACAACAAAATCCAGGAAATACGACGAAAATATAGTTCAATTTTAACTTCAGCCGTCTCTGTTCATCATAAATAGTCGCCATTATGATACGTCTTCTTTTCATTTTATTTATGTAAATTCAGCCTCCCTGAACATCGCCAAATACATTAAATATTCGAGATCTTTCAAGACGATTAGATCACATTATCGCTAAAAAGTGGCCTCTGTAGTTGTAGTCTCTTTAAAGGACACTCTAGTTTTCTCACCTGCAGTATTTGGAGGAACATGCACTAGGAATATCCTTTTCCGTACCTTAACGCAATTTCTCGGAATTTCCTGGAGAGACCACGTCACGAACAATGAGGTTCTCAGAATAATCAAGGAAGATAAGCACCTAATAAGAACCATCTCAGAGAAGCGAGCCCGAAGGATCGGTCACATCATGCGCCACGATGGTCTTCTTCACGACATTGGGGGATGGTTGAGGGTAGAAACTGTAGAGGGCGAGTATTTGCAGCAAGTGTTCGAAGACATGAGTTTTAGCTCTTATGCTGAGCTGAAGAGGGTTGCGGAGGACCGATAGGAATGGAGATCGATATGCAAGATTCTGTTGCTGCAAACCAATCCACCGAATTGATACTACGAAGAAGACCTTAACGGGCTGTAGGATGAAAAGCTTTCGTGTCCGATATCTTACCTCATCATTCTGTTAACACATTAAGCGCCTGTAGGATTCGCAAATGTTAAAAGTATGTCTGAATGCTTGTAGACGTCAGTATCGATAGTAAATTTGCTATTTTGGCACGTGTATTTTGAGCTCATTCTCACAGAAAAAATAATAATTGTAAAGGCGCCACACTTGAAACACTCAGTCTCAGATAGAGAGCGATGATAGTATTATGTGGGGACAATTATTTTCAAGCTTCTCATGTTACTAACGCTACCTATGGTTTAGCGCGTGCATACAAAGGATGAAATCCGTTTACAGTTCAAATAATTCTAGAGAAATTTGCGTAATTATATGTGGATACCGAGAACCAACATATTAAATACACACTTCCTATGGAGATAAATTTTCCGACCGGGTTAATTCATAACATTGTACAAAACTTCATTGAATCTTATAATAATAATCATATTTTGGTATAAAAATTAAAGATAACAGATTTTGAATGGTTTTATTTTGTCGAATTATTTTTTCAGTAGGATGACAATTTCATTGATTCGTCATCTTGAAAAAAATTCAATAAATAATTCAAACCGTCTGTTTCGTACATAAAAATTACAATTACTTCTAATGTTTTGATTAAGTCACCTCATTTATTTAAACTTTTTACATATTGTCATTTTTTTGACAAATTGCTAAAACTAACTTATTTGATAAACTGAAAACAATAAATACATAGTATACTACACTTTTCATTTAGAAATCACTTAATATTTATCTAATCAACATAACCATAGTTCCAAAGTACATAGGTTATAAGAATATAATTATAAAATTAAAATAGATTATACATAAACATGCATACAAAAAAAAATCATAAGAAGATGACACGTGTCAAAGATTACAAAGAGCTAGGAGAACAATACTATCGACAAATAAGGAAAAGGGTGTAAGAAAAGGATCTAAGTATGCTAGTAAGCCATTAAACAGTGCCATTACCGTTGTACTAAATTGAGTGCTCGAAGTTACACAAGTACCAACTGGGATAAAAAGGAATTAATAGCTACGAGCACGGGTTTACCTATCTGGAACGTAGAAGTTAAAACATTTTAGAATCCCAGGGTTGTGAATTGCACCGCGATGAAGAAGGAATGAATGTTCGAGATCAGCAATTTTCCTACGGGACTCTAACGAGTGGAAAGAATGCATCCTTAGAAGAAAAAGAGTTGGATAATGTACGGTATATGTAAGTTTTATATGAGGTACGACTATGAAAATGTCTATAAACATTACAATATTGAATGTCGCATTCCATTTGTTTTTATCAACGATTCTCAATATATACGAATAATATATTTAAATAAGAAAGGATCAAAAAAGCTGGTTCGCTGCTTCTCATTTTGTTTTTGACATCGCCGGGTTGAAAAGATTGGCTGGAGGAGGAAGTCTGAGATGCCGTTTTCAGGGGCACCGCGTGGAGGTTCTTTTCATGCTCCCCTATATGAGGTAACAGCTTTCAATTAATTATTAGAATGCTTTATTACGGTTATGATGATAGGATTAAAAGTATTCACATTTAAATAGATACAGATAATGGTTCTTCATTCTCATTTCAAAACTTCATATCTTTATAAACCTGTACTCACCTGGTACAGTGAATCTGTCAGCGGATGAACGAATACCATGAATGATAACGCACCATGAATAAGGTAATATACTCGTATCAGATGGGATTTACTCCAAATACTCGTACCTGTTACTGGTTGCCTAATAGTTATTTTCTTTGTGTCCGCCGCTATTAAAAGCTCACTGAACTATTCTTGAACAATGCCCATCACATTACTTTTTATATTAATTTGATATCGTCGATAAGACATCTTATCTGATCGATCTGAATATTTCGCTTCTAAGTGATTTTGTAAGAGGTCCGTACTCGAGCAATCAATTGATTTGTCGAATACATTTTAGTATTCGATGACTTATGCATATTACTTATCAATAGTATTAACGATCAATGATAATAGGACATATAATAAGCGCGGTTCTTGTCAGATCGATAAAGGGAAACAACATTCAACGCGGAAAATAATAGATAGGTTACCACTTGTTGCTCACCATGTGTTGATTGGGTTAAGCCCCTTTCTAGGAGCATTTTATCCAACTTACAGAGCGTCAGGCTATGCATTCGATGCCCTTAAAAACACCCGATAAACAAAATAGCAAAATACTGGTACTACAGCTTTCGTCTCATCTAGTATTACCCTGGATTTAATGATCATATGATAATAAGCCAATTATATTCTCAAGTAGACCTTTGTATGTAAAGATGTCTTATGACAAGACATGGACTGAGTGGTTGCAATTTTTTTTTCCTATATAAAACAGATATTTTTGTAATTTTTCGGGTTATTATTTCGTCTCTTTTTTATCTACGTTATAGTCTCTCACTATACTGTATTGTACAATATAAACATATTTTTTCTCTTTGATTTGTATAATCTCTACATTATAGTTAATTATTTGTCATGTCATATCTATGTTTAACGTTTTAATGTTTGTACTGTGCGTCATAAATTTGGAACATCTGTTCTGTTGAAATAAACAAGGTATAAAACTGTTATGTAGTTTTTTTTTTTATATTTTTTAATCAGAAGCTTGACTACTCTCAAATATTATAGCGATTATTGTAAAATTAATTTAAAAACTTTTTTCGGACACTAATTAAAATAATTAAATAAAAATAATGTTGAATGAGTACGAACTGAGTAAAAATTGAACTTCATTTATAAAGAAAATTTGTCAATATCAAAAAAACCGTGAACCATCATTTTATCATTTTATCGATAACTTCAAACAAGACTTACGATATTTATTTGTTGAATAAGTATGTTTCACAAAAAACTTTCATAAATCCTATGTTAAATTATTTTTTAATAAGAAGATCATTTGTATGAAAATATTATAAATATATGTGATAAAGATAGCGATCTTTGATCGAAAACTCAGATTGTAATATATATGCCATTACGCGAAAGCAAGACCGATGTGTTGCCACTTTACGATATATATTTTAAATAAAAACGTAATATTATGACTCGCATACGTTATACGAGCATAATCATTTATCATGAATTTGAATCTAGTTCGTTTCCCGCGCTCGTTTCCTGTGTGTCATTAAGGTGCAGTCAGATGTTAAGCTCGAGAGAGAGAAAGGTAGGTAAGGAGCCTTCCCAGCGTGGGGCCTCTGTGCACCTCGCAGATATGTCATGAACATTCATGAACACGCTACCGCAAAAATGTTAATTACCAGTCATCCTGACAGGGTCCATTACTTTTATGAATTCAATTTAAATATTCAAATTAGAAGAATTTTTCCCCTGGTAATAAGAAAATATTTAATAAAACAAACAAACGTCATGAATACCTGATTTTTGCCATTTTTTGTTGTGAATTTAACCTTACAAACAAATTTTCTAAAATAATTATTTAACAACTTTCCATAAGTTAAAATAAATTTACTTTATTATTGTTAAAAGGAGCAAGATTGCAATTAAGTTGATCTTCTATATTATTTAATAGCATTCTTATAAAGTTGATATAAATTGTCTCAGAACAAGGTTTGTGTTGTTCCTTATTTCACACCACATATAGGCTTTGAAATGCTATCTTAGCGTACGAGTTTCCTTTCTAAAAAACAGATTTATAAATACTTGCAATCTTATCAATTCCGACCACTACACTCTTCCCATACGAAACGTTCAATCGATATGTTTAATGGTAATAAAATAAGACCAAAAAAATTCATACAGATCCGTTTCATGCGTATTTTTTACTAGACATAAAAAATACGCATTTTAAACATACGAGTATTCTCTCATTTATCATATCATTAAGGAGAAAATATATATATCTTTAATATCATAAACATATGCTTCAATATTAAAAACGCAAAACAACTTTCGTTTAACCAATTATATGTGTTAATTTTCTTATTCATACTAATTGTGCATTAAAAGTATTGATCGTAATAGTTCAGTTCCAAGGGAGCTGAATATTTATGCAATTATATTTGTTTGACGTCCCTCATAACGAAGAATTTGAAATACACCCACGAAATCTAGTTTAATTAACATTACAATGAAGCAATAATTATACCGTATTGAGCGTTATTTCATCAACGACTTAATATTGTTCGAGTATCACATACTCTTGCGTTGAGTCACTAACGAATATAACCAACTGGATAATCGCATTTCACGCCATTTGTATCTTTAATTTAAAAGTCAACTACTTAATATCACTCATTTCTTATTTCTTATTCCAAAACATGAACCAGAAGTTAGAACCTTTAGAGTTTATTTATGTTTCGTTCATTGTGGAACCAATGAGATTGCATGCCTATATCACCATCTTGTTATTGATTTTTTGATGGTGATATTCTTACTGCTTTCAAACTACAGTAGTCTGTTTACACGTTTTGATATCTACAAGCTCTGCTCCCAGCTAACAAATTGTTTTTTCTTTCAAATCAAATTACAAGTGAAGTTTTCCTTATAGTAACAAAATATACATATAATTGCTTTGATGTTTATAGGATTAACCAAGTTATTAACCAAGGTATGTCATATTTAAAGAATACAACAAGTAAAATTTTGTATGAAGCCACTGCTTGTAATCAATAATCGCTTTATCGGCTCGGTGCCACCAAACGTTCCTACGAAGCTATTTCCTAAAAACTCAGTCTTTAAGTAGCTTCTGAGAAAATATATATTACAATGTTCAACTTGTTTTATTCTTTCTGATATAGATTTGCCCGATCGTTTAATTTAAGTGATTGCAAAGTTAATCCATTGGCAATTGAAAGTAACTATCGTATTATTTATTATTGTAGCGATTTAATTAACACAGGAATATATTTACACACTAGTTAAATTTTGCAGTACTTTTTAAAGTGCAAATATCATGATTTGTTTATTTAATTATTTATTACGTATTTCTTAATAAATTAATTTTGTACATATTTCAGTGAAGACATATAAGTTGCATTTTTTGGAGCTTTTACTTCATTGGACTAACTTTTTAGCTTAAATCAAATAAACACTGAAGCTTTCAAAAAGCGTCGAATTTATGATATCAACATTGCGGATCGCCAACGATTAATAATGTCATATTATTCAAGCTGAGATTTATGCATCTGTGCGGAAAACCGGTATCAATTATACATTATCGAGTGCATCAGCTCCTCGAATGCTTCATCAATAGATCACTGAGAAACTGTGAGAAGTGCGGGGAAATGGCGACAGATGGAGATTATGCATCTTGAAGCAGCCATCATGAGACATTGACAGAACGCATCGATTCAATTATCCGTTATTTAAAAACAGTACCCCGCCATATGCAATTTATATGTTTACAACCTGCAAATGCAAATACAAAATTCAAGAAATTTTAATTTAGATGACAATTCAGCAAAATATTTTTAAATTATTTTTTCTTATTCACATTAGATCACATTAGATATAATAATATTAATCATTAAATATGTGTTAAAAAAGTAATGTTTGACTTAATCTAAAGTTTATAATTAAACCGTTGATCATCGTGGAGGTAAAATAAAAAATGTAAGTATATATACCTGCTAAATGCTATGATCTAATTGAGTAATTCAATTAATCCACACCTGCTCTGTAGTTAGAGTTTATGATCAAAAATTGCCCCCACTCAGACGCCATGGTTATTACTTCATTCTGCTTCTTCACGTACATTTTATGCATAGTTCCCGATAGACTTCTAATAAAGCAAGAGCATGGAGCTTTGAAGAAAAGGCAGCTATTTTAAATATTATCCTTAAGCATCCGAAGAACATGTCCTAGTCAGGTCCACCTTTGTCTTTTGATCGACTATAAGGTGTATGACTTTCGTGTTTGCTTCACACCTAATTTTCTAACAAGAACATTATTTCAAACCCTATTATAAGGCTTTATTTTCCAGTCGTTAAGTGCCAAGATTTGCAGCCGCATAGAAAAAAGGGAAATCAATTATTTAATGTGCATTTTTTTTAATTTGTAAAATAAATTATATATGTTTTTCATCATTTTATGTAATACGTTATCTGAATCGTGCTCTGCATATTTATTACACCTTAATGAAACAATTATATATTTTTTCAACTTAGGATCCAAGCTTTAGATTTCAAGCCTTCGCACTACAAAAATATACACTCGTATATTCATGTACTTTACTTCATACATTCCTTTAAAGCTTAAATTCTGTTGTGCTCTGTGTACGTAAGAATTCTTTCTACTCTGTTGCTAGGAAACGTATTTGAACCACAACGTGTTAACCTGGGAATTCGCAAATAATGTCGCTGAATCGGAATTCCCACTAATTGTAAACGAATCTGCTTTCATCTCACGAATAATCGTATTAGCAAGCAAGGTGGACCGAGGCGTAACTAACTAGTTACACTAACTACTACTAGTCGAACATATTACACTGTAAAACAAACAAATAAAACAATGCAGCGATATATTTCATTAAAAATGTCCTCGCACAATTAACAACTTTAATAAATGATATTTTATAAAAAATATTTTTATATTGATTAAAATTAGTTTGAATACTTTCGAGCTATCGCTTTATTATTCAACAGTATGTTAGTGCTTCTTTGGATTTTAACTGTTAACCTTTATCAGTTAAATACAAAAATATTAATATTGGATGTTTATCGATAATTTAACAAATATATGTTTATGATATCTCTTCCGGATGTGTGACAATGCATTTAAACACGTGGATTCCAATTCTTATCGTACCTTCACATCTTTATAAATAACCTTTTAACCGATAACAGTGATTGATTAGTAATTTAAAAGCATGTTTTACATTAAATTCATTTTTCATTTTTACTATCACCAAACCGAAACAAATGTGTACAAAAAAATTTACTGTAAAACGTACATTTCTATATATACGTGTTCTTAAAACAAGCTGCTATAATACTACATAAAAATAGCATTTATTTTTATTTAGATGTGTGTGCCCATAATTATGAAAGTGGCTAAGTCGAGAAATTAAGATTAAAAAAAAGTTTTTTATTTTCTTTTCATTTATTTCACTTTACATTATTGTAAATTAATATAATTCATAACCAACATAAATTTTTAATAAATTAAATACTCGTATTTTATTTTATGTATCATGAAGTTGTCACACCGATTGGTTTTCCGCCAATCAAAAAACGCAAACCTAAAATATCTAAAGGAGAAAGAAACATGACTTACGCCACTTTCATTATTATGGCCATACCTGTATATTATTGGGCTCATCGTGTCTTTAGACCAAATAATCCATGTATTAAGAGCTAATCACCCGATTTCGTTATAACATCCTCATATGTCTCAGACACCACAGTTCCCTATTCTTTAATACGAAAACTTACATACTGGTATCTGTTAATATATTTTAATTGTTCACACAGCTTCAAAAGGGGGAAGTTATAGTTCGAGATCATGCAAAGATTACAGGATCTCACGAAACATCTTTTTGGACATAATATGCACCATTGAACGTGGTAACGACTTTTTAGTAGAATGTTAATATACTTTTTAAATAGTTCGAATTGTATTAAAAGTGTGCTCCACACATGATTCTTGCTTCACCCAGTAAGCACGGTAAGTATATATTTAGCGTCGCTCGTCCAGTCGAGTTAGCGACGATCCGCTTCAGGGCCGTATCTGATCTGAAACCGTTAGAATCCGCAATCTGTTAACGGCGCAAAAATCTGCAGAACGTGAAATGCGAAAGCTAAATCGTAATTCGAAGAAATGCAACTGGTAATGCTAAGTGATTTGGAGTTTAGCATAGGGCGATAATAAATCTCTCTTTCTCGGGGTATCGAGTCTTAGCATTTACTGCAACATCAGATGGTCAAAGAGATCTGGAAACCCTCTGATCACGAGCTACCGACACGAATTTTACAAGCCTTCCTTTCCCTTTGTATCTCATGCATTTTACACTAGATTTTACGTGATTGCTTGATGCAAATTCGTGTGACTTTTAACAATGATGTAACAGAGCGTTGTTATGTTTCACAAACTAATAGAAGAATGATTTGTTTTGTAAACAAACGTTAACAGCATTCATATAATTCAAAAATGAATGTTATCCATCGTAATATATAATTTACTAAAGCAATGTGTCAAGAATCTATTTCAACTGTAAAAATATTCCAAAAATAGTATTATAGTCCCTTTATTCTCACATTGAAACATATTTTTTGTTTTTTATAAATACTGTTTACTAAATATATTTTTAAGGGAAACGCATACAAAAAAATACCGACAGATGGTGATAGTAATTCTGAAGTCTCATATGTGGAATTATATGACGCTTACCATTCTATATATGACTAGGTGCTGTATGTGGAGTATTGTTCCGCCAACATCATAGACTACAGTCCAACATTTACGCATCATCCTTATTATCACAGGAATTTACTATGAATGGGTGGTTTTCACGAGACGACTTTCGTCTTCAATCACTTTTGATAAATAGGCTATGACTGGAATTTTACGGGTAAGGGATCAAATTTCCACCAACCGGAAGTATTTTAGAGCTCAGAAATCGATTAAAATCTTTTTTTTTTAATCTCCGTCGGGGATTGAACCCACAAGCCTTTGGCTTGCAAATCAAACGCTTTTACCATTGAGCTATACACGTCGGCAAATATACTTTATTTTTAAAAATATATAGTCACGTTTATTTGTACTGTAAAATATTCGTTTCTTAAGCGCAACACGAAATTCAACGCTTCCGAGTGCACGTAATTAGTTTTGATATCATTTTCACTGCTGCAATTTTTGAATCAATTACCGTGGTTTAATTACACAAATCTCACACCATTAATTTCCATTATTTTACATGTTCCCTTCTATCTCGGTAATCTAATCTGGATGGAGGAAGTTAGTTATACCTCTGCGGCGCCAAGTCTGCTCACTCCTCGGTCTGCGGTCCTCAAGCACATCCAACAATGCAGGTGGATGCGCAGTGAGTCATTGAAACCAACTCGAGTCGTCTACAGATGATTTATGAGATGCATTTACACAGGCAGTGTACACCACCAATTAGACTGTTAAACTATGCTTGGGTTCAATCAACACGCGTCACTTCTAGAGAATCATTAAGATTAATAATTTTCGACTTATTACAGGACTGACAATCCGATAAAGAGTTGGAAATTCTTCAATAAGTAAGGTGTCGAAGACGTTGTACTTTTGGGAAGATCATGAAAGTTCTGAAGAAATTCTGAAGAAAACACGCAGTCTTTAATTCCAGTCATTCTTGTGTTTGTACAAATGTTAAATATCACTTATATATTGGTTGGTTAGCGAAAAAAGGAATGTTTGATTCACTCATACGTGAATTTTTAATACTCAGATTCAACCAAACAGCTCACTACATTCAACTAAAAAAAAAAAACGGTTACTCACTTTTACTATTGCATATATCCATCGGGCTCGCCTCTCTGAGATGGTTCTTACTAGGTGCCTTTCTTCCTTGATTAAGCTGAGAACCTCATTGTTCGTGACGTGTTCCAGGAAATTCCGAGAATTCTTCTGTGTAACCACATCTCAAAGACCTGTAGACTATATTTCTGTAAATAATAAAAATATAATGTATTTGATTTCTCCAATTAAAGCCTCAAGGCAATGTATTTTCAGTAAATAACATTAATGTGGTCAAATGAAAACGTTAAAAATATAATCAAAATCTACCGAAAGTGTGTTATTAAATTTATTGATTTGTTAATTGAATATATACGAGCAGTTTATAACTATAAAACTTATATTGTAATGCTGGCAAATATTTTTTAGCCAAAACACAGCTCATCATCATCAGCATGTGTCTGTGCACTGTTGAACGCATGAGTCTTCATAATTCTCGACCCTCCACCCATCGTATCCAGGACACTCCTTATAATCTTCTGATTGGTCCATCTTGCAAGATGTTGGCCAACGCTCCATTTGCCAGTTCTTGGACGTCACTCTAACACGTTTTTTACCCATCGATCGAATTTCGACAGATATATCGTGTCTATTGCCACTTGAGTGTGCCTATTCTTTGGGTAACCTCCGCTACGCAGCTCATCACTGGCAATTTCTCGTTGTAATCGTTCCTTTATCGTTTCGAGTCTCACATGTGTGTATATTATATTATAATTAGCAGATCTCTATCGGAACTGGTTTGCTTAATAGTAATGACACGAGTAAATATTAATTCCGTCAGTTATACTCGTATTGCTCGGCAATATTTGCATGAACCTCCTCGCAACCAGTTGCTCAATATTTTTATGCAATAATTATTCAAATTAAATATCACAACTACCCGCTCTACATTCTGCGAGAGTGATTGCTTACGCGGATTGCGCAATACGTCGGACTAATTGCTAACAAAATTATATCACAGCAACACGAATGGGTAATTCAAACGCATGAGCATTTAAAATTCGATATTGTACAACATTAATTTATTGATTAACTGCAATATCGGCATGAAATGGAAAGCAATCTTTTCATGAAAGCATCATCATCATCAGCCTGTATCCGTCCACTGCTGAACGTAAGCTTCCTGTATGAGTCTCCATCCTCTTCGATCCTCAGCCTTCCGCATGAAGCATATATTTTCGTATTTGGAACATTGTGTGTTTTCAATTTTACGAACTGCTTTAGAAGATACAACACGCATTTAAGTACCAATTTTTATGTTTTTTTTTAAATGACGACTAGTAACGACATATTTAGATCTGATTCTTAGATCTTTTTGCGTGTTTTTAGATCTTGTACAAAAACGGAATTTACATTGGCTTGTGAGGCAAAAAAAGATTGTATCGAAAATCGTGAATATATAAAGAAATATTGATAAAAGTTTGGTAAGAGGTTATTTATATTTTTGATTGATAAAATATTATTAAAAAGCGATAGGCTGACAAAGTTTACATTGCATATGATGCCGCGGTCTCATTTTTGTGATTAACCGTTATTCAACGTGATCTATATTGAGGCAAAGTTAAATTAGCATTGTCTATTTAATGATAAGGTGTTTCTTATCAAAAAAGTGTCAACACATTGTAAGTGTCTGGCGTGTTATTATTAAGTTGCAAGGTGCATTGTTTTCTGTGTGTGGTTATCTGCCTGTTGCGCTGGATGCGAATATAATTATGGAGAAAATTGTCTCGAATCACGCGGTGACATTTTCCGTGCAAAAACACAATTGCGTGGGTCATTACTATTAAAAACATGCAGCTAGTGAGTCTTTACTGAATAAGTGAAAGCGCTCAGAGCCACGATCTTGTCAACCATGTACTTCTGTATTACCTACTGACTGTCGTATGGAATCATCAAATCAGTGGCGAATCAAGTACATTAGAGGCCCCGGGCCCATTTTCCTCTTTTGTAAGGCCCTATTTTGTAAATGGAAAACATGCAATCAATGGAACACAGGCGTAAGATTGGGTCTCTTAGTCTTTTCTACCGTTATTACCACGGTCGCTGCTCCTCGGAACTTAAAGAACTAATTCCTCCTACACCCACCAACAACCGACAAACTCTTCTTTGCACTCGCCTAACATCCATACACGGTTAATATATGTCGACCAAAAACTATCAGTTCCCAAAGCTCCTTCCTTAACGCCACTGGTAAGGTATGGAATGGTCTTCCAGCGTCTGTGTTTCCTCCTTCCTACGATCTGGATCTCTTCAAGAAACAGATAAATATGTATACACTTGTTATTTCCCCAACCCACGCACAACACACTTTTCCCTCATGCAGCGTTTAGCCTACCTGGCTGAGCGTCATAGAGTGCACTGGTCTTGACCGGGTGTGCTCTCTTGCATGCGATTACATAAAAATATATATATGATAGAAGACCCCTATTTTAAACGATAAAAAAGCGAAAAAAAATACACAGAATTTCAGATTCAAATTTCACTTACTTTTACACAACGTATTTGATATTAATTATGAATGATTTTTTGGCACACTTGGTGCAATCTGGCTTAACTATAAATAAGAAGTACAATACATTGCATAATAAAGAATCATAATTCAGACATTACATTGTATTAATGGCTGTCAAGTTCTCCAAATTGTTTGCATATATGGCATGTAAAGTGGCTAACGCTATATGTTTGTTTTGTTTTAATATAAAAAAAAGAATATCTCATATTTTAGGGCCCCCGAAATTCTGAAATTTGTGTTTATCGGTAATCCGCCACTGATCATAATCATTTGAAAAAAATACCTCTTCAAGACAAAACAATCATTAAAATTTCCAAATATTAAACTAATTGGACATGAACCTTGTTATGTTTTACAGTAATGAGAGATGGCTACTTATTGTAGGTTTTATAGTGTACTGATATACAGTTAGTTATGTTGTTCAGAAGAAATTATCAAATTATTTGAAATTGGGCAAACCTTTTTTTGTAATCTTTTATTGTAGTTGTATTGCGTTACTGAAATATGTGTCAAAGTTTATAATAAATTTATAAACTATATAAACAATTATTTTATATAAAAATCAATTTAAACAACACATTACCAGGTATACTTTGTTCTGATCAGATCGTTTAATTTTTAAGTGAGCATATACTTGTTTAATCTTATATGGAGGGGACGTTTTTGTATGACGGACAAACGGTGTTTCTGGATTTTTAAATCATTTTCCCCGGTTCCCCTCACACCAACAGTCTACCCGGTGGCGCGGCCATCCCTTGATAGCCACTTTAATCCTGTGGCAGGTAGCAAATTGAATTTGGAACGTCAGGTTGAGTGCATATTCACTGAGTGGACGGCCATCGGCCAATTCGATTTGAGCTCCGAAGGCTCTTTCATATTAGAAGCACTTGAATCATCCTGTACATGGCGGGGCCTGTATTGAATTTCCCTCGCGTCGCCCCGGCCAAGAATAGCGTAGGTAAAGCAATCTACAGGGTGTACTGGAAGCCAATTCCACTTCACACCAGACGAAACCCTCAAGTGTTTATATGTTTGAAAAGTCTAAAGAAAACATTTTCTCATTTTAAATTACCTTTTAACATAATAATCAGAATGATTATTTGATTCACATGAGACGCTTTTCACATTTCATAAAACAAAATTAGGTATATAATTAGCTTATGAAGTTAAATATTATAAAACCACTGAAGAGCTTCAATCTGTTGGTATCCTCTTGGATGTGCTTAAATAAAAATATTTGTGCATAATTATTGCTTTTTTTATAATATAGATGTACTAGTATTACCTTGGAAGTACGATCACCTGGGATGGCAGAACAAAAAGAGAAGTCAACAGTCGCATACATCAAGCAAGGCTAGCTTTCAATAAAAAAGCAAAAAAAATTGAGTCAAAGAATATTACTTTAAGGCTCCGCAAGCAACTTGCCAACACACTTGTTTGGAGCATCTTAATGAACGGCTGTGAGACATAGTGCTTATCTGAAAGTTATAAAAAAAGACTAGAGGCCTTTGAGATGTGGTCGTACAGAAGAATTCACGGAATTTCCTGGAGAGACCACGTCACGAACAATGAAGCTCTCAGGATAATCAAGGAAGATAGGCACCTAATAAGAACCATCTCAGAGAGGTGAGCCCGATGGATTGGTCACATCATGTGCCACGATGGTCTTCTTCACGATATTGTGGAGGGGATGGTTGAGGGTAGAAACTGTAGAGGGTGCCCTAGACGGGAGTATTTGCAGCAAGTATTCGAGGACATGAATTGTAGCGCTTATGCTGAGCTGAAAGGGGTTGCGGAGGGCCGAGAGGAATGGAGATAGAGATGCAAGATTCTGTTGCTGCAAACCAATCCACCGGATTGATACTACGAAGAAGTAATTAATATCTCAAAAGAATTTATCAATTATGTCAATGATATTTTAAGAGTACCACTGAAGAACATACAAGTACGTGGTTCACAACAGCTTCCAGGATAATAACTGTTGGCTTGACGAAAAAACAGCAACAGCATCTGAGGCATATTTTGGCAATTTTTCATCACAATTTTAATGAGACGCATGTGAGACGTAGACACTTTATTCTTAAAGAGGCTTAACAGAAGCAGCAACACACAGTATACTTATGCAATTACCATCATGATTCATGGTGTAGTTACTAATATTTTGTAGTGACTTATTAATTATTTTAATAAAATATTTACATGCTAAAATATTGATAAACATATTATTTACAGTTATATTGAAATATGATGTACTTGTAAGAGTAATCTAGGTTGATTGATCACGTAAAGTAGGCCTTATGTTAATGCAGTGCCAGAGGTTCGAACAAAGTGATGACCCCATCTTGGAGTGGATTGGGTCGTCCTTTTATTCGGTCTACGAAATACTTAAAAAGTTATTAGGTTTATTTAAAAGGGCTCGTCCCCACTTACACGCGTGGGCCGCTCCTTGTCCTTCACTCCCCCAATACTTCACTAAAAGCTTCGCAAAGATTCTAACAGTATTCAACGTTTTCATCACATACAATATACGTATTCATAAATACAATGTTTTACTAACTGTACGTACAACATAAATTTCCGTATTTATTCATATCATGCAACCTCCATATCAAAAATGACTTTCAATTAACATATGTTATTTAAAACTCCAAATGCATACTTACTAACGATGATTATAATATATATATATATATAAATGAATGTCTTTCTGTCTGTCTGTCTGTCTGTCTGTCTGTCTTTTATGCATTCCTACACCATTTATCCGATTGCGATAAAACTTTATCGAATTATTGCTTAGGCTAGCAGAAAGAAGATGGGATATTCAAAGTTTGACTTGACTATAAAAAATAATATAATATTTACGTAAAACATGTTTTCATACAAGACTATTGCAATACAGAACTGCCATTTTGGTCAAATTTAGGTAAGAAAAACATAAACTAAGTTTATATATATAAAACCCAAGCTTCTAATTGGCTTCGGCCTTGCCTCAAGTCCGACTTATCCAATCGAAAGGCGTGATGCTCCCGACGAGGCGCTTCCATAAACTCGCGGTTTCTTTTTTTTGAGTGGCATTGCAACGCATGCCGGGTATACGCTAGTATATAATAAATCCCACTGTGGAATATTTGACGCTTGTCGTTTTAAGGATAGCCGAACGCTGCACGTTGAGTGTCAATCCGCCAACGTTATTTGATTAGATCCTGTCATTCAGGGATCATTTTATACGGTGACTCATTACGAATGGGTGGTATTTACCTGATGACTTTCATCTACCAATAATTGTGATGAATAGGTTATGACTGGAATCTTATTTTATTTTATTTTATTTTTAATTTTATTTTATTAACGGCCTAGGCAGTTTTAACACACGGTTTTAAATTAGAAATACAATTAAAGAAGATGGTAATACAGAATAAATATTTAAGCTAAGATAATGAGTAAGGGACAAATTTCACACCAACAGGGGTGTATATACATCTATGAAACATATTTTATTGTATGATTCCTGGGCAATAAAGTACGTGCTTACATTTTTATATACATCTATAATTTAATTATGATATGTTGATACAGATGGAATCTTCCAAATTTACTTTACGGTCTATTAATACATACGACATGTTGAATATATATATTTTAAAATACAAAATCAAATAATGTGTGTAATGTTTTTTACGTTCTTCGTGTTAACGTATTGAAATAAATATGCTTTAAAACGGTAAAATCTTTTGAGTTATGATTATTAAAAATAACCGCCATACAAAAGACTACTTACAAAGGTCTTCCTGTTTTATTTAATGATTAAAAAAAAACATTGCTTAACTGTAGTTTTTTTCTTCATATCATTATAACGTTCGTCATTTGTGTAAGACAAACAATGCAGTAGACGATTTTTTCCGCTAGAATCGTCTCAATAAAAAATATATATAAAATATATTAATGATGTGCTTTTGGCCACTATTGTTCCCAACGCTTTCGATTCGCTGGTATTTGGGTCATCTTCAACATAAAGTGATTGGCATTTTTGAAAGAACTCTTCAATTTTGTTCCAAAATAAACTGACAGCTTCACAAAAAACGGGATTCGTAAAGGTGCATTATAATGCAAGGTTCTCATCGACATCCTTTTAAGGATTAATATTGCATTCATTAAATTAAAAAATATATATATATTACAATTAAAACGTCCATATGTGTTATGTTTTTTTTTTACATATCCTTTCCGTATCTATAAAATATTGTCACCACAAAGTAAAGCCACGTAGTTTTGTATGTTGTCATTTTCAATGCCTTAGTCATCATGAGAACATATAGAAGTATAGTAGCACGAAGATTTGAAGAGACAGAAGTTATTGGAGGTATATTCTGGGTGATTTTTTAATTTAAATATTTTTTCTTAATAAGTTCGGGTGATTATCCCGATGCTCCCACGACCTGGTCTATTTGGTCATTAAGGACGTTACATCATATATGAAAACAAACATGAATTTAATATTTATTGACTCAATTCATTATGTACCGTATACAAAAAAAGTATTCTGGAATGTTTTAGAAGCACATTACTATCTCTGGATTCATATAAAAATGTACAACTCAAGAATATTTCATCTGAAATTGAGAATTTTGAATACTCAGTTAAAAATAATTTACTACATAGTTATTATACGTCCTTATATATATATATATATATATATTTAATGATAAGACATTATTGATACCTATAAAATAATAATGTAATAATGTAATTCAATTCAAATTCTTAAAATTACAATAACCTTTCAAAAACATCATCCACAAAAAAATTACGTTTAAGGTTCTTTCATACTATACAAAATTATGATTAAACAATGCATAAAACACAAAATGTATAAAATAATTAATTTACAGTAATAAAAACATTAAAAAAACGACTTATTTTTTCAATAAATATATGTTTTGTCATTTTAAGTTTTCTGAAAAAAAAAACTTACATTTATAAATATACTTGCATTTCGAGTTGATTGGCGCGAAAACAGAACCGGAAGTTTACTAGCGGATTTCCGCGCCAAAATCTTAAGTCTACTCGGCGAGGGAGAGTTAACCAATGGCAGAAGTAAACTTATCGAGATCTTACGCAATTTACAAAAAATATATATAAATATCTCGTAAATGTTAAAAAGTATAAATCGTATTATCCAAAGTTAATCAGTCAATAATTAGTACGTATAATTCCTTGCTTCATTATTTGAAATATTGTTTAAATCAACGTCTTATATTGTTGAAAAAAAGTAACGGAAAGTGTTACACATAATCATACAAAAGCGGTTACTAGAAAATTCTAACGACCGATATTTTCAACTAAGAAACCGTTGGTTACACAGTCTTCTGCCAATGTCAAATGCATTGTACTTTGAAAAATAACACAATGTCGGCATTTGTTCTGATTTACGTTACTAGTTTTCGTATAAAATTATTTAAAAAAAACATCACAAAAAAACTCTTTTTAACTAAAAAATTCTTCACAAATGGGGTAGATTTTATTTAACGTGCAACGTTTTATGCGGGGACGATTTTTTAAAACCAAAATTAAACCCCTTTGTTCTGCAAATTGCAACCCCTATTAATTCCAGATTCTGTCGTAGAAAAATTTATACTCCGCGCAAAACGAAAAGCAATATTAAAAAAATGTAGGTAAAAGCTGCACGGTGTAACAGTTATTCGTTGCATAAAAAATGCCTCTATTGTTATATAAATTTTAGAGTCTTGAGAAAAAACCGTTTGGGGTATAACTTTTTACTGTTTTTTGTCTAAAAAATGTGTCACGGCGTATCTAGAGGGGCGCGCAAAAAATGCAATGCAATATCTCGTGAATAGCAAGCAGGGGATGTAACACTACCCCAGTGCCGGGAGCCGACAGGTTGGGGTAAGACAATGCCTTTACTTTTTATCCCGAAAAATCTTAAATTCTACCCAAGAAGTACAAAGGGGAGCTCCGTGTAGTCTCGCCTGTGACCCACATTTACGTGTAAGGTCGTGAGAATCTTTTTTACGATTTTTGTGCGAAAAATCTGTCGCCCGATATATTGCCCTACATTTTTTAACGTTTTTTTGGAATACAAAATGCACTTTGAAAATAAAGAAGCGGGGTGAATTTATTGTTTGATGAACTCAGAAATAATTGGAAAAGGGATCTTTATTGGCATGTTATGCCCTTGTGTGCGTAGAGGCTGATTGCACAATGGTTAGCTTACGTGATTTCCGCATCCTTCCTAACGTTTTCTCACAGATATTTAGTTTTTTTACAGAAAATAAATTTGATTTACGGGAAAGGTTTTTCTTGTTCCCTGTCAAATTCTTTTTATGATTACTTATGTAAAGGTTGTTATTTTGTTGCTTACATTTTTTATGTCTTTTATAACGTCTCTAGTTCAACTCGTTTATTCTGACTAAGACTCATATCCAGTAAGCATTTTATAACGGAACATCAATTCATGTCAAGAAACTCAAACCGCCAAAATAAGCGAAATACCTTACATCTTACATCCGAGTACTGTATCAACTATTATATATAGGACAAATTAAAATGTAGTAGTTCTACACATTATATAAATTTCTTGAACATAAAATCGTTTCTAATATTACAATGATCATTTACCGTGAAATCATTTGACGCATTTCTAAAGTTAAAATATAATCAGAATTATACACTGTTGTGTCTCTGCGTATTAACATCGAATAACAATAGCATTTTTTTAAATATAAAAATTAAAAATGAGCTTGTTCTATTCCATGTTATTGTTGCTTCTTACATTTATTTTAGTATATTTGAACCCACTTATTAGCATATAAACAAATTCAAATGGAATATATCCATGTATTTGCATGTAAAGTCGTTTGTATTTGTATGTAGTGCTGTTTGTGTAGGTTTTGTGGAGGTTTTTCCCTCCTGCACCCATACGAACGCAGGTTTTCCCGGTCTCGCTCGGGGCGCGGAAAAGGGAAAACGTTTGTCGCCTAAAATGCAAAGTAGGGTGAAATCGATGCATATAAAGAACTCCTTTAAGCCACCAGCCCTATTGGACGCCGTCTCAACCAATGGCGGCGACCCGCGTAAAAAACACCGCGGGGTAAGAAAAAGGGGTTCCACAAAGAAGCGATCCGCACCCTTCCATATATAATATTACATATTATTCTTTATGTAAAACGAGAAGGTACGTCCCTAGTTATGTACTGCACATAAAAAAATATTCCCCGAATTTTTATACCTTCGTCGCACACACCTTTATTTGACAGATTTGTTTATATTGAAATGAAGGTTTTTTGCGGAAACCTTTTCATCGCAGTCGTAGGGTTCGAAACATAATGCGATCTTCTATTTGCGATGCATCCTTTTTTAACCATCAGTTTTCAAACGAAGCTTTTTGTTCAACCCGTGACCGTGAAAAAACTTTTGTGCGCGTTTTTTTTTATAGCTGCAACCCAAAATGCACCTAAAAGTTTGCAATTTAAATCTAATACCCTCGCAGCAAGCGAGGCTCAACGGATTTTATCGGATGGAGCATTAAAAGGTGCACGTAACATATTTATCAAAGGGATGGAATATCAAATCTTTTTTTGGGGAATTGACTAAAAATACAATGCGTTATGATACATGTGGCAAATTTTCAATAATGGTTTTTAAAGATTTTTTATCAGAGGAATCACGTGTACATTCAAAAGGGGTTCTCCGAGTTTTGTTTGGACTACGCACGAGTGCAATACTTTTGTACGTCACATTGCAACGGTTTTATTTTATTCCACAGCAAACATATTTAAAAAATACATATATAATATAAATGATTTAATTAGTGTTTTATGCACGAGTAATATAACGTAATCAATCATGAATCATTTGAATTGTAATTAAATTGCAACAATAAAACGTTTTTTATTCATAACATTCTGACGTGTATAAAAAATTACGAATCATCGCAATGATGCACCGTCATCTGTGTTGAAAAATAATCAATTGATTGATTAATTACCTTCGGGTACCTAATGATTCTCTGACTGAATATTTACGATATTTAAATGACTTGCATTTTGATGAATGCATTATTTCTTAGTATCACGTTTAAACGGCTCGATTGGTGGTTTTGGTATTCAACGTCTGTCAATGTCACGTTTTTTTACGTAATGCGAGAAAGACAAAACAATATTCACGGGGTGGTTTCGATGCAAAATCTCCACTCTTCCCCTATTAGCATTGTCTAGAGTTACAAAGGGTAGAATGTAGATGCTGAATGATTTTGTGCATTGTTTTTGCAGACGTATCGATTACATTGCATATGAAACCGTTTTGAAAGAGAAACTAAAACTATAATATATAAATTACAATACAATTCTCATTATCATTTTTCAAGCGTAAGGTTCTACAAAAGGATCATTTAAATCAAGTTATTTTTATACGACAAACTTATTTTATGAAACATTATTTTTTGTGGTATAGACAGCGAGAAAAATCTTCAAACAATGTTTTTGGTTTTTAATCGCAATTTAGCCATCCTAACTTAGTACGTTTGTGCACATTAGAACTGATGAAGCTTTCATAGATCGTGAAACTGCAGTCTTCGTCAAGTGAAACAGTGCACAATGTGATGCATATTAAAACAAGGTTTGAAGTTTGTATCTATTTAACATCCTTACTTCGTTAACTTAATCATTTTATAAAATAATATAAAACCAAAGACCATACGAGTTATCTAGATTTTTACTCTTAAAAGAAATAATAAAGTTCGTTTACTAAAATACAATAAATACTTTAAAAACTTATCACAGTATAGTAGGAATAAAAATTCTAGTTGATGCAAACTCATACTTTATAACTAGTCATAGAGCGTTTGATGACTTGACAATTGATTTGTTTAATTGTGTTTCCGTATCCTGCTCTCCAAATACATTATTTAAAAAATAATACCACGATAAACAACTATGGCTCGATAGCCCTGAAATTCGAAACCAATCAATTACTTTTAATCTTACACGATTTACGTATTAAACACCGATCAGTATTATTATGCGCATAATAATGTTCCTCGCACGTGTCGACAATTTCGCTTTCATCCCCTGATCGGTTGGCCCGAGCCTCATTGTTCTGGAGAGTTCCTCCTGCAGGAAGCCAACCCTTTCATCCAACCCGTGATAATATTTCCAATTTGATCCGATCACTCGCAAAAAAATTATCGCGCACCCCTTTCCTGTTTGTAGACTCCGGTCGCAACAAAGCAAACGAAAGCTCGTATCTTGAAAGTGTTGTAAACGTACAGGGGATTAACAGATGCCAGTCTCGCGATTCTTTGATTTGTCGCAAGCTGAAAGGGAAGCTGTTTATAACTACATAAATAACAGCTCACATCTGCGAACGCTAACAGGACAGGAAATACTTTCAATGATTCTGCTTTCTTTGACAATCTACTTCAGGAATTTTTGCTCGCATAAACACGAAAATAACAATATACTCGTATATGCAGCATCTATTACACAACTTTAACCATTTTATTCAATAAGATATTTACAAACATAGATCATGTTAATTTTACGTCTGTCAAGAGTTATTGATTGAGTATTACTCAATTAACCTCTCCTCCCCGGTGATGTGTATCGACTACACATTGCTTGTAATAACTTAAATATCTTTGTAAATATAATACATACAGGGTTCAGATCTTAGGTATTCCTCCTTAATACATTTACGTATTGAAAAAAAATATATTTATAATAATACGCACTCATCGGGAGCAGGATTTTTTTTTTCTAAAATCTGGAATAAATTCACCACTACAATCAAGACGCGTCAACTGTCATGAATTCATTCGACCTGTCGGAAGCGTGTGCGAAAATAAAATAAAAAAATACCCAGATACGTAGGCATCTATACTCCTCACTCTCGCTGACGTACTAATATGAGTGCGCGAGACGGGGAACCTCAGTTGCGTCGGCTACTTCGAAATGATTTCGATGACGCGCAGGCTCATCGATATGTCGACAGGCTAACTAATGTTAGTAACTCTCGGAAGTTCACGCGGCAAGGTGCGTCTGGCCGTTTGAGGTCTTCGTCTGATGTTTTTCATGTTTTCAGCTATTAAATGTCAATTATTACTGCTTATTGACATCAACTATTATAAAATTAAGCAATATCTGTGAATATTTTCATTTTTTCGAATTTATACTAATTTTATTCACTTTAAATCAGAATGTGTAACGATTACACATCACCGGAACGCGCGGAAGTTTTTAACATAGTAAGGCGAGGGTTAAGAAGGTTATTAACATATTACATCATTTTCATCAAGTATATATTAATAGCACATTGTAAGGGTAATTTAAAACTATGACTACGTAACGTAAACTAGGACTCATGCTTACGTTCAACAGTGGACGGATACAGGCTGATAATGATGAAGGGTAATTTTGTCATTCTAAAAATTCAGTAACAATTATCACATATAAAAATTCAAATGGATCACAGCCTGGTGGTTATTTCGTGTCGTTCGTTGAGTTGAGTTGTTCTTTATGTTTGAATGGTATAAGTCTCAGGAGTGTCAGACTAATCAATAAAAACTAAAAAAAAACTGATTCACAAACATCCAAATAAGCCTCAAATATGCCAAACTGCGACCCACTCTTCATGTCCATTTATGTACAAAGGAGAACCCCCAGGGATTTCTATGACTAAGACGTATACAATGATACCTAATATACATATATTGGCAATTTGTATTTACTATATACTGAACATTTGAAAAAAAAATTTGCTTTTTAAATATATTTTCTGCTTGCATTATTGAATAAATGAACTTTTAAACAATTATTTTTAGTCTTCTTCGTAGTATCAATCCGGTGGATTGGTTTGCAGCAACAGGATCTTGCATCTCGATCTCCACTCGTCTCGGCCCTCCGCAACCCTCTTCAGCTCAGCATAAGAGCTACAAATCATGTCCTCGAACACTTGCTGCAAATACTCCCATCTAGGGCGCCCTCTACAGTTTCTACCCTCAACCATCCCTTCCACAATATCGTGAAGAAGACCATCGTGGCGCATGATGTGACCAATCCATCGGGCTCGCCTCTCTGAGATGGTTCTTCTTCGTAGTAGTATCAATCCGGTGGATTGATTTGCAGCAACATAATCTTGCATCTTGATCTCCATTCCTCTCGGTCCTCCGCAACCCTTTTCAGCTCAACATAAGCGCTACAATTCATGTCCTCGAATACTTGCTGCAAATACTCCCGTCTTGGCTCTTATTAGGTGCCTATCTTCTTTAATTATCCTGAGAACCTCATTGTTCGTGACGTGGTCTCTCCAGGAAATTCCGAGAATTCTTCTGTACTACCACATCTCAAAGGCCTCTAGTATTTTTTGTATCACTTTCAGATAAGCACCATGTCTCACAGCCGTACATTAAGATGCTCCAAACAATTGTTTTGGCAAGTTGCTTGCGGAGCCTTAAAGTAATGTTATTTGACTCAAGAATTTTTGCTTTTTTTATTGAAAGCTAGCCTTGCTTATTTTTAGTATGTGATTTAAATAATATTTTCAACGATCGATTGCTACGAAAGCTCAGCCAACTACGTCACAAGCTCGTCCACAAACACGTCAATGAGTCGCCGAGGACTCACTACAATGAATGAATGAACCTCGGCAAGAGGAGCGATTGATGATCGTTATGAAAAAAAAAACAACCCTTTCCACCGAGGAAGTCGTTTTTTGTTTGCTCCAACGATGTTCCAACGCAAGCCGAGATAACGGCCGCGGCCGCGACACGCGCCTGGAACTTTGATTAAACGAACCGTGTTTCAGGTAACAGTGCTGTGTGTGTAAGCGTTCCCGTAACTCTGTTTTACTTACTAAATCCATTACAAGTGACGGTAAAAAATTATATTTTACTCACAAGAATTAGATCTTATGCTTTAAAATAATTATTAACCTACGATTCATTATTCACTTTCCATACTCACATAATCAATTTAACTTCACGCGCCAATAAACTTCTCGGATTCATCACCCGCCAGGCTAGACAATTTAATAACCCTCTAATTTTTCGTACTCTCTATTCTTCACTCGTTCTATCTGTTCTGGAATATGGGAGTTTAGTTTGGAATCCCAATAAATCCAAATACATTTTGATGCTCGAAAAAAATCATACAAAATTTCTCCGACGTCTTTTTTTTATATTTACGGTAACTATCCATTCAATTCATTTAATTCCTAACATTACCCAACTCTTTTTCTTCTAGGGGTGCTTTCTTTCCATTCGCTAGAGTCACGGAGGAAAATTGCTGCACTCAAACATTCATTCCTTCTTCTTCGCGGTTCAATTTACAACCCTGGGATTCTTGAATGTTTTAACTTCTATGTTCCAGATAGGTACACCCATGCTCGTAGCCATCCATTGTTTTTGATCCCAGTCGATGCTTGTGGAGCTTCAAGCACTCAATTTGCTACAACGGCAATGTCGCTCCTAAATGGCCTACCAGCACACCTCGATCCTTTTCCTCTTTTGTCGATGGTATTGTTCTACTTGATCTCTGTGATCTTTGACACGTGTCATCTTTTTATTCTTTTGTGTCATTTTTATTTTTTTATTATTTTCTCTATTTATTGTATATTTATGTATACTCTATGTTTCTCAATATTTGTAAAAATTTAAATTTCGATTCTGTATATAATTAAATAAATAAATAAATTACTAAGAAGTTATGAAATGTAGACAAATGTCAAGCGCATAACAAATACTTATTTACAGATCTACGTGTATTTGCATTATTACGTATATATTACTAAGTACGTTTTATTTACCCTTTTCATTAAACGTACCTTTTTATGTTTACATGCATATAATATAATTAATTATATTATATTTGTATTGATGTGTGTTAATCTCGAGGCTAAAATACTCAATTAATGTAATTTATTTTGTATTTATAAAATAAATAAATAATTCTTAATAAAGGTTTAAATGCCCTGCCTGTAGTAGTTGAATGAAGTATCTTTCGATGCAAATTGACACAGTTTGTAAAAACATATTTATTTTTTATAATAATATATATTATTTTATGTGTATATTTACGTTAAATAATAATAATAGTGATAAAAATATAAAAGATAGTTTAATACCAATGAAAATGTAGAAATATATAATATTATTATTTTATTAAATTTATGAAAGTGATAAGACAAGACGACAGAGGCCTTTGAGATGTGGTCTTACAAAATAATTATAAGAATTTCCTGGATAAACCACGTCACGAACAATGAGGTTCTCAGCATAATCAAGAAAGATAGGCACTTAGTAAGAACCATCTCAGAAAGGCGATCGGTCACATCATGCGCCACGCTAGTCTACTTCACGACATTGTGAAAGGGACGGTTGAGGGTAGAAACTGCAGAGGGCGCCTTAGACGGGAGTATTTGCAGCAAGTGTTCGAAGAAATTAGTTGCAGGTCTTATGCTGAGCTATAAAGAGTTGCAGAAGATCGAAAAGAGATGCAAAATTTTGAAACTGCAAGCCAATCCACTGGATTTATGTTATAAAGAAAGAATAATAATGACAAGTCTTCTAACCACAATTATTTTAATGAAAAATCTAAACAATAAATCTTTAAGAAGAGATATTTTTTTTATTATAATGTATAACTACTACATAATATATTAAGTCATTACTGTATGTTTTATATTATGTATTTACTTTAATATTTTGATATACGAGTATTTTTATATAGCATTGTTGATATAAATTTTCATACAACTGATAAAATTAATGAACGTTAATATAATTTTGTATTTTGAAAAACTCTTTAACTCTCACACTTATGCTATTGTTTTAAATACAAATTTAACTAAACACAATATCACAGTGATATGACAGCGAGGGAGATGTTCTGACAGATTAAACGCAGCCTCAGGTATCCCTAAAGGCTGACTGTTTTATTCCAGCTGTCCCTAGGAGTTTTTTTGTCCCAACCCTTTGCCTCGCGACCGCAGGGACTCCTTACTTCACCCCCTGGACACGCGCTGGAGATTCCCTTTTGATTTTTTTATACCCGCTTTTGCTACCAGACTATATCAATCTAACCGCGCGTTTTGTTTGATGATCTCTGCAGCACGCGCGTCTTAATTTGTCTACACATGTAAAAGGTTTCGGGCCGTAAATTGATATAATGGATTGATTAATTATAATTAAAAAAATAAAAAACACTTTGATTATTGACACCATTTAATCGTTCATTTTTCTCTTTAGTTTTCATGATTAATTAATTCATTAGTAATATTATAACCGTTTAATCGATGCATCCTCCCAGTATTAATCTATGGCACAGAGACGTGGAAACTAAAATCTGGTCTTACCCATTAAATAAAGGTCACCCAACGTGCCATGGCATAGTTGCCGAGGATCGAAGTATGGAGACTCATACAGGAGGTTGACGTTCTACAGTGGACAGACATTGCTGATAATGATGACGAATATTGAATGTTTGTAACAAGATTGTTGTCCAGCGACAATACCACATCTTAAGCAAGATTTTCGTAGGATTATCGTGGTTAAGCAACATTGTACGTCAACGAAAACTTCTATGGGTCATTGCCTGCTGCTAACTTAACCAGTTGGTCGAGTTTAACGTCTGACTAATCACCCGACATCTTAAAAAAAACGATTAACGAAGCACCCAAATATGGTTCAGATAATAAACTGCGTCTCTAATGTGTTAATGTGACATGGCAACATTGTGTTTGAAATTATGCTGCCATAGAAATGATTTTTTTGCACAAATTTGTCCCTTTAAAATGTTGGACAATTTTGCAGCTCGTATCGTTTAAATAAATTTTAAATCATCAATGGAACCTCGTTGTTTAAACTACACAGTGATTTGCTATTTCTATATAAAATATATATTACATTTACTGAATATTAAAAACGATTGAATTTGTATAACCATTGTTTTATTATGACTTTATTAAATAATATATATTGAATTGTTATTTTTGCACTAATATATTAAAATCACAATATCTAAATAGGCATAACATTATTGAATGTGTATATTATATATTCACGTCAACTAATCAATGAGTATTTAGTATTGAAAATACATTTATTATACTCGAATATAAATTTAGCACGATCACTGATTATTTTACTAAGTAAAGTATACATTTAACAAAATCCAGGGTTGTATATATAATAGAGTTAAAATACTTTAAATTACTCAAATTAGGTACAAGTTAATTAGGTATATGAGGCAAATATGTGAAACATTAAATATTTGATTAAATTATATATATATACGATATTTTCTAATTCATGAAAAGCAACAATTCGCATTACTCATTTCCAGTACATTGTTTTTCGTAAAACATTCAAACATAAAGTTCCAAACAAAAGCATAACGTTCCAATATTCAAATGTAATGCAATATTAAATCAATGCCTCAGCCCGCGCAGACGGAGCCGACGATATTATTTTCCACTAGCTGCGACTCGCTCCCGCACGTTGCGAGGGGGGAGCGCGGGAAAAGCGCGGCGAGACTTTCCCGCCCCGGCCCCCATCTAATACATAGTCATGTATGGAGAATAGATGGCACAAACACTGGATACGAGTATAATAAATCGATTCAGTCGCAGTGCGCCTGCGCCACTTGCATCACCTTCTTTCCTCTGAACCTTCCTCCCTCGTCCTCCTCTCGCATAAAGTGTTAACCCCGCTCCCACCAACGCGGGTGTGAAATTTATATACATAAACGTACAAAAGCTATATTTCTATAACGTAGTCGTAGATGCTGCTAAAGCCCTCACGTATACACACACACACACACTCTCATAGAGCTTATTTCAATGTGTACGTCAGTCCTCTTGAGGCATGACACATGTATCAACTTTACTTTTCCTTTGAGTTAGGTACACAGCGACACACACACTAGGATTGTAGAATTTTACACCCGCACATTTTTACAGCTCAATATAATATGGACGCAGTGAAAAATAATATCTGATCTTTATTATTTATATTTTATGAAAATGATTTTTTTAACACATCTTTAATTACGCGTATATCAGAGTGTGGCTAAATATGAATAATGGTATATAAGTTTATCAAATTTATATAGGAAGAAAAATAAGGTAGTCGTGCATTTACGAGATTTATAAGTTTAATAAAATATATATATAATACGTTTAAATGTAGTAATTTATAATTGATTTGTAATACCTGATGTCATATCCTTTATATATGTACTTAAATATGGTTGTGCATTTGCTAATAAAACCAAATAAATCTAACGGATTTACACTTTAAGTACGTTTCGTTCTCTCATTGATTTTAATTTTTATTGTTGTTATATGCCATCGTAAAAATACTATATATATACGTTCCATTTGACTACTTTTTTAAATATGTGTTGTAGAAAAAAAGTCCAAAATATAATACACACAAAACAACATTTGCATTACATCGTGTCAGATTAAGAACCGGAGTTGGTAGAACAAAGAACAACCTCGAGCGGTGGATAATGCTTCGGCAGAGAAAGTCACTATTCTGCGACTGTGGAGACCTGCAGACCGCCTCAAACCTAAGATCCTGCTCCATGTGTCTAACAAGCTACACATCTCAAGATCTAATGCTGGGCAACACACGATATTGCCAGATACTAGAAAAAAAATATTTGACGTCGCTGACTGAAATATGATACATTTCAGTCTCGATATCTTTCATTTTTCAAAACAGTTCACAATAAAACACGAAGCATACTTTTCCTTACATCCGCAATATTTTTATAGCGACGGCAAAATATAAAACTTTTCTCCGGTGATTTTCTTCCATTTTCCGCATAACCATAAACATGATATGTATTCTGATGCACATATCAAGCTTCGCTCATGTATACACAAGCGGGATAAATAAAATGCACGTAGGAGCTGGTGTGAGTTTATAGCACAATAAAAACTGTTTCAGAACTGCTTGATACATATTCCTTCTTCGTGCAGTTATAGTTTAATATGTTATATAGTCGAGATTTGTATCCTTGCTGGTATGCTTTAATGCAGGGCTAGTAAAACTTAAGTCCGCGAACCAAATGTATGTCACGATTTTGTGCATTTTTTATACAAAACATGCGGTCTAATGAAGGCACATAAAAAGATTTCCTAGTATTTATTTGACAATAAGATTATCCGGTGAATACTAAATGTTATATACTAAAATCTTACTTATATTTTAAGTCTTATTTCAAGATTCAATAAATGATTTAATATCGTAGCAGAAAGGTGCTTGTAAACTATGCAAAATAACACAGCCTTAATGCATAGAAAAAAAAATCTTATTAAATCGATATACTAGCTCTTTAAATACTCCAGGTTGGTGTGAAATTGACATCTCATCTCTAAAATGCCTGTCATAGTATATTAATTAAAATTGTTGGTAGATAAATGACTCATACGAACAAGTTTCACTGTTTGTAGTAGGTGCGAGTACATTAAATGCAGTTTATATTGGAACATAACATCAGCTGATACACACTATATTGGCTGCACTCGTGTAGACGAACAAGATTAATAACTTGTAAAAATGGATGCATTCAGATTACTAAGATCAAACTGAAGGTTAACACATGAAAACTATAGTGCCCGGATAATGATCGAGTAGTCTACAATCTTCATTGTTTGTAAGGCCAATGGATTCTAGATATAATTTAGCTGTAATAGAAACCAAAAATATTAAAATCTCATAATTTGATTAATGTCTTACTACGGGGTTGTTATCATCACCATCCACCATTGCAATTAGGCTTCTCGCGTGGTCTCTATTATTTTACATTATCCACCTTTTGCATACAGGACCTTACTATTATTATTATTTTAATATTGACAGCCCATCCTGCAGGGAGTCGGCTAACGCCTAACACTGTTATTTATATAACCATTAACAAGACAATATCACTGGACGGTAATGTTTTAATCTCATATTCAGATTTTTAATGCTTTGATATTTAATGATAGATTGATAAATCCGTTAAAATCATTAGTGGTGATTGTAAAAGAAAATTTTAAATTCTTTCTTTTTTGTTTCCCTTAGGAAAATATGTTTTCCTACTCCTGTTCCGGTACATTCTTCACCCGCCAGTAAAGTCTTGTATTTGAATTCATATATTGTGCTTTGGTCAGTGTGATGGTGAGCTCTTTGTATGGTAAGGCCACCCATACATAAGTGATTTTCTCTTTCTTACGGAAAAGCGATTCCTGGCCTGGCCTTTTGTTACAGCGAAAATTCAGGATTCCTTTCTGAAGTCGCATAATAACAAGCAAAAGAAAATTATTTTTTTAAAAATTGTTATCATACAATTAATTTTCTACAAATCACTTATAACAATATTTATAATAGCCGTAACTATTCTACCTGTATAATGTAGGGTGCTTAAAAATCTAAAAACTGCGCTCTATTAAATATATGTAAAATATTAATATTTTGCCGGCGAGCATGGCTTCTATATAAAACGTTTTTTTACAACATACCAAAGTTCGGGGGTTCGATCCCCGACAAAGATCTAAAATATTTGAGGATATACGAGTATACTTAAGAATGGCTTCTCAAAAAAGCCAAAACATCTCGCCAATTTTTTTTTTTAATCTACACATTGTAATTATGGAATTCCACTAAGAATTATCGATCAAAAATGGATTAAAATAATACACTTGATCTATATATCAATCGCTTAGTAAAATATTTGTACACACGTGGTTAGGTTGATGTCGGCCGTTATTTAAAATGTAACACTTGTGTAAGAATTCATAAAAATAACGACGCGCAATGAAGTAATATTACGCTATGAGCAAATTAACACTTCTAATTAATTCAAATAAATATTCTAAGCAATTATTTATGAATCGCATATATTAATTTGGATCACTTGAAATTAATGTTGATTGTCCTCGTTGGGTAATTTAATTAAATTAATGCCCGCCAGATGACCTTTCAAATAAATTGGAAACCGCACAAATATTAAGTAACATCCTGGGCTTGTTTTTGAAGTCGTGAAGCCAATTAATGTTTGCCAACGTATGCTTAATTGAAACCAATAATCATATCAAATTAACAAGTGTGTTGTGTATTAAAGAAACACAAAATACATCGTTAAAATGCACGCATTTTTATTGGGTGTATAATTACTTGTATATCCACGCATTAAAAATAAGTATGTAATCAAGCTTGCAATATGCTGATATTAACAGATACCAGTATTCAATAATAGGTTATTTATTTGTTTTTGTTCTGTAGCCGCACCTGTAACATTATATTTAATGATCGTTAATATGTAATAAGTCAAAAGGTGTGTACATATTTCTATAATATATTAAATTGTAGAGAATATTGTGTTATCTAATATCTGTCGATCTCATTCAAAAGCTTCTCGCTTAACGTTTTTTAATAAGCGGCCTTTCAGGATGATATGTAGCTAAAGTTTAAATTGTTTATATTTTAAGAAAAATTCTCTTTAGTTATATTGTAGAATCATATTTGTAAAGAATCCTGAGATCATATCTCAAAATTTGTTGTTTACAAACATATTTTTGTCAGAATCTGTGTGATCAATTCGTATTCGTAAACTACAATATATATTAACATTATTTTTTTATGTGCTTTGTAAATGTTTTTTTTTTCATAAACAGACACAGGAGAGCAACAGAACAGGCTTCATTTTACGCGTATTGATGCGATGACGCTACGTATGAGAATGATGCTTAGCATCGTAAGAAGGAAGTAATCGAGATACTGGGAGGGCAATCCTAAGCGTACATTTGCTATTAATAAATAAGCTAGAGCATCTCTTAATCTTGATTCGGGATCAATTGAATAAGTAATTATGATAGAAGCATTCAAATTTACCTAGATAACCAACTAGATGTTTGTGTTACTTAGATTGCAGATCAGATGTTAGTATGCTATTGCTTATCAGACGCAGAGATTTAATATAATCAATCAAATCCAACAAGTATTATAAAATAAAATAAATAAGCTTAAGATATATCTTCAATTCCATTAAAATATAACTGGCATATTTTTATTAACTTACATTATATTGCAGCGCGTACATAACCCTTCTGTATTACATAAGGTCGGTTTGTACGTATTATATTCACGTTTTAAAAAACTATGTACCCAGAGTATCTACCTCTTCATGTGCCTACCTACCTTTTATTTAAAAAGTTCTAAGCCAACCCATGAGTTGAAATTGGAAGGGTTGAAATGTAAATTCATCCATTGAATGTGCCGACCCTTGCGCAATGTTTGTACAGACTCCGAGGTATATTCAAATCTGATTGGATAAAGGCTGAATAAATTTTAGATAACACCTACCTTAGCTCGCGTCTATTGGTAGAAATCATGAATTAATTCATATATACCAGTGGCAAGTAGGTACGCCTTACCAGCAAACATTTACATTGATTAATAATATCAATATGTAAATAATTACACTTCATTAATATTGATATCCTCCTTTTCCATTTAGGACATCGATTTACTGGATGAAGGATGCAGGATCAGGTTCACGATATAAACACTTGTTTATGTTTGACATATACGTTTATTCGTCAATAACGTCGCCCGTTAAAGGACCGCCATTAGAGGCGGTCCTATCACGAGGACGGGCGAGTTGCGACTACTTGCCCGCTCTCACATTTCGGCGGTACCACCCGCCAAGAGGACAGTTGTACCAACTGTCAATGGACCAACTGTCATAACAATTATTTTGGCGTATGCAAACACCGCTTAACATTCGATGTAGATGTCACGCAAGCGAACCAAAATAATAGACAAAAGATCGCTTGTTGAGGCTTTACGGCATCGGCCTTAAGGAGCTATATCAAGCTGATATCAATATGTAACATCAATGCTTATTTATATAAGCGACACGAATCGCAAAATTCCTCACCGAGACGAAAAGATTTATACAAAAAAAAAAACATTTCTGTAGTTCTGACATTCATTTTGAAGGTAGTAAGGCGCATTTTCTAATTTATTTATTTTTTCAATTGAAAATTCTTGTAATTCTTTAACTTCTGAAGACATGATGTCACATTTTTTTGGATTCTTCGCGTGAAAAGTAAACATTTTTGTCAATATTAAAAATAGTCAGAATTCATCAATTTCCCGTCAGAATTTAAATCAACTTTTGATCAGAAGAAAATAATCTTTACTTTAAAACAGGCTTAATAAAGTTAGTTGGCATAGGTTATGCTAGGATAGGTTGAGGTGAATTAATATGTCTATAAAGAACATGTTAAATAAGGCAATATATTTTTGTTTATTTGTATTTTGACCGAAAAAATACGAACTATTATTAATAAAATACGTATTTTGCATTACATATTTTATTAATAAAAGTACAAACGAATATTTTTCTTTATTTGAAATCTTAAAAAAAATATGTTTTTTAATCCTCTTAATTGAGTTGCATCGATTGATATACTGTTTAATAACGAGCATCTATTTTTTATGTTGTTATTTTTATATCAATTATCAAATATGTTAAATTATAAAATGTACATTATAATAAAATTTATACATATATATGTTAAACCATATAGCTTTATATCCAATACTTAAATATCTCTAAAATGAATCCCTTGAAAAGATGCAGGGGTGTCCAACGCGGCGTGTGAAAGGACCTGCCCAAATAATGCTCCAGACCCGCGGGGCCCGGAGATAAGACCTGCGGGCCGCGGCCCCTCGCCAAATCAACTTTGAGGGCAGATCGCTTAGCTGATTCCCTTCAGCAGGAAGTTCCAAAGGTCCATTGAAGCTGCCGACATGTTGGATTGCACGAGGAGGGCCAACACTCGCACACTGACCCTCCTTGATAAACGGAAAATGCGGGCGCAAGAATCCGCACGAGTCATAGAAACGGAAATTTCTTTTAAATTCAATGAATTTTTGATGACAAAAAAAAAACGAGGTTATAGTGCGAAAACACTGCGAAATTTTCCTTTCAGTAACGTGTTAATATATTTTCCTCTTGATTACATTTTACTGCCGAGACAGTAGTTATTTTTTGAATTAATATAATCAGTCAATAAATATATATTATTCGTAATTTTTTTTTGATAATTGTTGACATATTCAGTTTTTTAAGTCTAATAACTCAAACTGCATAAAATTTTCCTTTGGTGGGGAAATATGGTCTTCTTGTTCTTCGTGGCAGCGACGTCAAATTATTTCTGCCCAGTATCTGGCAAAATTGATAGCCCGTGTGTTGCTCAGCATTAGATCTTGGGATGTGCAGCTTGTTGGGCACGTGGAGTAGGATATTAGGTGTAAGGCGGTCTGCAGGTCTCCACAGTCGCACAATAGTGACGTTCCCTGCCAAAGCATTCCCCACCACTCGAGGTTGTCCTTTGTACTACCAACTCTGGTTCTTAATCTACTTAGGGATTTTCAGGTCCCACAGTCAAGGTTTTTGCCAGTTGAGAGGCTGTCTTTTGGAGTAATGAAATCCTCTGATGCGACTTGTTGCCAGAGCTGGAGTCTCTCATTTTCAGGGACAAAAAAATAGTAGTGATTACAGTATCCCAATATGTATAAATTTTTTTCGTGATTCAATTCTCATTTCCTTTAATGCTTGCGCACTGATGTTTACCCTCGTGATGTCTGAGTGTATCTGAACTATCGGTACGAGTATATCTCGTGTACACTCAGTACATCCGTCTTCTCTTAATTCAAATTCCTGACCTTCCTCGCGGCCGGTTGACCCTTTGATCATTTAGCATGGCGGCTGCACTCCCGCCCGGAACCCTCCCGCCCCCTAATCCGCCTTCTTTACGCCTCTTTATCCGCCTCCCTTCCCGTTTATCCGCCTCCACCAGTATTCTTAGTGGGCGGGGGTGGAACTAGCTACGAGTGCTGGTGACGTGACACAAGAGCATTTGCATATGGCGGAATAAAATGGAGATCTCATCTGAACATTCAAAGAAAAGATTTTCATTGTATGCATCAACATTCTATCATATGTATAAATTTTTCATAATCATATTACTTTATTTTAATAATATTGCATTTCATGAATTTAAAATTTAAAAAAAATTCATGCACACAGAAGCACCCTGCAGCTGACGGGAGGTAGTCCTAGCACGGTCTTTGGCAATCGGGCTTTCAGCTACGCTGCACCAATGGCCTGGAACTCACTACCGGAAAGCATAAGAGAGCTTAAAGCGGAGGCATCCTTTAGAAGCAGACTCAAGACCCACCTTTTTACTCAGAGAGGCAAAGAAGCGCTTTTGGAATGATCATTCGGTCATAAAAGAGCGCTATACAAATACTGATATAATAATAATAATACATATATATATAATTAAAATGTTTATATTACTCAACTTTTTTAAATAAAGAATATTCAGTAAAAAGATGATACATAAAAATCTTAAACGAAAAGCTTGATTAATCTCACTGTGTCCTTATTTTTGATACATTTAATCAATGTTCTTGCATTATATAAAATGGTTTTACCGTGGATCACATTGATTACTGTTTTTTCTTGATAATTATGCTTTCAATGAGAGTTTTTTTAGTTATTTACTAGTAGTACATTTATACATGTAAAGAACTGAAGAAGCCATCAAGTATGTTAATAAACAGTGCTTAGCGTTATTCATATTAAAATAATGTAAAAAATATTTATCAATTATTTTTAATTGATCTCAAATTGATTGATTAAAATAACTTTAATAGTAGTATTTTATTTTATATAACTTTGTTTTAAAATTATCGTATTAAATTTAAAAAATATTTTTAATCGGTCTAGTTTTTATGGTTACTTTAAATTAACATGGGAATTGAGTAAATACAAAATATTATTAAAATATTCCATATTGTTTTCCATTCCCGTCTTCCCGCGACTTCAGCCCGAGAGAGCGAGTTTTCTTTATTTTCTCGTCCGAAATCAAATGGGAGAGCAAAAATCATAACAATTGGATAATTTTCCGACTGAATGAATAATTGAATCAAGAAATGGAATGGAGCGGGCGGAAAGGGGCCTAGGCCATATTGTCGGCCCCTTTTGATTGAAGAAGAATTAGGGCGCTCGTCCCTCCCCCGCCCCGGTATTGATCAGCGAGAAAGGGCATAAGGTAAACAATGAATGCGAGGGTAAACAACTACATGCACATAGGTAGGCTGGGACCCTTTCTCTAATTCTGTTTGTCGTGGACCGGCCTGCAAACACGCCGACTGCCCATTCTGCAACACATTGCAAATAAAATACAATTTTGCGAAAGCCTGCGGCGGACCCGGTCGCCAACTTCTGGACGAGAGCCATTTCTGAATCCGTAATCGTAGATACGAAACAAAATATTGTCGCAAAACATTTTGAAAATTCATCACGTACAATATTTCACGTAACATCTGCTCTGCTGTTTGGAGTTGAACGGAATAAACGTATGTTCAATAAGAACGTTTACCAGTATCTGCACTACTCATATACACTACCATATTATATATTTACCACTGATGCATTGACTCTTTACGTAACTGTATATATATATATAAAATACCTGATAATATTAATATATATTAACATGAAAAATCAATACATAGCAATCGTTAAAAATATAAATAAATACTTTAAATTTACACCGATCAAGTTAAGCACTGTTAATTTAACACAGACTTGAACACTCAGTTTTTCACTCAAGTCGTTTATCTTTAGCTTAGAAAAACATACTAAACGTACAAGGTAAAAATATAGTTATCCATACAACATTTTTTGAAGTGAAGGCTAATTTTTTAAATACTTATTGTATATGTAATATTTTTTTATTAAATCAAATCGTATATTCACAATGTTTTCTAGAGCATACATATATTATTATGTCGATGGCGGCGGTTGTCACATAACAATAAAATTGCGCAGAAAGAACTCTTTCATCTCCTTACATTGTCTATTGTACAATTTCTCCATAATATACGGGCGTCGCATTTGCAAAGTACAAAGCGGAAATAGATTGGGTCCATTCGTTACGGTGGGCGGCTTCTGCGGCTGGGCGGGGGCGGGAGTGGGAGGGGAGGGGCCGCCCTTCGTCTTAGATAAAGAATATATCGCCTACAGTAATTGAATGGGGCAACACTCCCAAGAAAATTAACATATTCAAGACCAACGCTTGATTACAGCATCCTCTGCAAAGTAGCCAAGGATTCTAAAAGCAATGTGGAGTATTAAAAGCACTATCGACAAATATTCAATAACTGACATGATGAGGACGACACCAAACATCAGACTTATCAGGTAATGAATGCTAACACAAATTAGATTGTAAAAGCTTAAAATAATGGTATTAATGATCAATAACATTCTTTTAGAGTTGCTGGTAAAATGTTATTCTAAAACATAAATACAGTTACTTTATAATATATAACAGTATTTCATAACAAAGTATTAAAATCGAAAGCGCATAAATACATTTTATATGAGAATAACAAAAAATTACACGTATATTATGTATCCTTATGTTTTTTCAGTATCTGACTATTAGACCTGTGAGTGGGTAAATTTTAGTACATTACTGAAGCCATCGTTAAAAACGACAGTTTTATTATTAGCTTCACGCGCAATGTAAACTTTTGTTTACAGATTTTTTATATCGGTATTATCGAATCACCTGAGCGTTAATTCTTAAATAAACATTCGTTTTGCTTTTCTTATGACATTAACTTGAACACAAGAGAGATGTGGGGACGCTAACTCGATAAGTTTCCCCGCCCGCTGCATCCGCGACAGACGCAACCCCTCGCCGCCCCCGCCCAAGATGCCATCTTAAGAAATGAGAAGTGTGACGTGGGCGGATGAGGAGTACCTAATATTGATTAGTCTAAATTGAGGGTTGAATGAAAAGCGAGATAGCACTCAGTAAATATGAAAGTTTATTTTTAAAATCGTTGTCACTACCATTCCATATCCGATCCTTACTAAATCATACGTTCGTTAGAAGCTGCTGCCATGATTTCTATCGTTTTTTTTTATATGTAATATATTTCTTCGTGGAATTCCATAGTATCAAAATAAAAATTAAATATGATTATAGGAAAAAATGTTTCGGCTTCGTCCGGTAGCCATTGTCGAGTCGGGTTCCCGAATCATGTCGTCCTGCAATATTTCCACATACCCCGTTAGCTCTTTACTTTGGCTTTTAATTGCGGTGAGAGCCCTTGTGATGAAAAGAAAAACTGCTGTAAGTGTCGTGTAAATTTACACTTTAATACCTTCCGAGAGGCTTTATAGAATTTAGCGCTGGCAAGTCTGTCATAATCATAGCGTATTTTAATGATAAATCTTAAATGAAAAAAAAAACTTTATCACATAACATATTTAAAGTAATGGTGTTTATCATACTCGTATTAGCATGCCATTATCAAATATTATTTTTATTGATTAATTTCATCTCACATGCAATTGTAAATTGTGTTATTTAATATTTTTTTGAATCTCGCAGAACTGCCTGTCTTGATTATTTTTTCTCAATGAACTACTAATGTGTTGGTTCTCTCAGCGTTCCATCGATTCATCTCTAACGTCAGATTTCCCCGTGTTGAGGTGCTTCTGCCTCCACCGGTCATCGCTCGCCCGCGGCATGGACATAAGTAAGGGTATTTATAAAACGGGCGGACGCGACTGTTTGTTTTTCTTTGTACTTTTCCGGCAAGTAAACAATGTTGGACGAAACCGGATAATGACGACAACACACCGCTACGAGTGACAGCAGGACCCTGCACAATTAATCATACGAGAAAATTCGAAGAAGTTTTCTTTCAATATAAGATTCTTATAAACATATAAATTAATTTCAATGTAACTCTACGATCCTTGATACGCATAAGCTACTCGAAGGTTTCATAACATTCTTTTCAAGCTGAGGCTGTCGTAACTAAGCTAAATCTCCACAATCTAAAGGTCAATTCTTTATCTGGTTGGCTCCTGTTTACGGTACCAGAAGTTCGTCCTTGTATTTTCTAAAATATCACTTACTGATGATACTTCTGTTGAGATTCAATCTTGAAACAAAGTGCTACGCAACACATTGCAGCAAAAAATTGAGAGATATAAGAATTTTGATTGATAGATCAAAAAAAAATGTAGATATAGAAATCGGATTGAGATGTAGAATATTATATTGCCTGGAGAGGATATAGGATAATAGACAACCATAAGTTCATCTAGCCTTAAAGGAAACATAAAGAGTATCATTATACACATAATTATTACATATGACAATACGTATTGATTTCAAACATTATATAATAGTAATGGCGTGCATATATTTTTACAAAAATTATTTCAGTAAAATGTGCATAATTAAATCTTTATATTATATAGAAGTTATTAATTATTAATTGTTTTAAATGTTGTTGTATAAATTTAATGCTATAATAATATTATTTATTATTTTTATAAGAAATATTAACGTTTAACGTATACGCGATGTAAATACAATGGTGTCTGGCATTTATCCTAAACAAACGCTATTAATATCAAAGCAAAACCTGTCGCCGACATGAGACATCGAATTTAATTAAACTCTTCGTATTACAAAGGGCCCAATGGAGTATGCATAACTGGGCGGCTTCTCGAGGGGCGGCGCCGCCTTACGCCAGACGATCACCGCCCATTCACTCGCCTCCGCCCACCTCCCGCCCACTTGCCACCCATCCAGCCGTAAAAGCGCCCAGAGGCGTGCAGTCAATGGTCGGAGGAAAAAAAATACAACTACTGGTAGTTACCTGAATCTTCGTCCGAAACTAAACTATACACGTAGATAGTATATACTATGAGTAACACTTGTAGGTCTAAAACTCTAAACAAACATTATTCAAGTAATCTATTAAACACTGTGATTATTGTCAATATGCTTTTATTACAATAAAATATAATTAATATGAGTTAAGAATCTTTAACCCTTTCATTACGGCTCGGTGGAATACAAATTTTACTGTCAATTATAAAACTAGTATTTAAAACATAAACGTACTTATCTGGTCTATTTTCATATATCACATTGGTTCTTGTATCCTTTAGCTATCAGATAATATATGTAGCAGAACGATATTTCACGTCAAACGATGTCAACGGTCGGGGAATCTTACACGGCATATATCGGATACTGATGCGAACAGGTTAAATAATCAATTGACATAATTTAAGTACTATATTATTTTCTCAATCAATTAAACAACCTTTATAGATGTTTCGAATTTATATTTTTTTATGTAATCGTATGCAGGAGAGCACAGCCTAGTAACCAAGATCAGTGCATTCTATGACGCCCAGCCAGGGAGGCTGGACGCTGCATGCAGGAAACATGTGTTGTGCTCGTGTTTGTGTTGGGAAGATTTCAAGTGTATATTTATCTGTTTCTTTAAGAGATCCGGATTCTAGGAGGGAGGAAACACAGATGCTCGAAGAGCATTCCAAAGCTTACCGGTAACATTAAGGAATGAACTTTGGAAACTGACAGTTCTTGGTCGATATACATTAACCGTGTATGGATGTTCGGCAAGTGTAAGACGGGTTTTTCGGTTGTGGGTGGACGTTAAGATACAATAGTTGTTATTTGAATATTAGCATTTTGTTTACCGATTATTGATTGTGAATAATAGATATAAATATATTTCATTAAATTTGATGAAGTATCAAGATAAACTGCTTGTCATAATTATGTCAACGCGTAAGGAGGAAAAGGGTTATAATGCAGGTTGGTTCAATAAAGGATCCTTAAATAATCATTCATTGAATTAATTGTGTATTAGTCTTTTATCGTGACTAAAGCTAATGAACATGGATATAAAGCTACTTTAAAGCAACGATTTCACAAAAGAAAGATTATTATGGTATACGGAATTGAGATAAGAACTGACACTACAAGATAAAAAAACACCTTTGCAGAATCACTGAGATGAAAACTCTCCGACCCATAGTATGACTGACAATGAAAACAAAGCAAGAAACTGAAAAAAAAAGCTTTCGATGTTAAAGATGTAATAATGTACGATTGGAAAGATCGAGTAGGCGGTGCTGTATATATAATATTGAGGGAATATGTTCTGAAAAAGTGGTGAGCATCATCATCATCATCATCATCAGCCTGTGTCCGTCCACTGTTGAACGTAGGCCTCCCGCGTGAGTCTCCATCCTCTTCAATCCTCCGCCTTCCGCATCCAGGTCACTCCCGCTATTCTTCTTATATCGTCAGTCCATCTTGTAGGGGGTCGGCCAATGCTTCGTTTGCCAGTTCTTGGGCGCCATTCCAATACTTTTCTTCCCCATCGACCGTCGTCTCTTCGACAGATATGACCTGCCCATTGCCACTTGAGTGTGCCTATTCGTTGGGTAGCATCCACTACTTGAGTTCTTCTGCGTATTTCCTCGTTTCGGATTCTATCTTTTAGCGACACTCCGAGCATGGATCTCTCCATAGCACGCTGGGTGACTTTTATTTTATGGGTGAGACTTGCTGTCAGATTCCACGTCTCTGCGCCATAAGTTAATACAGGGAGGACGCATTGGTTAAACGCCTTAGTTTTAAGGCATTGCGGAATTTTCGCTTTAAAAATGTACTTTAGTTTTCCAAATGCTGCCCATCCCAGTTGTATGCGCCTGTCGATTTCTTTTGAGAAGGTTTTCTTCTGGTGAGCATAGCAGTTGGCAATATAACACTGGCCATCCGAGCTCCAGGAAGATCGCGTCTGTTATACCATCAGCCTTTAAGTAAAACTTTAAGTACCACTGATCTGGTGACTAGCTGATATTATTACAGTGTCTTGTACCTCAACTCAATTTTTTCGGTCTTAATTTCACAAGAATGCTTTGCCTAGCAATCGTTTTATTCTAGACCGTTTTTCTTTTTTTTCAACCACAAATAACACGAAGAAAAGCGATTTCGTATTTAAAAAGTAATGAATGTATATATTTTTATATTTAATTAGCTGCATTATTTTAATTTATTTACATATTTTGTATTCATTAATTATATTAATGAATTTAAATACTTTGTAAAGAAATTTAAAAGAGTAATTAACGCGTTGTCTTATATGACGTGTTTAACTTCCGTCACTGTCACTGAAGCTAGCAAAAAATAAAAATAAAAAACAACGAAGATATTACAAAAGTAACGCGATCTTTTCAGGTCCCTCTTATAATATCAAATTAGTCAGCAAATTAGCATCCATTGAGGTCTCCGCGCTTCATTTTCTGATCAGTTTTACGGCGTGCTTTAAACAGGTGAAGGAATTCTCATAAATTGATAATTGCCCGAAAGCAAAGGAAGTTGTTTCATCCATTAAATTGTATTTGATGTGAAACAGCATCTCAAGTCGTGACAAATATATTAGATGCGCTCGTTTGGTTTTGATTGTACTTGATATTGCTTCTAAGCACTGCTATACACCTACTTTATTAGATAATAAATCTTTTATAACCTTTACCTGTATGTAAAATATATAAACATTGTCTTTAATCAAGTTAACGTTTCAGTTTATAGTAACTAATTAAAAGCATACATTAGGTTCTTAACGAGATCTTTTCACTCATGTTTCTGCATGTGACATTTCGCAAAGTAAAATCATAATAGATTGTACGTTTGAGAGATACAATTACAAGATGTACATGACGTTATTTTTAAAGGATACTTTCATTAAAAGTACTTGACTCATTAACGTCACGACGAGACAAAAAAACCTGTACTATTTACATAATTTGACTGAAAGGACACTTGAAAAACACGACCTTAACAAAATGTCATTTCCCATGAATTGTAGACGTAATCAATGTTGTACAAAAAATTATAATGTTTTAAGCAAGATATTTCTGGAAAGGAATAAGAAGCGCGTAAGAAAGACCCATTATTTTGGTTTGTTTTATTTCGTATTCGATTTAGACATTTTGCTTCTTGCCATCGACACAGTAATGCAAAAATTTCGCTTCTCTCATTGTCTCTTCATTTAAAGCGATGCTCCTCACTTGGACCGTGATTCATCGCCACCTAAACCATCCAATCTCTGGGGGAGTCTGCCTCCCCAGTCTGGCACTCTCGGGGTCCAGCCGCTCCGAGCTTCTGATGTGTGAGTGACCGCGCGTGGGACGTAATGAACGAACTGACTTGGCGTGTTTCTGCGATGACGTGTTTCCCTCACGCATCTTGCAAACAGACACCGCAGTAAGGTAGGTTAGTTAGAGGCTATCGATTTCTGGAAGTATCTCCTCCATTGACTACGCACAATTATGTAAGGTCATATTTGTTTGTTTTTATCTTATATCGTGTCACATGACAACAATAAAGTTGTACAATGTTCAAGAACAAACAATCACTTAATGAAAGCATTATGCAATACTTAATATGTCATACTCTCATCTAATGTAATTGACACATTAATATTGTGACAGGAGTACATATAAGAGCTCAAAGTAAATTTGATTTGCTATCTCTAGTCAAATAACTTGGCTACATAAATAAGATAAATAAAATCGGATAAAATTAAAGTTATTAACCGAGTTTTATTATTATATTACGACGTCACTGGCTTTTTAACACCGTCATTTCAGGATCAAACTAAAGGCTTTTTCTGGGATAGGATACCTTTTTAATTTTCCTTAAATTTAAGCTTCTAAAACTATAGTATATTAGTTCGTTAGATTATTAAAATTCATCGTGTCTTAGCAACAGCTATGAATACTATACGATACGTATTATGAATGAGAGATTTTTGTGTTTAATTCCTGTCCATATTCAATAAGTGTAAGATTAAAAAAACAGCACCACAATTCGTCAACAAGGGTTCCACTAATTTATTGGGTACATTATCTTTAATCCACCTGAAAGATGATAGACTTGGCAGTATAATAGTCATTTAAAGCGTAGAAATCAAGCGTACGCGGTAGAAAAATCCTACAGGAATGAATCCTGAAGGACACTACAGGACTGCGGTGTTGTTTGTCTGATTGACTGCAGAGACAATGGACGAGAGTAAAACAAAATCATTGTTGCTGCGATATTATGTCATTCAACTAAAAAGGCGAACTTATGTAAATATATTTTTATTTTTCTTTGTTTTGCAGGAAAAATGTGGTTGAAAGATGACGATTGTGAGGCTGCCAACATGGCGTGGCGCTCTCCACCGCTGGACACCCTTGACCAGCAGAAGGCCGCACTGCACGCCAGGCTAGGCCTAACTTCCCCACCTTCTCCAGGTAAACCACTCTTCAAACCATCAAATATTTTACTAATTTAAAAACTATGTGTTGTCTAGGTAGTAGTCTTGATGCATAGGTTTGTCTTGGTAATGGAAGAAGATCGAACGCAAATAGACACGGGTCGTTCATTTACATTATACACGATCAGCTTAAAATTGTGTCCATCAACAGTCGCATATATGCCACGCAGTATCTAAGCACATTTTTTTTTATATTTGTGTGTCAATAAGAGCATATAGTCACCGTGATTCACATTTGTAAGCTTATGTCAGATGTCAGATTATTTGCTTTAATACAAAGCAGAGTCACATTCCAAAATCCCCTTCCATTTCATTATTTTTATTATTTTTAAAATGTGGTTTCAATTACACATATTTATTTGATCAACTTACGTTAATCTAGACTCTTTGTATAATATTAATGTATTATTGATTTTTAAATTTACTTATGACCAGTATTAATATTGTCTTATATATGCTATATGTTATATGCTATTGTATAATGTCTAATCACTACCAATTATATCTAGAATTTTCTATTAAAAAACTGAAACAGATTAACCTTTAAACGCCCAGTGGTTTCCTTACGGGACCGCAGATTTGCGTCGTTCAATGCCCAACTGTCCCATACAGGAAGTGCTTATGGTTCATTTCACAATCGGATTACATTAATTTTGTAATAATAGTATTAAAGTAAGTTCATGGAAGAATCTATTGTGCGACGAAACATTACAAACATTGACCTGCATACATTTTACAGATTATATAGGTAGCAGATATTTGTTTTATAAGACAAGTAATAACTGCTCATGTAAATCAATATTTTACATACCTGCAATCAAGATTGTGATATTGTGACAAAAATATATACGAGTATCTAGAAATGTATTATTTTGGTTAGAATACATGGATGTGAGATATATGATACGAACTTCTTGTAGATATTTTAATTAGTATGATTTCTATAAAATCATTAATATAATGGCGTTTGAAGCAGTGTAGTCTCGTGCACCAATTTATTTTAAGTCGTTTTAAAAGACGTGGAAAACCATCAAATCATTCATACCGGTGATTCTGTAATGATTAAGTAGGAACATTCCGGTAGGTTTATTATACACGGCTCGTTAAGTAGCGTTTGTCAAAAGCCCGTTACCAAATCCCTCCCATGTCTAACAAGGAGAACTATTAGATGTTCATGGTTAGGCACTCGGCTTTATAATCAAAAAAACTACACACGAAACATAAATTGTATGCGATAACTTTCTATGGGAATTAAGAAAACAAAAAATCGAAGAAATACCAAGAACGGCGTAAACTCTCAAAGACTATTTTTTGACAAATTTTACCTACTAACTGGAAATATGTTGTTCAAGATACAAGTAAATAAGTGCTGCTAAATTGAAATCACGATTGCCAAAGACAGTGTTCATGACGCTGCTCATGACAGCTATAGACGTCATCGACGGTCAAAGGATGAAAATCATAATTCATTGATCTTTGTTTCACTGCTTATTTATTTTTCAAATTTTCAATTTAATTAAATAAAGCTCTTCTTAATCAAATATCCAATTTACAAAAAATAATAGTATGTAAATAGCATATTCGCTATTAATTACAACATTTAGACACCATAAAACACTGACATGGACATTTCTGTGAAACTACATTCTGCCATTAAGTGAAACAGTATTCTGTGTAAATTATGTTAAAACAAGGTTTGAAATTCCTATATATTTAATATTAAAATGAATCTCAAACTGAATGCTTTAAATATAAATAACATGGGCATTTATATTCATATGGACACCGCATTCATATGCGTGAATTAAATGCTGATTTATTTATTTTCTCCTGGAAACACCTTTCCTTATTAGATTATACAGTCAATATATTATGTATTTATCACACACGCGTCTCATGTATTATCATATTTATATAATCATCAAAAACCCAGCCCTTCAAAGATACAAGTCTGCTGTTTCCACCTTAGAAACAGGGAAGCTAACAAAAAGCTTCGTGTCACGTGGGAAGGTAGAGTACTGGAACATAACCATCATCCAAAAAACCTCGGAGTCGCTCTAGATCGCACCCTCACCTTCAGGCGTCATTGCAGCAACACTAAACAGAAAATTGCAACAAGAAATAACCTGATGAAAACTGACCAATGTTCACTGGGGAGCCCAACCACCCATTCTTCGTACTGCAGCTTTAGCACTTTGTTTCTCAGTCGGAGAATATGCGTCACCAGTATATGGGGTTGATGCTATCACATGAGCTATGGATGTCGTCAGATACTGGGCAAAAACAGTTTGATGTCGCTGATACGAAGATGAAGATATTTATATACATTCTGAAAAGATCCAGAAGCTGTGAAGAGAACGTAATATTTGTTTCAAATCGAATATTTATATCAAAAATCATACGTGTGAGTTTATTTAAGACTCTTTTGATAATACAGGTAAGTTTGATTTGTCAGCGTCCACTGTAAGGGCCTGTAATTGGCAGGCTTGTCTCTTGCTCCGAGCGATATTCCGCGTTCCGTTCCGCGGAATTACCCACAGCGCGTGGCTCGGAAACTGTCAAATATAATTGGAACAATTCCAGGTGTCGGCTCGCGGTCTATGACAATCCGACACACGCCGTATCTACCTGCGTTAAGCGACGCGCAACCGTGATTTCCTTATTGAAAATGCGACTTAAAACGCACTACAACGTAAAAAACTAGCTTCACTGCATTGCGTCCGAGACAATTTGTCATACATTCGTTTAAATCACACTAGTGTAACAGATTAATTGAAAAAACGATGTCTCATTATAGTGGCGATAATAAATGATACACTTTTAATGCGGTGGAATCGATTCGTTTCACGGTTTGTTAGTGCTAAGCGTTCACGCATCACATCGCGTCTTCAGTGTACTTCTTTGTATTAGCACTAATTCGATATAAAGTGAACATTATATCGGCTGTCACAAAACTATGCCTCTAGGTATACTTAATAATAATTAATCTATTATTAACGGTATATTTTTTACCTAACACTCAAAATATACTTAAAGAGACAAAGTATTTATAATGTAACATGGGCAGTGCCGGTTTTAGGGGTTGGCCAAGTGGGTCGGTGCCCCAGGGGGAATAAGCTAAGGGCGCCGCAGAGTTGAATTATATTTTTAATATAAATAAGAAAAAATATGGGGCGCTAGAAAAAAAAATGCCCTAGGGCGCCGCAGGGTTGAATTGCGGTACTGATCATGGCAATAAATAAAATCCTTCTCTTTCATATGCTAAATTGCACAACTTTTGTCTTTCAATAGATCGTTTTTCGTGTGCACGCATACAGGTGAGTACAGCCGCTCCGTAAAAATAAACTCTGTGAGGAGTCTTATAATTATAGTGTTTATATATGAATGTTTCTTGAAAAGATTCAGATTGTAGCAAGCAAGAATCACAGATACTAGACTAGAATAGTATTTCAGAGCTCACCTGTGGCGCTTCGGAAGCAATTTTGTGAATTCCCTATTCTTAGATGAAATACATTCACTGTTTATAAGTGATCAGTAAGTGTGCGACGAGTCTATTGGCTGCTATTAGATGCTTATGCTGAGCTGAAAAGAGTTGCGGAGGATCAAGATAAATTTAGATCGAGATGCAAGATCCTGTTGCTGCAAACCAATCCACAGGATTGATACTACGAAGAAGAAGGTGCAGAAGTTATTAAATCTTTGAGCTCAAAAAAAAACAGCAATAATAAATGTCTGTTTCGAAGATCGAATGTTAAATATTGGAAGTCTACTTTTTAATATTCTATAGTTTATAAAAGGTTACCCCCCTCTGTTACATAACAATCTTGTGAGATTTTCAGTGAAAATAATGGTCCAATTTATCTGTGTGACATTGCGACTTAAAAATGATTAGTTGGGCAATTTAACGCTGCGTAGTTCTGAATCTCTATTTATTGTAAAATATAACAAAAATAATTGATAATATTAATTATTCCGCTTGGAGAACTATGCATATTTTGTCTAAATTTCAAAATGCAAAACACCATTTATTCGTTACAACATATTTATATTCATAAAATATGATTGCGAAAAACTCTAACTTGCTAAAATTTGTGTTGTATTATAATATTACAAATGAGTTCCGCTCTGAAGAGCAACAATTGCTTATATTTTTCTTTTCTATTTTTATACACTTTTTAATAATTTATCTAATAAAGAGCTCACAGTACATTTTTTTTTTATTATAGACAAACTTCTTTACTCATTCAACACTATTATATCTATCATCGTACTATTCAATTAGTATTTTTTCCTACACACACACACACACCCTACCTCATCTCCTACATAAAATGGTTCGACCACTTATGAAGTATTATGCATCTCGGTTGTCTCTTGACAGTGATGGATTGAGGAAGGCTACAAGTTAGTCGAAACTGCAGTCTCCTAAATATCGGCCATATCTTACGTGATCATTGTAAAAACAAGATAAATAAATAAACATTTATTATTTATAATGAATATCAAAGTTAATGCTGAAAACTTCAATGTTTATTAATATACATTGATATAAATTATGAAAACTTTATTAATAGCTTTATAAGTCCATATTTTTTTTAATATTCTAATACTTTATAAACTACTGAAGATTTATATTTAACATTTAATTTCACAGCAAACATCATCTCATATGACATTTCTCTCATGAAGATTTTATAAGATGATATTTGTTGTGATTTTGTATGTGAATCGGTAGTCTTATATTAGTGGCATTCATTTTAATTTCAATTTGTAAAATATAAGTAACTTATTGTTTTTTAAAAAGTAATTACACCTTTTATAGATTCGATATATATTTTTAAAATAAGAGATCATTATTTACTTTTATTTTCAGATTTATAGAACTGTATACAAGTAAGTATGTCTATACAGATTCCCAATTGTTAGACGCACATGTTATTTGACAAAATTACACTGGGCTTATTCCCTCCCAGGTCCAGCGAATTTATTACCGACAAAGAAATTTCCCTTACAAAAGTAGGGTTTAGGGAAAGTAAAATATATGACATTTGGAATGGACTGCACGAGTTGAGGGGGGTGGGAAGCCCCTACACAACTACTTCAGGAACAAATAACGGGACTCTCAAAAGGCATGATCCAATCGCATAGTTACGCAAATTGAAATAATTATTTTCCATTGAAAACTACAAACGTCAAATATTGTCACAAACACAAAAGTGGCTGTGTAAATGATTTTTGTTGGTATTACTTTTTTTAAACTATATTTTTTAAATATACATATACTATACATAAAATTCTTTTTTCAACGCGTCAATCCAAACACAAAAATAACGGCAGAAGCGGGATGCGAACCGCGGACCTTGGAAACCAACTATGCCCAGGTATTCATACCGCTCAGCCGACTCGGCTATTACTATGCCTGGACCGACTCACGTTGAAACTAGTATTTATGTCATTGTTATCATCGTATGATAGATGTCGCTATAGTATATATTCAAAGTATGTATATTTTTATTTTTTATTATTCAATCAGTCTTCATTTATTCACAAGCTTAATATTATTATTTTCCGACAGTCTATTTATTTTAGTAAGTACCACTCGGGTCTCGAACCAAACTATAGACTGAATGGATGAGAAACGACTACTTATAGTTCCTAATATTCTACTTATAGTAGAATTTTATGTACAGTACATGTATATTTAATTATTAATAATATTGTAATATAGTAAATGATCTATAAAAGTAGATTAGAATATTGAAATAATAAAATAATATTCTAATAAAAATTTTAAAAAATCCATATATATATTTTACCTTAACTTTTATTTCATTACGAGTATAATTAACTGAATAACTTATTTTCTACAAGTATAATTTCCTTTCAATCATTATCTTCTTCTTCTTCTTCTTCTACTACTACTACTACTTCCTGCTGTGTCGCTATCTTGTGCGGGTGTCTGCCTGAAACACTTTTTCGTTCTAAGTTCTGTTAATAATACCAGTACCAAGATTCTTTCCTTAACGCTCTAGATGCTCTTTCAGTACCTGTGTTTTCTTCTTCTTACAGCTTCTAATTTCCGAAACATATCAATATACATTGGCAATCTCTAAAAACCCACTCACAAATATGACACATGTTTTTAACTTGAAACTGTGTGTTAAAGAAAAAACTCAAAATAAACGACGAATATTAAAACCCTTTCGCATCGGTTGTCGGCATATGCCGTGATAAGATTCCCCGACCGTCGACATTGGTTGACGTGATAAATCGTTTTACTACTTTCTCAGAATAGTTTTTTATGCATTATCTGATATCTAAAGAATACAAGAACCAATGTAATATATGAAAATAGACCAGATAAAATTTATGCTTTAAATACTATATTTATATTAGACAGTATAATTTGTATTCAAACCGAGCCGTAATGAAAGGATTAAAAACGAATTTGCTCACGTTGAAAATCAATTTTGAAAAATTTGATTTAGCTATTAACCGTTGGTGTAGGAGCTGGCACCCAGCAAAAGGAAATGCAACACGAAATTGAATGTGGAATTTTATCTGGATATATCCATTGGGGCAATCCGCGGTGTTCGGGCAATCGGATAAAAGATGGCCGTCTGATGGGCCAATCAATGAGGTGGGAGGGAAGGGGATGCTTTCTGAAGGGTGATCGGAACTTTGTTTCATTGTGTTCACTCCCTGTGCATACGTTAAAATATACTCGCTCTTCGGTGAACATAAACGTATTAATTACATGATTAAAATTTTACGACACTCTATCTATGTAATTTAACTGAATATATAATAATAGATGCGCGCTTTGTAAGTTGCATTTAAGAATTTAATTACACAGTAAAATAGGTGAACAATTTATCAAACATATGTTTGATAAACAGTAATACAATTATTATACCAAATTTCAAAAAATATTCAAAATAATTATTTTTTATTTACTTTCTTCCATCTGTCAACCCTAGAACTCGAATGCCTTTAATATTCAAAATAATTTACGAATAAGCTGCATTTTGTTGCCAAATTTGTTGTGTTTTATCTCACAACGCTATGCTCAAGTATAAAGTATGACAATGACATATTTCTTAGAATTTAACCTTATTATATATAGAACCATTAAATATAATTTAAATTGATGTTTGTCGATAAAACGGCCAGGGGCGAATCCCTTAGCAAATTAATAATTCTCTAGGAATCATTATTATGAAATTATATATGTATTGTTATCTATTGATTTTCTTATCAATTATTTATTACGTTTTACATATATTTGCAACAACAGATTCAACGTCGAAAATTGCTTTAAAATCCATTATTCAGAAGCAAAGCGTTTTTATTGTCTTAAAAAAACGGAAAAATATTTTCTGAACTGCACAGTAAATCAAATTGAATTTATTTCTTAGACATTACATGAAACTGTTTACAAAAAAGTACAGAAATCTCGCCCCGCTTTTCGTTTCTTAAATGCTTTATAGTCGCTCAAGCTCCCGCGTTTCTCTCACTTCATTTTACAAGCATAAATACTTTTCACTCAATTCCCTTTTCCCGTGGCGTGCGAAATAATGGAGCAACTTTTCTCGTCTCTCGCCTCCATCCTCCGGGTTCCTCCCGCTCCCCTTTATTACATAAATCGTGCATAAAACCCGTCGGACGGCAGATTTCCGTATCACGGATCGCGAGCACGCATTAAATCATCCCTTAAGCACCGCTACCTTGGAGCCATTTTCCTTTGTTTTTATAATCTCGCTCCGGCCATTCCGGACCGAGCTTCGCAAACTTGTGAAGCTCTCTCTCTTTTATCCTCTTTCTCTGCTCTCCCCAAAAACTAAATCTAGCGCTAACTCGATTTGAATAGGGTAAAGTGTTGTTAGTACTCGAGCGCCATACCTCGGCTCAATTTAGAAAATCTATGTTTTATGGCTCTCGTAACTTTATTGACCGTCATCATGATGAGTATCCCCGACCACTGAAACTTGAGTGAGCTAAATTAATAACTATTCAATCGATTAATTTAAAATCATAAATTAATAAAAATAAACATTTATGACGAGTTTTAGTCTTATAGTTATCAAATTATTAATATCGAAATTCAAAATACACTTTTATTGCTATTTTAAATTTTAATGGCACTAAATATATTTAAAAGCGATCATATAATCAATTACATCGTTTATATTTAATAATCCAGCTATTTAATAGCTTAAAAATAAAATTATTTTCCAAATAATATTACGACTTTTGTTTAATTAATATAAAATTATAATGACTATAAATGAGAATGAAGTATAAAACACATCTATCAACCATTAAAATGCAACCCCTGCAACGTCGATCGATAATATCGGAGAGGAGAAATTCGCCAGACACTGCTCAACCTAAAAGCCACAATTCCAATTATGGCCTTCAAACCCTACGAAATTATTTATTAAATAGGCGTAAACATTTTTTTTTTAATTTCTACATGTAATTTATTATTGTAAACTATTAATACAAATATGTATCATTTGCAAAACTATATTCGCTTCATACTTGTTTTATTTTATAGTTAATTTAAGTGATCAATAAAACATTGCCGTTACACGAACTGCAAAGCAAAAACATTAAAAATACCCATTAATAATACTCATCTTGCAAGAAAATGTATTGTTTTCTTACATTATAATGTGTCACTTGTAAAGAAGAATATTAGTCTCAATGGGGCGCTCGATAATTTATTCGAATAGCTTATAAATACCCGGAGAGGATCGACTTTTATCGTGAAAGTTGTTAGCCGGAATGGGCGTTTCTATTTTGGATGGCTATTTGGTTAGCAAAAGTGGAAGAAAGCATTGAACTATAAATATTCATTCCCTTCCCGAGTATTTTCCTCCTTCCACCGCAGCGAGCTTATCGGCCGGTCGCAGCTAGCCTCGGTCCAGCGGCGCTGGTCATCTACCGGAAGTCTATCGAAACTAAACGGGGAACGAGCTTTCAAAGCTCACGTACTTAAAGCTCGTACCAACTACGGAAAAGAAAAGCTCTCACAGACACCTCTGCTCGCTCGGAAATTTGTTTATGATTATAACCACTTGTTTAATGCACTGTATAATTTAATTATTAATAAACGTCTATTTTTGCGCTTTCGTTATATGCGTTACAGCGGTTTCTTATGATAATAGTGTGTGATTGAATAAATAATAATAACTTATTTTCAATATCACTTTTTTAATAAATTTCACGGTAAATGTGACTCAGACAACATTCCTACAAAATCATGTATAGTCTTGTAAATTTAGTATGAATACACTAAATAAAATGTATTTGCTAGAAACCTGGCCCTATATATTGTAAAAGTTATAATACTTTTATTGATTTCAACAGGTTAGTACATAATTGTAATTATTTGAACAAAACGTGTGAAACATTACATATTATAATTAATATCAATTGTTTGGTAAATTCTTATATAAATAAATTAAGAATAAATAAATAAAAAAATATAATGATGTAAATTATTACAAATATATACAAGAAAAATATTAAAATGTACAATTATTATGTTTATTTTAAAGATCGCCTGAATTCCTAAATAGAAAATTAAATATTTTTTGTATTTTTTAGTGAAATTGAAACTTTTTGTTATTAATTGTAGGGATAACATATACTCGTACATATATGAATAAACATAATTTTATAAATGATATGATGAAAATATACATTTTCATGATATTTCAAATTTTAGGTATTCTGTTTAAAAAAAACACATTTTTTTTAATTTACATTATAGCATACATAAAAGAGAAAAAACTCCTTAATGTCTGAATAGAATAATCGATAATTTTGTATTATATATTGCAGTGAAAACCTATTATCATTATATATTAAAAACGAAAGTCACGCTGCACCGTTCATAAATCATTTTCGAAATAATAAAATGGCATCGAATAATAATAACAACTTTCGTTTTCGTAACGAATTCGTTTATTATTGATGCAGACGGTTGAATCTGGTTTCACAATTGCCTACCAGTTGCATCCCCATTTATCATACGGGGGAGACTCCCTCGTTTCTTTAAAAAATCAACCCTCAACCCTTTGTGGGGTTAGTCTGGCACGCGCGAGCTTTCACGACAGACGAAAGTTTGTACAAGCCACTTCCTTCATATCCGGTGAGGGAATTTAATAAACAAATAACATTCCCGACAATATATCACATAATCACAACATACACAATGCTTAGAAGAAAAAAATAATAATTACGTTCAAAAGTTTGAATTAAAAAAAATCTTATTCCAAATCAGTAGAATCTTAAATGCATAAATTATTTATATATCTATAGTAACATAGTATTTTTAAATTTATTGAAATGCATTAAATATTGCATAAGTACTAAACAATATTTTGACAATCAATTAAATTTTAATTGCTTTTAACTTACTTAATTTTAAGGTAACTTTCTTTCGTTATAAATGTTTTATTATTAATTAAAATTATTAAATAAATGATTTTATTGTACCTTGTTTAACTTGTAGTAATTCAAGTATTGTTTACCACAGAAATGAATGGTTTTGGATACAATATCCCATTTCTTAGATCACTTGCAAATAATGAGAGTTTTTTCACAAGTAAATGTTGAATTAATAAATAAACATTGTATCTAGAACCGAGGTTCTTATTAATGTGATTTACAATCTTCTTGCATTAGGTCTTGAGGTGTGCAGCTTGTTGGGCACATGGAGCAGGATCTCAGGTGTGAGGCGGTCTGCAGGTCTCCGCAGTCGATTTACAATTTTTAAACATTATCCATGTTGAAACAAAGTAAAATGACATTATCGATTAAATATGTATAATTGTAATATTTATTTTTTTCCAAATGTATATTTTTTTGTATGATTCAATGCTTAATGTAAAAATAAGGGTTACAAACCAGCGTCAGTCGAAATGTGTTTGATCGCCGAATTGACTTCATGGCTACCTACCGCCCTTATAATAGCGCCACGAGCGGCTGCTTCTTCAAAAATGTTACGAGCTTATATTTTTTGCGACGGCCGCCAACATATGTTACCCCTGCCAATAACTTGCTAAACATCTTTATAGTCATAAAAAGTCTTGCACTTTTTTGTCATACCAAATATTTTACGTCTTTAATAACAAGGGAGCTCACACAACAAGGGGCGCTCTTTTTACTCCCAATATTAATAAATATAGATAATATAACATTATATTTAGCTTAAACAAGCATTCGTGTTAAATTTTTGATATATCCATCTTACTCTATTTATTTATGTTTTTATTTTTCAGCAAATTACATTATTTAATATTTTTAAAATCGTGTCATTACTTAACTTCACTCAAAAATCAACATAAACTCTGACTTTTTATGAACGTTAAGGTCATTTTAACTGACAATACTTGGTGAAACTGCATAAATATAATTTTATATTAATATGTATTAAAGAATTAACAAAATAAAAATATTTTATTTGATTTCACATTTATTTTTAAATTTTTGTACAATGTACATGTTTCGGACTCCAACGATACTATCGTAAGCAATGGCTAAACTCTACACTGACAATCGATTATAAGGTAAGGGATGAACTTGTATTAGTTCTTACTTTAATACACACATATTTACAGAATGTACATGTGTTGTTGGTCAAACTTTTGAAATAAAGAAATTACATATTTTCTCTCTCAGTATAACCTCCAATAATTATAATAATATATTAAACAATAAACTATAGTACAACTAATATATTTAACCTTATAAATTGTTTTTACTATAATAGAACTGGAGCATATATAAACGTTAAAAGACTTAAAATTACTGAAAGTACAAGCTTGTAAGCAAAAAGTTGTAATTAACATCAATCTATATATATAAAAGAAAGTCGGGTTATATTTGTTTTTATAACTCAAGAACGGCCAAACCGACTTGGCTGAAAATTGGTGGAAAGGTAGCTTAGAACCCAAAAACGTCCATGGGATACTCAAAATTGATTTGATTAAGAAAAAATATTGAACATTTACGTAAACATGTTTTCATACAAGACTATTGTAACTTGACAGCTGTCAGATAAGACGGTGTTGCCATAGTCAGCAACATAACTAAAAATGACGCAATAGTAGGTATTGTAAGTAGGTACCTACGTAAGGTACGGAATATTATGAAACAAAAAAGAAAACAAAAGGCAGGAAAAAAAAGACAAAAACAAAATAAATATTAGTGAAAATATCAGTTTAATCTTTTATTTGTTAAAAATGTTATAACAAAAAGCAAATGGAAAGGCATCTTCTTATTCTATTGTGCTATTTTTATTTTTTATTATTTTCTCTATTTATTGTATATTTATGTATACTATTCTAAATATATGTTTCTAAATATTTGTAAAAAAATTGAAATGGACCAAATATATGATATCATATGTACCGAAAAATTCAACTTAATAAAATCCAAAATCTGCTCATTTATTGCCTTTCGGGTGAAACAAAGTTCACCGGGTCAGCTAGTTATTTATATAAATACTCAGTGATCAAGCTTTTTTTTCTTTATACGATTTAGAATCATTTATTTTTAATATAAAATGGTTTCAAAATACGAGTATGAAGAGATAAACATTCCCATTTGAATTATGCTAAGGAACTTTTGGAGGTTATGATATATTCGTATATTTGCAAGTATAATATTATTCGTTTCCTTGATATGTATAAGCAAATATTTATTGAACTACTTTTCTGTATGGAATGTTTACAATTTGGTATATTTCCATCTAAGAGTGGAATAATTTAACTGACCGTTCTCCTTGCATTGCGTCCATTTCCGCTTAAAAACATTGGCTCTGTATTTACTTAGATGGTTCAATTTCCTTCCCAAATGCATACTCAAGTACCCAGGGATGCGACTTGAAAAAAAAACAAAATCTATCGCGATTTTTTGATACAAATTATTTTATAAATATATTTCTTACAATAGTTAATTGTAATTATACAATCATCTTAAATGATTGATAACATTACATGTATAACATTGTGTTCTATTATTTTGTCATTACATAATAAATAAAGCAAAATTCATGATCAATTAGCATCACTATGAATATTTAAATTCCATTCCTTGATCATACATGATAATATATTTCACACGTATAACTTTTATTTTTTTATTTTACAATAAATGTATACTTTTAGTTATTACTGACGTGATTAAATAGTATTTTTTTATATAGTGTTCACTACTGTGGGTATTTTTAGGGCAACCATGTGTTTAAAGTGAACGAAAAAATGTCTCATCGCAGGTCAGGAGGAAGGTAGCCACTCTAAATGTTAAAACATCGGGCCATTTCCATGTTTACACATGGAAATCGTAGTCACCCCCAGAACAAAGTGTTTTTCCATAACCCCACTGCACTATTTTCTAGAACAACATTTTTATTTTGATCGAAGCTCCGCAACAAGTAAAATTGAATATTTCTATATGAACCCAAACATAACATTTACATTAAACTATCATATTTTACATAATATATCAATTGCGGCTTTGGTAGAATCATTCCACATTATTAAGATATATAATACAACATAATAAAGCAGATAAAAATCATCGTTCAGGAGTATAGTATGGTTTTTTCAGGCAATAGAGTCATATGTTGCCGATTTTCAGCAAATAATATAATACTAATTACTGTTGCTTTTATTTAGTATATTCTGTTGAATTTGCTTAAAAGTAAGACTTGAAACAGAGAGACGTGGTAATATTTAAGCTATCTAGTTTCATGAGTATAGATTATGTTAAGTTGATAGAAGAAAGTAATTTCTTAAGGCATCTTATCGAATGTAGCGAGACTCTCACTCAGCTTTTCTTATATCTAAGTTCACGTTTGATTATTTATGAAAAAACCACCTGTCTGATTACTTTCAACACTGCACCGCTAAGGAAATGTATTCCGCGATTCAAAGGCCAGGGCCGCATTTATACCTGCCTCAAAGAAACTCACTTTTCCACTCCGCTTTAAGGGGGCCCCGTGAAAAAGAAGGAATAATATGAAAAACGTTTTTTCACGATGTCGACCGGCACAAAGGGCGACCGCGGTCCGAGTGTGCTTACTTAAAAGGTTCCTCGGCGGTGCTTTGATATGGAAATACGAGAAGGAATAAAGTTCTCTCTAATGCTCTGGTCCTCCTACTCCCAACTCCTGACTCCTCACAACTCCCACCTTATAGAGCGGTCAGCTGGCACTTGAATACATTTGCCCCTTTCCAAGCGCATCGTTTTACATTTTATTATTTGAATGAATACTACTTCACTTTGCCCTTTTTTAAACTCAAATCGAGCAAGCGATCACTGCGTTGCTTTCCCTTACCATTTTAAGCAATATTAAAATATAAATTGAACACTTATTTATAAATCAATATTATATATTTCATTCATGTTATCAAATGGCGCCCATGTAAATACTTAACTTTTTTATGTAAACGCATGCAGGAGAGCACACCCGGTCAAGACCAGTGCACTCTATGACGCTCAGCCAGGGAGGCTGGACGCTGCATGCGGGAATACGTTGTAATAAGAAGCTCATCTAACTACATTGCTTTATATATTTTATTAATATGTAATATAAATAAATGCTTAGGTGTACATTTTAAAAATAATATTGTAGTCTTTAGTAACAATTATAATTTACAATAACTCACGATCTTGTATAATATATAAATTTATCATACGTATTGAGACGTAATTCAGGTATGATCATAAGAGTACCGTGACAACAATAGAAGTTTTTTTTAATTCAATTTATAAGTCAGTGAAACTATGAATAAATTACACGACCTGTTTCATTTTTGTGCCCCCTCCTATATATAACGAACCCTTTACTGTTACTTCATATTCGGCTGCTTGCGTAGATCTCTATTCCCTCGGTGTTCTTGTAAACCGCCACTCGCAGCAGTCACAAGAGAGCACCCTCCAAACTTTAAAACCAAAATAAGCCAATAATAATTTACATTTCACCCCTACCCGCATTTCAAATGATATTAATTCTCGTAGAGTTTTTTTTTCAACCCTTCTGAAACCTCCTGGGGTGTCATTTGCATCCCTCGGGGCGTGCGATGACTGACACCCTTTTCACGTGATTTCTCGCGACGATAAAAAAAAACTCATTCACGGGGTTGTTCCCATTGTTCGGTATGCATATCTATAATGCGATGACTTGTTGAAAGAAGGGGCATTGCTGCAAGTACAATTTGATTTGAGGTTAATTATGATCGGTAGTATAAGTACTCTATAAAGTTCATTTTAAGTTTCTCGTTTTAGGAATATAAAATTGTAATCTGTCAGTGTTTTTTTATTGATGATTATATGCATTACAAAAAATGTTTTTGTACTTCCGATGTAAATTTATAAACGTATATATGGAAGAGGAAAACAACTGCAGTTTATAACAACCATAGAATACTGGGTAAATAGTAACATAACTTTCGTGATCAATGACGAGTTAAAGAAGCTGACAAGGTAACCTGCCATTCTACAGTCGATTGAGTGATTAATATGGATCTAACCGGGCCATATTCTTCAAATATCGTACAATCGCATAAACTACATCAGCCTTTTTTATCAGAAACTATACATACAATAATTCTCGGTAGACTTTCGTAACGCAGAGCTTACATGTGCTTTACAGCGGCAGTTTGTAGCTTTGACTTACAACTACGAGTGCTTAATCTAGATTAAGAGCTGATATGGAATAATTATAATGATGATTTTAAATCAAAATACGCAAACATAATGTATCTTGTACATATTGTTTTAATCGTTTTGTATTTAAAATGATTTAATACTTTATATATATGAAATAATTGTATAGAAGAAGAGTTGCAGAATCACGTGTCGTCCACGTGTGTTTCTTTTATTCTATTCAACGCGCGAATGGGTAAAAAAATCTCGCATTATAGTATCCTGTTCAATTGTGCCCCCGAAGCTTTTAGCGTAGAAAAAGCTCCGCGGGAGGATCCATGCGGGGGAGCTTTTAATCTGCTACCTGGGACTTGGATCCGCGAAGATATCCAACGAGGTCTCGGCCACAATTCACCAGAAAAAACTACCAAAAAGCTCTGAACGATTGAGCTATCAAGCGATACCAAAGCTCAGCGCCAACGCAGGGGTTGGATCACTGAATACCTTAAATAGATTAGTGTAATTTATTTCTAAATTATTTTACTGTATTAATTATTTGATTCGATTCTTATACACTCAAATAATTTTAAATATGAATATTTGTAATATTGTTTGAATATGGATCACGTTAAGCACTGTTTTTTCACATACATGAAGTCGGTTTGGCTTTCAGTAAGATTTTACAAAGTTTTTATATCTTTAAACGTACTCATGTAGAATATTTTTACATATGAGTAATTGAAACAGCTCTCATTGAAAGCGTAACTGTTCATAGTCTTCAAGTATGTGAAATAAGTATTTCTAATACCATGTTTATTAAAAATAAGCAATATTTTTAATAAAATAGTTCACAAAGATCTTTTATGATTATGTTAAGCATTTTAATTAATATTTCATTTAAGAACACAGACATGCCGCATTTAAGTGTTTTGGTATCCCAGTCAACTTTCTAACGTTCAATTAGGTAGAATAGACGCTTAATTAGTTTAAATTTTAAAACAATTTTTAATTAGTAACTATTTTAGTTTAAGAAAATGTTTTTACCCTTTTATTACGGCTCGATGAAATACAAATTATACCGTCAATAATCAAACTTGTATTTGAAGCATAAATGAACTTATCTGGTATATTTTCTATTGTATATATATCACATTGGTTCTTGTATCCTTTAGCTATCAGATGATGCATAAAAAACTATTCTAAGAAAGTAGCAAAACGATATATCACGGCTACCAATGTCACCGGTAGGGGAATCTTACACTGCATATATCGGGTACCAATGCGATCAGGTTAAAACATGTCTATCAGCTTAGTGTGCAACTGTTTATTTATTTATATTTATCAAAATAATTAAAGTAGAATAATATCATTGAATGGAATGGCTCATTAAGAAATGAGAATTCACTGAAAGCCGTTTAACAAAGGATATTTTGGAAATGGCGCATTAACGGATCGCGTATATTTTTAATAATATTCCGTAAGTTATTATTTTTGGCAATTTATTGTTTACCCATTCACCCCGGCGAGCAATATTGGCCTAAACATACCCCCACTGTACACAAGCGTACATACCCACCCGGAGTATTCTCTTTGTTAATTGTTTCCCGCGTGCAATAATAATATATTTTGCACAGATGCCCGACACAAAAATACAGGTCTAAACAAAAGTACCACTAAAAATGTCAATAGCCGGCCTCCTCGGGGGCAATAACATGACAAATACGTTAATCGAAAACATTACAACTTGCTTCCCACAACGGCCCGAGGCAATGGAGGAAATTATTTATCGCACATTTAATTACGAAAAAAGTCATAAATAATCAAGCCAAATATTGCCAGAGATATAAATGCTAGGCCGACTTGCTAAACTTAAATAACACGAGTCGTTAACACATTGGCAAATACTATATTTACATGTGTTTTATAACATAATTATTTCTCGTACTTTTCCCATCAACATAATCACAAACATTAGAACGTAAAAATTAACGTTATTCATATATTTGTGTTAGTCTTGTTAAACAGACTCTTTTTCAGTATCTTACAACACCAGTGTTTTTTTCATTAACCTTTATAAAAAATATGATTAAAAACAATGTTTGTTTTAATTCTTTAATCCTTGACAACCATTGGCAAACTGATTTTAAAGTAACGCACCAGGAAAAATGACATTTCTTTCCGTTTTACATAACAGAATCGCAATGCAACATAATTTTTGCATGCTCCAAATAGCCATCTTTGTTGAATGCAATATTGGACGTTTTATTTTGTGACAATAATGCCTTGTTATTTGTGTGTCAATCATGATATACTTATGACAGGGTTTTTATTGTTACAAGTCAAGCTATTTATCTTGAGTCTCCTGACGCTAGTTCTGAGTGTGAGGTCATTGACACTAAGTGTGTCAATAAATTTACATCGCCACACTTATGGTTGTATCTACTTTAATGACTCATTGAAATGTTACCTATTATGTAATTTCATTTAAGGAAAAATAAAATAAACTGTCAAAGACGACCATATGGCCATAATATTTTTAACACAGTGCCTTCTTTATGGATATATTAATCGACAGATAGATTACATATATAAATTGTAAGATAATTTTGAGGAAGCAAGTATGCTTAAAATCAAATTGAGTGTAAATTCAGAAAAATATATATAGTTTTTTCGAACATAACAGCAGTACAATGTAACTGTAACACGAGGTTCAAAAATCTGTACAAAACTAGTAACGTTAATTAATTTCTTTTCTACAAGCGATTACATTAACAAAAAATAAATTTACTCCATGCTTTTAAATATTTATTTTTATAAAAATTTATGCCGTGAACTTAGTTATTATTATATTATATTAAAATATGAATACAACTGAATATATAGCTTTCTTCTGCTCTCTGTATAAGTCGTCAATTTATTTTTAATTATTGCTGTTATTACAAAAATTTTGACAAACAGCTCAGAAAATATCCTTTATAATTGAAAGAGTTTGGTTCTATATCCATTTCACTGGCAGAAAATATTGAACCGGTTAATTCGTCCGGGCTCGAATTGCCTTCCCCCGGTAACTAATTAAGAGATTATTTGGCGCGGAAAATTTACTGCAACTCCGCCTGTAGTAATGGCAGTTGAAAAATCATTATTTCCGAGCTGCTTCACTAGGATCGCTGGCTCCTTGGAGAAAATAATCCAAACTAGAAGAGGTTAAGCAATCCTGCGTTTGTCGGATACTTAAAACATGGTAGAATCATTTTTAATAGGCAAATATACATACATATAGGCATAATAAATATTCTGTTAATTTTATTGAAGGTTTTTCCTTTGTTTTAAAATCAAAACACTCATTTTATAAATTACAATTCCATAACAAAATGTTAATTTTTAGTATAAACATTTGATTTTTCTGTACTGAATGGTTGTTATTTGTGACAACCACATTCTCCAGCTGTGGAATGATAGAATAAAAATATAAATTGACATTTAAAATGTACTTATGTTTCACAGGTATATATAAACCTTGATTGTTTGGTAAGAGTAATTCACATGTCAATTTGCATCGTCACATGTCATTTCTTTGAGATATTGGGTTATTAGTTCAACGTATTATGCATTATAATTCCAGAATATTTGATTAGAACAAGAAACTCTCTTCAATAATTTAGAAACAGTAAAACTAAACTCGTATTCACATGTATGAATATTCAATATTCAACGATTCAACCATACTAAGAAGTTATGTACAGTTTCACTGGCTCCCCAGTTGTGTTCTTCTCTATGGTCAAGTTGCTCCGTGAGCATTGTGCTGATATGGAAGCTCTTTGCGCGGGAAACAATCGCCGATGCACATAACCTGTGCAACATGGCCGCTGCTAATTAAAACATTACTAACCGTTCTCCGCAGAGGAAAAAACATGTAGCTATGCGGATTCTTTATATAACTCTACTTCGCTTGTGGGCACAGCTTAGGTACGCCATTATATCGACGTAATTCATACGCAATCACTGCATAAATCAGAAACATTATAACATCAGTAAATTAAATATAAATGTATTTTATTGTGACCATTACAAATTTTCGTTCGCGCTAATAATGACGTATTTTAAGTGTATTTTTAATCGATTCTTAGACTAGATTTCTGTAAATCATTTGTGTAAACAAATACGTCAGTTCTCATCGAATGATTTTTATTTGAATATATTAAATAATATATTCAGTATTATTCTGCATATTTATAATGAGCTGATCATAATCGTCTAATTCATAATATTACAACTGTAATATTAGCTGTAATGTTAAGCTTAAAATCCGTGTCGAGCTCACACAGGATGACATAATTATAATTGTTTTACATATTTGTCACATCTTTAATAAACTGTAATGATAGAAAAATGTTGTTAAAGATCTGAAAATTCTAAGTAAACTATACATATTATTTAAATATATTGTCAAATTTGAATTTATCACCAATTACTAAATGGTGTACACTGAAGGTTATTTTTCTACGTTTATTTATCTAGATTAACTGCAAAATTCATGAAAAAAAATATATTAACGTCGCAGGTTTGACAATATGGTGTTCTAGTTCTATATTTGTTTGGTTTTATTGCCCCCAACACAGATCAACTGTATAGAGTTTGAGTGTGTGCTTAAAATGTAAAACAAAAAATGCAAAAAAATATTTGAAATAAAGATTTTTTTGAATGCGGGTTCATACTGATCCAACTAGTATAATTACAAGAATATATTTGCACCAGATAGTTGATGGTATAAGCTTTATCAGTTATTAGCTAAACGACTAGAGGGAACGATGTATAGCAACAAAATGTATAAAAATAATAAATATACGTGATCGGTGACTCATGGTTTAATTGTCTCTCGAACAAATAAAGTATCTAAATTGTGTTTTAATTAAACTCTCCAGATAAATTACGCTTAAATGAATCCGCATATAGCGGGAAGTTGGATCATCGGAGGTTCCGAGAATTGATCTAAGCTTG